>JAJEJO010000704.1:931876-1071670 GCA_020662805.1 Glaucomys volans | reverse complement strand
TGTGCTGTATTCAGAATGTAATTTAGTAAGAAAACGTGGAAGGGGGAAAAAAAAGAAGGACGATAAATGATTGAAAGTGTTACAGTGTAAGATATAGACGATGCAATCTTTCCTACCATCTGGGAAATTCTATGTTCTAACCACACACACACGCGCACACACACACACACAGAATCTTTAAAAAATCTAGAGATTAAAAACATACAATGCTCTATCTGAAGTGTGTGTAGCAAAGGTTTTCTCCCACTCTGAAGGCTCTCTCTTCACATTGCTGATTTTTCCTTTGCTGAGAAAAAGCTTTTTAGTTTGACTCTATCCCAATCATTGATTCCTGCTTTTATTTCTTGCGCTTTGGGAGCATGTTAAGGAAATCTGGTCCTAGGCCAAGTACTCAAAAATGTTTACACCAAGAATACTAATAACCCAATCAATAAATTGGCCAAGGAAATGAACTGACACATTACAGAGGAATATCTACAAGCAATCAACAGATTTATGAAAAAATGTTCAACATCCCTAGTTATAAGAGAAATGCAAATCAAAACCACCTTAAGATTTCATCTTACCCCAATTAGAATGTCTTTTATTAAGAATACAGGCAACAACAGGTGTTGGCGAGGATGTGGGGAAAGGGTACATTCATACATTGCTAGTGGGAGTGCAAGTTGGTGCAGCCACTCTGGAAAGCAGTGTGTTGATTCCTTAGAAAACTTGGAATGGATCCACCATTTGACCCAGCTCTCCCACTCCTTGGCCTATACCCAAAGGACTTAAAATCAGATTACTACAGTGATGCAGCCACATCAATGTCCATAGTTGCTCAATTCACAATAGTTAGATTGTGGAACCAACCTAGATGCCCTTCAATAGATGAATGGATAAAGAAACTGTGGTATATATACACAATGGAATATTACTCAGCCATAAAGAAGAATAAAATTATGGCATTTGTAGGTAAATGGATGATGTTGGAGACTGTTATGCTAAGTGAGATTAGCCAATCCCAAAAATCCAAAGGCCGAATGGTCTCTCTGTTAAGTGAATGATGATGCATAATGCAGGGTGGAAGGGAGGCAAGAATGGAAGAAAGATAGATAGCATAAAGGAAGGGAGGGGTGGGGTCAGGTGGGGGGTAAGAATAATAACAGAATGTGACAGACATCATTGCCCTATGTACATGTATGAATGCACAGATGGTGTGCCTCTACTTTGTGTACAACCAGAGAAACAATTGCTGTACTCCATTTGTGTTCAATGAATCAAAATTAAATAAATAAAAAAAGACCATACAGTGAATAGAATTAACAGCAGATTAGTCTCTAAAGAAGAAAAACAGTTTAAATCCAAAGGAAACCATTTGGAAAAAAAAAAACTTCCCAAGTTCCAAGACACTTTTAATAAATAAGTAAAGAATGCTGATGCTTACAGAGAAGGAAGCACAGCAAATAAAATAGACATCATTACAAAATATCATGACCAAGTTCTACTGAACCTATTGGTAACATAAGTAACCATGAGCCATCTTAACTCACCTTCTTAAAAAAATATATAAGATTTTCACTTCGGGCTACAAAACAAGACACCACTATATGCCGCAAAAAAGAAACATGCCTAAAAAAAGGATTCAGAAAAACTAAAAATTGGAGATGGACAAAAGTATATCAGACTAATGAAAAAAATATCAGGAAGAGAAATATGGAAAATGCCAAGATAGCTACCTCCTTACATCTATTTACTCTTGGGGTTATTAGCAGATATTTTACTTTTAAAATTGACCAATGAACATATAAAATCTTCCTACATTTGTACGTGGCACATTGCCATTGTCATGTGACATCAGACTAATCATCATAGCTGCAACCTGGGAATGCTTTGTTATGCCAGGCACTGTGCTAAATTGAGGTTATTTAGTCTCATCTAATCTCATGTCATTTAGTTTTTGTAATGACTTGTTGGGAGTTATGTATTATTATTTCCAGTTTACCACTGAGAAAACGAAGGGTCGGAGAGGCTAAGCTACTCAAGGTCACACACTGGTAAATGTACCTGAACTCAAGGCTGTGCACACCACCTTGTGTTCAACCAGGACCCCACACTGCCTTTGGGGGTTTTCTTTTGCAGTGCTGGGTTTCAACCCAGGGCCTCTATCACTGAGCTCTAAGCTATATGTCCTTAGACTCCTGTCAATATCTTTTTAAATACCCCATCAGGGCTTAATAAAAGATAAGGCAGGACTGGGGTTATAGCTCAGTGGTAGAGCACTTACCTCACATGTGTGAGGCCATAGGTTTGATCCTCAATACCGAAATAGATTTTTTTTAAAAAGAATGTGCATTGACAGATTACTTAGAACCCAGGTCAAACTTAGTGTCAAGTATAAAAACGTACTAGTTAGAATAAATACCATAAGTACCATTCATGTTAAAATCGAATTTCAAATGTCTTTCTTAAATTCTCCTTCTCCTTCTGCTGCTAAGGATTGAAACAAGTCTACCACTGTATTTTGTTTTTAATTAAGAAAATGGTGAGAAAGGGGTGATTCATGTTAATTGATGATTGCTACAGTGGTTATTATATAAACCAAAAATGTACTTCAGAATCCTAATTCATTATACCAATATAACCTAAATAAAGCAATCCAAGGAAGAGATTCTTCAAAGAATAATGACATATTTTTTGAGAAAAGCAGAGCAATACAATGGGAATACATACACCATAGTACACTACTGGGCACATTCAAAGGAATCAAGGCAAGAAGAAGTTTTTTAAAGATAATGAGAAGGATTGCAGGAGATGTTCTGAAACAATGATCTTTGGCCACAAGGACCATTAGCAAGAGTGGGGGCAGTCTGAAGTTGAACAGGCAGTTGCTGGGCAGATGTCTTGTAGGATAAGTATTTTTTGTGGTGGCCTTTGTGTTAGTTTGTGTTTCTGGCAGACTTTTCTGATGTTTAGAATCAAGCAATCATGCTTTCCTTGATAACTTACTCCTTTGCTTACTTTCTCTTGTTAAGGTTGACACAAGTGACTCCATTTTGATTTTCATAACTTTCACATTTCTTCATACCACTAGTATGCAGAATTTTGCCCTGGTCACAATTAGTTTTTCTTTGGCCACAATCAAAATGAGCAATTAACTATGGCAGGTGTCCCTAAAATAATCTGGTGTTGTTCTGAACTGGCTCTACTTTTGTTATTTTGATGGAGACTGTTTTCAGTCTTCAGACTGTTTTGAGTAGTGTGGTTCTTGTTTCAGTCCATGAGCACCTGATATCTTTCCAATGTGTGCTTTCTTCAGTTTCTTTCATGGATATTTTATGGTTTTTAGCCTACAGATTTTTCACCTCCTTGGTTAAATTTTATTTTGTTTTTTATGTTTTGTAGGTATTGTTAATGGAATTTTTATTTTGGTTTCTTTTTCAGAGAGTTTGCTATTAGAAACACCACTAATTTTTTGTGGGATGGGGAATACAAAGGATTAAACCCAGGGCTTTGTGCATGTTAGCAAGTGCCCTACCACAGAGTTACACCACCTTTTTATTTTATTTTGAGGCAGGATCTTGCTAAGTTGCCCAGGCTCAAGCTTATGATCCTCCTGCCTCTGCCTCCTGAATAGCTGGAATACAGTCCTGTGATACATGACCAGCTTAGAAACACTACTGATTTCTGCATGTTGATTTTATATCCTGCAACTCTACTTTTTTGCGCTAGAGTCTCACACATACTAAGTGTTTGCTCTACCCCCCAGTTACAGCCCCAGCCCTATTTATTTACTTTATTTTACTCTTTATTTATTCTTTTTTTTTTTTTTTTTCCAGTGCTGGGGATTGAACCGAGGGCCTTGTGTTTGTGAGGCAAGCACTCTACCAACTGAGCTATATCCCCAACCCTTTAGTCAAATTTTTGTGGTGCTGGGGATTGTATCCAGGAACTCAACCCATGCTCTGCAAGCACTCCATCACTGAGCTATACACCCAGACCCTCTTTTTATTTACTTTTGAAGTCTTGCTATGTTACCCAGGTTGGTTTCAAACTCCTAGACTCAAGTGATCCTCTTGCCTCAGCCTCCTGAGTATCTGGGACGACAGGCTTGTACCATCATGCCTTGCTCTGCTTTTGAATTACACAGTTTCCATGGGTTTTAAATATTAACACAGACTGTGCTTATATTCCTAATCTGAAGGATGTGAATATGCTGTTGTACTAGAACACAAACAACCAAACCTCCCATGAGTTTGCATTTATCTGAACTTATTTAGGAAGTTAATAAATACATCCATTAAGAATGACATCACACTGGGCACAGTGGCACATGCCTATAATCCCAGCAGCTCAGGAGGCTGAGGCAGGATGATCTTGAGTTAAAATCAAAAAATTAAATTAAAAAAATTTTTAAAAAAAGCCAATCTCAGCAACTTAGTGAGGCACTGAGCAACTCAGTGAGACTCTGTCTTTAAATTAAAAAATACAAAAATAGGGCTGGGGATGTGGCTTAGTGGACAAGTGCCCCTGAGTTCAATTCCTGGCACCAAAAAAAAAAAAAATATGGCATCGCATTTATTTTTATCTAGATATGAATCCCCTAAAATTAGAGCAATATGCATAATGCAAATTCCTGGCCTCAGAAACTGTGGGAGATGATAAACATTCATAGTATTAAGCTCTGAATTCAAGGGGGTAGTCTGCTATAAAGCAATAAATAACTGAATCACCGAGATAGTGTCTAAATCAACTAACAGACTATTTGGAAATAGTTATTGCCATGACAGGACATCCCAAAATTTACTGAATAGGTCTAATCAAATCTATATTTAATGACTTGTTGGAGACAGAAGGTCTCTTGGTTCATAGAGCTGCCTAGAAATACTTCATTGGGGATATAACCATTGTCTACCAGGAGTCAAGAGCCACCAAGTCTGGGTTATGCAAGCACTATGGCTGCATTCACTGTTTGAGGGTAAAAATGATCTTATTTTCCTGTTCCTTATTTTAAGTGAATAACCCCTTCCAGTACATTCTACTGGAATTTTTGATCTGTTCATATTCTCCTCAAGCAACTCTCTGAACAACCACTCAGCTTGCCTGGGGCTAGGAAGAGGGCAGAAGACCCTGAGTAAGACATGGAACCCTGGGGGGGTCTGTGGACACTGTCCTGCCCTAATCAGTCAAAGGCCATCAGCACAAGCTTGAAGTCCAATGGAGTCAGGTTGGTTGGCTCTTGGAAATGAGGGACACTGCATATCAGTAGAACCACTGGGCACTTCACCAAAGAGATAAGGTTATGATGTGATGTGGGGGAAGGGAGGCATTGAGGTAAACTGTAAATGAAGGAATATTTTGGTGGCCTTGAAGCAAACGGATTGTGTTGAAGAGCATACTAGACTGCAAACGAGACTCCCAGCCCTGTTTCCTGGAAATGAGGAAGTTGAGTAGCTCTTCAGAGTTGTGTCTGGAAGCCTGGTCTTCGAAGCTGGGGCTGCTTCTCCGTGTTCAAAGATTTAGACCCTCCAGGCAAAGGAGGAACATTTCATTCTTACTGATTTGATTTCAAAAAACGAAGTTCCTGATAGCCTAAGATTTTGGAATGAAGTTTCTCACTGACTGAGAAAGCAGAAGCTACTCAAAAAGGGATTTGTTATGACATTGTACAGCTGCACCATGACCTTGGGAAAAATACCGTTCCCAGTTAAGTTTGCAGCTGGCTTTGTGCCTATATGCTAGCCTGATTCTTGGCAGGGCAGATCTTTCCTTTCTCTGTCTGAGTTGATTTTCCCTTTTTTTTTTTTTTTTTTTTAATATTTTTTAGTTGTAAATGAACACAATGTCTTTATTTTACTTATTTATGTGGTGCTGAGGATCGAACCCAGTGCCCTGTGCATGCGAGGCAAGCATTCTACCGCTGAGCCACAACCCCAGTCCAGATTTTTGCTTTCTTCATTAAGTGCCCAGAGAGAGAATTGCTTGGATCTTTGTCTAAAAAAATATATATGTATATATCACCAGGTGTTTTGCAGGATACAGTATATCATCATGAATACAATAAAAAAAATGCTATGTTAACCAAACCAAAAAACCCACAAAGTGTTTATATTGCTTCATTGTTCTCAGACATTTTTAGGTCAATTACATGATTCTTTCAAAAGTATCTAAAAAAAAGTGGCCCTAACATAAAGATACCCTCAGACTGGTTTTAGATGTTGTCAAAAGATAAAATTATAGCAATTTAAAGGTCTTAATTGGTTTATTTGTGAGTCTAGAGGCTGGCAACACAATTCCATATAATAGAAATGTTCCAAAGAGCTGAGCAGAGGAGGTTGATCTTATACACAGAAAAGAAAACAGAAGCAAAGGAATAAAAAGTGGATTGCTAGGGGCTGGGTATGTGGCTCAGCGGTTGACCACTTGCCTAACATGCACAAGGCCCCAGGTTCAATCCCCAGTACCACAAGAGGAACTGGTGGCTTTAAAATTATTTTTCTTGTAAGGTTGGGACAGGGAGACAGAACAATAGAAAAATATCTGATTGGATAATGCCGGGTTACTTGGGGTTACCTTTTAAGTATAAGGCTTAAGACAGGAGGAAATTTAATATCATGCCAACTGAAACTGGCATGTTTGAGAAATTTGGATGTTATCTTTCTTGTGGTTTTTTTGGAAGGTCAGATAACAAACTTCGTTTTGGTTTGTTGACACGGAAGTTTAGCAGGAATGACTTCGTATTGGTTTTTATTTTGGTCTTCTAAGGCTCAGAGCAAGAGTTTAATCCAAAACAATGGCCTTCTGTAATTTCTAGTTAATAAAGCAATTAAAATATTGCATGATGACATAGAAAATGTGGGCTATGGTCATGATAGATAACTTGATTCCACAAGAAACTAAGAGATTCATGTGGAGCTAAGGATGTGGCTCAGTGGTGGAGTGCTGACCTACTTTGTGCAAAACCCTGGTTCAATTCTTGGTACCATTAAAATGAAAGGGATCCATGCCATGAAAATGTCTGCTATGTTAGCTGATATGTCAGTGTCCACAGGAAAACAGAAACACAATTTTAAGTAAAGAGGAGTTTAATGCTGGGAATTAGCTACAGGGGATTGATAGGGCTAGAAGAGCAAAAGACCCAAGAAGGGAAGAGGGCAAGGGGCAGGGCCAAAGTCCTTCCTGCACTGCAGAAGGCCATCGTGAATCCACATTTGCATTATGGTTCTTGTAAATATGCTTGAATTAAAATCAAAATTTGAATCATGACTCCATTTGAGAAATACATCAATAAACGTGGGTAAGACTGACAGATGGTAGATCAGAGCAGGAACTCAGAAATCTGAGCTCACATGGATGTGCTACCAATTAATAGAGTGTGATTCTAGGCAGGTTTTCCCACTCTGCCATTAGAGAATGAGAGGCCCTACCTGACAGGTGAGAACCAGGTACTATACAGGTTACAGAGGCTTTAGGAAGTGGCACACAGCAAATGCCCATCCTATCTGCTGGAAATGGCGTCTCCCTGTGTCTGAGCCTGGGACAGCCACTATCCAGCTCGGGGTGGGGAGCAGGTGCTGAGATCAGAAGGAAGAGAAGGGAAATCCAAAGAGGTGAAGATAGGCTTGATTGGGTTCTTCTTGAAATCCCCAAAGCAAAGAAGGAGGAGAAAGGAGTTGGAATCATTCCTGGGATTCATACCTGCTCAGCCTTCTACCTGGCCCTGACACACCAGGAACACAGTCTGTGTGTTTGCTGAGCCTCATGTTCCCCATGTAAAAGACTAACGCATCTTTCGCCTCACAGGACAGATATAAAAACTAAATGAACTAATAATGTAAGGTCATAGCAGGAAGTTACTGCAACTGCTGTAGGTAATTTAAAATCTCTCTATCAAAATAGCACTCTTTGGGAGTCCCTCTTGTCTTTAGCGTGCAGGAAGATATTTTTCTGGGTGTATTTTCGAAGGGAAGAGCTTGGTGTATCATTGTCTGAGTCCTGCCTGGGCTGTTTCTCTACTGGATCCGTTTCTGAGGAAGTGAAGTTCCCAAACAGAGCCACCAGGTGGCGCAGTGAAGCTTTGCCTCAGCTACACTGCAAAATCTCCAGATCTGGAAACCAAGAACTTGTCAGAAACACCTGGAGGGGCCTCAGTTTTTCTGGAAGTGGTCAAAAGAATAGGAGACCCCTTCAGTGAAGGGGTAAGAAGGCGAGGGAGGTAAGTCACAGCAGGAGGAGGTGAAATCAACCCCCTCAAGCAGCGCATTGACTTCTATACAATGTGAAAATGAGAAGTCATATAGCAGTCATTTCTTTATGACCCTTAGGGAAGGTCAGGCACTGCATGATAAAGATGCCAGGGAGGAAACTGAGTCACCGAGGGTTCACTGATTCCCCAAATTTGCAAGAATGAGAAGATGTGGACCCAAGTTACCTTAGTCTGAAAGCCTTGTGAGCGTCATCAAAGGATAAAATAACAGATTTAAAGATCTCGATTGACCTATCTTGTGATTCTAGAATGGGGTAACACATCATTCATAAAATATAAAGTGCTCAATGAGCCAAGGAGGGGAGGTCCATTTTATAGGCAGAAAAGAGTTGAAGAAAGCAGAAACAATGATGGGAAAGCGGATGGGTCATTTCAGAGTTACTTTCCTTGTAAGGTAGCGGGGACAAGACAATAGGAAAATCACTGATTGAATAGCTTCAGATTACTTCAGGGGTCACCTTTCTGCATAAGGGTCAAGTCAGAGGGAACTTAATTATGCCAATTAAAAATGGCCAGTCACTTGGCTGTCATTTATATAATTTGGATTTCTCAGAAGGTCCTGTATAAACAGCTTAGTTTCAGCTTGGTGAGGTAGAACTATAGCGTGAGTGACTCCATCTTGATTTTTAGGCTGGTTTCTGTTGGCGCCCAGTGCAGGAGCTTAGTCCAGAGCAACGACCTGCTGTGCTTTTCCTTTAACAGTGCTTTAGAAATCATCATTCCTCTAGTGAAACAAAACAAAAGAACCCTCCTCCTTTTAAACCTATGGCATTAGGTTACCTTGAGCTATAATTGACAAGTGGATGGCTCTAGATTGGCCTCTCCCCTGCTCCCTGCCCCCTCCTCCTTCTGCTTACCTTCACTCTGACCATGGCATCTGGCTCACCCCAACCATCATCTTCCCAGTCACCTCTACTATTCAATATCCCTGCTTCCAGTGCCTCAGCCTGCCAGCTTGTGGGCTCAGGTCCCCCCACCCCACCCCTGCTGCAGCTTCCCTGGGGTGTACTGGGTCTCCTACCAGCCAGCTTCTAACTGCACAGTCACCTCCTGCCATCACTGACTTTACTCCTTCTGAGAAAATTGCTCTTACCAAGACAGTCACTCTTGTCAGACCCAGATAAAATTGAGAGCTGGGAAGGAATGAGGAGCTGGGAGGGGACCCCATATTCTGCCTGTATGAAATAAGAACTCTTAAGAACTTCCTACAAGGCTCCGACTAGAAAGCCCTCAGTGCCTCATACTTCAGCATAGATTTCTACACAGGATCCTACATAGGATCACAACACTCCAGGAAAGATGCTTTCCATAGGGCACTCAGACAATGAGCTGGTGCCAACTCCTCTTGCATGTCTCCAAGACCAATGAACTCTGCATCCAAGCAGCTTATGTGAATTTCTCCCTTTTACTGAAGAAGCTTCCTTACCCTTCCCTCTTTTGTGCATCTGTGCATTTGTTATAGTATGCATCCTGGATTGTAATGTTTTTTGCTCATTCTTTGTACTTGAAGATATATTTTCTTTTCAGCTTTGACACTTTTGCACATTAATTTCCATAATGGCCCTGTGGGTCCTCTTATAAAACACCTGAAACTCTCCTTCCCCTTTTCTACCACACCTGCCTCTACCTTGCATAAACTTAATCTTGCTCCTGCCTACACTGGGGCAGAGGCACACTTTCCCAGAAAACCATTCTACATGCGGAGAAAGAACCTTTCTGCCTGTAAGGAAACCACTCATCTGAAAGCTTCAGAGTTCTCAGGCAGAATCCATAAGAGAATGCGAAAGAGTGGCAGGGAACCAAGCTAGGGTCACACTGTTTCCAGTCAAGGATGTGGACCTAAGATTTAAGATGGGAACCATCCTTCTGAATAAAAATTGGCTGCAGAGTTGAAGCTGAATTTATCCAGGGGTAGGCTGTGCTGTGTGGTCTGATGGAAAATAGTGGATATTGAAGATATTGGCTGAACTGATGGAGTATCAAATCCACAGGCTGACGTCTATTTGTTTCACAAAACATAAGCATCCTGAGGGCAGGGCCATGTTCTTGTTCTCCATTACTGTCCAGTCCTGTTGTTGGTCACTTTTTTGAGCAGGTGGGCTAGGGAATGAGGCTGAAGAATCTCAGTGCTTGGACAGCAGAAGAGAAAGGGCTGTATGGACAGAATGTGTGATGGAGGTGTCTGGATGCATGGTCAATTCTGGAGATGAATGACTGGTGTGGTCCAGGACATAGGGCTGAGGTGGAGTTGAGGAATGGCAGACCAACCCATCCAGGTTTGCAAGGACTTCCCTGGCATACCTGTGGAAAGTCCTGCATCCCAGGAATCTCCCCTAGGGCTCAAGCTGGATGGTTTGGTACCTTAAGTAGAGGGTGTTGATGGGTGGTCCTCAGATGCCACATTCAGCCAGGATTGGTCATGCTCATGGGCAGATGTCATTTATTTTGCCACACTCTGTCAGTGACCTCTTGGTTGTGCTTTCTCAAATATAAAACAGGACTTTTTCTAGCCTTGGACTCTAGGGAAAAATTGTGCTAAAAAATGGCAAATCTTTCAAGAATGGAAACACCAAAATATGACTACATCAGCATTCTTAAGTCTATGAATGAAGTACATTTTACTCAGAGCCTTTAAAAAATCATAACAGCCCAGGTGTAGTGATGCACACCTGTAGTCCCAGCTCTTGAGGCCAGAGGATTGCTTGAGACCAGGAGTTCAAGGTCAATTGGGACAACATAGAAAGACGCCATCTCAATAAAAAAAAGAAGTCATAGTGTAATGTCACCCAGCTCATTTTCTTCTTTCTATTGGAAATTTGTGAGCTGATTCATTGTATTAGAATCTCTTTTCTTAGAAATGAAATGATTGTAATTTGTAATATCACATGAAAATAACTGTATATAAATACCATAACTTCATTTAATCAAGCAACAGAAACCATATCTGGAATAAAATAGTCTTGGTGAAAATGACACATCTAGTTTTGAAAACATTTTATACTCCACATGCATTACATGGTACAGACAAATCATAGCTTCATTACAATTCAAATTTTCCATGACTGCTGCTATAGCAACCAAATAGGCATCAATAAATTATTCCAGAGAAGGAGTTTTATTTTCAAAACAGTATTTGATAGTTCAGTTATTTAAAATGAAATACAGATGTTTGGTGGAAATTGTAGAAACACATTTCAACTCCCAAACAACTCTGCTACAGAGTCAGTGTAGACAAGACATGTTGAAACAAGAGACGGCAGAATCACACAATGCATCGATCGGCATCATGGCTGTGTCCAGCCACTGGAAATAAAAAGATGGGGGTCTAGCTGTACTTTAGTTCACTTATTCACAGAAACAAAAGGATTCTTTCTCAGAATATGTAGAGGAAATATTTGTATAAACATCAGTGGAGAATCATTATATACAGTTGTGGGTACATCTCCCCCACCTTAATGTCCCATTAAGACATCTTCCCCTCCTTAGTGTTCCACCTAAAACCTATGCACAGATTTGCCCAATTCCTTTTATGCAGAGCTGGGGGTTGATGTAGTGCCTGGAGAATGTCATGCACACACCCTACCACTGAGCCATACCCCAACTACTGTCGGATTTTTATTAATTTGTATTCAACATTAAATTGAATACATTTAGAAAACTTTTAAAGAAGGCTTACATCTCTTCCATAAACATATGTATTTCTGGCTAAAGGAATGTTGTCCCCTTTCTGTTAGATTTTGACCCTAGCTCAGTTTCCTGTTTTGTTGGGGACCAAAAAGAGAGAGAGAACACAATGCCTTAAGTGAAGGCTTGAGTCTTGTGTATATTAAATCCTTCCCTCTGAGATAATTGTAGTTTCTGAGATAGTTGTAGGTATTTAGAAATTCACATGCAGTTTTAAGAAATAATATCAAGAACTCCTCTGAACCTTTTAACCCAGTTCCCTTGAAGGTAATAACTTGCTAAACTATAGAACAATTTCACAACGAGGATTTGGTCAAGATACTGAACATTTCCAACACCACAGGTGTTACCCTTTCACAATCACAACCACCTCTCTTGTTCTCTACCTTCCTCCCTGGAAACCCCTAATCTATTCTCCATTCCCATAATTTTGCACTTCAAAATATTACATAAATGGAATTGCATAGTGTACAAACTGTTAATATTGGCTTTTCTCAGCACAATTCACTGGAGATTCATCCAAGATGCTGCCTGTATTGGTAATTAGCTCTTTTTTATTGTTGAATAGTTTTCCATGCAATGGATATATCACAATTTGTTTTACCAGTCACCAGGTTTTAGGACGTCTGGTTGTTTCCAGTTCTTTAATATTATGAATAATTCATGTGCAAGTTTTTCTATGAAAATAAGTTTTCATTTCTCTGGGATAAATGCCTAGGTATACAATTGCTGGTTGGCATGGCTGTTACACATCTAGTCAGGAAACGGCCACATGGTTTCCCAGAGTGGTTATTCCATTTTACACTCCCAGTAGCAGTGGATGATTGATCCAGTTTCTTGGTAGGTATCCTTGCCAACATTGGGTGTTCACATTAGTTTTTATTTTAGCAATCTTGGTAGATGTGTAGTGATATCTCATTGTGGTTTTATTTTGTTGTTTCCCTAATGGCTAACGATGTTGAATATCATTGCATGTGCTTACTTGCCATTTGTAGATCCTCTGCAGTGAAATGGTCCCTCATAGTCATTTTCTAATTGGATTTTTGAAGCTCTTGAGTTTTGAGAGTTCTTTATATATTCTAAAGACTAGTCTTTTGTCAGATGTGTGGTTTGCAAATATTTGTTCTCAGTATATAGCCTGTCTTCTCCTCCTCTTAACATGGTCTTTTGCAGAACAAATCTTTAAAATTTTGATAATGTCCAATTTATTAAATTTTCTTTTTATGAATTGTGATTTTGGTGTCAGGTCAAGGAACCCTTTACTTAGCCATTGATTCAAAAGATGATATATTTCTTTCTATAGTTTATAGTTTTACACCTTATGTTTACAGATATGATCTCTTTTGAGTTAATTTTTGTAGAAGGTATGAAATTTAGTCCAAGGTTCACTTTATTTTCTCATGGATTTCCTCTTGCTCCAGTATATTTATTAAAAACATTATCCTCCTTGTGTTGAATTAATTCTGTATCTTTATTAAAAATTAGTTAAGCTTATTTGTGTGGGACTATTTCTGTATTCACTCTTCTGTTCTAATGACCTATGCATCTAAACCTCTACCAATAACATACCATCTTAATTACTATTGCTATATAATAAATTTTTCCATTGGGTAGAGTGATTTTTCCTACTTGGTTCTTCTTTTACAATATTGTTTCAGCTATTCCAAAGTCTGAAAGCTTAGAAAAAACTTGCTTGCATATGTTTACAAAAACCTTTCTGGGTTTTGATAATTATTACATTAAACCAAGAGATCAGTTTGGGAGAGTGGAATCTTTACTACTTTGTGTCTTTAAATCCATGAATAGGGTACCTCTCTTCATTTACTTAAGTCATTGATTTCTTTCATTAGCATATACAATTTATTCAGCATTCAAATTCTGTACATGTTTTAAGTTTATACCCCAAGTATTTAATTTTCTATGGAGTGTTGGTAAGTGGTATTGTGTTTATAGTTTTGATTTACATATGTTCATGTGCTGATCTTGTATCCTGAGACCTTACTTCACTCACTAGTTTTAGGTGTTTTTATAAATTGTTTAAAAAGTAGATTATTTGGAATTTTCTATGTAGACAATTATGTCATCTGTGAATAGGAATACTTTTATTTCTTTTTTCCAATCCATATTCATTCATTTTTTCCAATCCATTCATTCATTTTATTTCTTTTTCTTGCCTTATTTCTATGTCTAAACTTCCAGTATAGTCATTTTTGTTTCTTTTCAGTGCTGGAGATTGAACCAAGGGCTTCACACATGCCAGGCAAGCACTCTATCACTGAGTCCCCAGTTCCCCAGTACAATTTTAATTAAAAATTAATTAAAAATTAAAATTTTTAATCATTGTACATTTGTAGAGATTTTCTGAAACATTAATTGCCTGAGTGGGGCCCATTGGACTCCAACTTATGAATTTTCAAGATTATTCTTATTGTTCAGATTTTGTTTCATGAAATTTGGATAACTACCTGACAACCTTTACCACTGGTTATAAAAGGAGCCCACTCTGTAAAACCCTCTGAAGCATCAGGGACCCTTAATGAGCCAAATGGAACTGAATGTCAAAGCAAACCTAATGTAGGTACATTATCTGAGGACAGGGAGGAAGTGATGCTCCAAGAATTTAGGTTTGAGGTGAACTTATGGAGTACTTTTGAGTAGGTGTCTTGTTCTTCCAATTTTCCCCCCTTTCTTTAAAACTGGGGAAGCAATAACTTTAAACTCTGAAAATATAAAATACCCTGAAAAATGTGTCTTATTTTTATGTACTAGAAATTACCATTGTTAGGAACTCTTTTGAGAATTGGCTTATGACAAAAACGGATTCTGTGCATCTTACTATGTTTTTAGTAATAGGCACTTAAGTTTTAATGTATTTTAAATTTCAATATACCTTAAATTTTAATATTTTTTTGACAACTCAAACCTTCTTCATGTCTTATTTTGTTAAGCAAAAATGTAACCATTAATAATATTTTATTTAAGAATTTCCTGTACATAGTGATGTATTTTTAATATTATATAGCTTACCTAACCCACCAAAGACAGTTATAATCATTTTAGAAAAATAGAAAACTTGGATTTTACAAGATCCTTTAGATTTCAATTATAAGAGATCTTAGGTGTGTACACATTGTTCTATCCAGAATGTATACTCAGATGCAACTTCTTAAAAACACCAGGAGCTCCTGCATGTAACTTGTAGAAAAATTTAAATCTGTAATACTCAAATTTCAGAGACCCTTTTCTTTTCCTGATAGCAATGACAAATCATCTCCAGACAAATTAGTCATTTTCTTTCATAATCGCTTTAAGGATTTTCCTGGATCAGTGAACTACCTAAGCATTTCAGTAACTCTTTCTTCTTAAAATTGAAACGTTTGGAGGTACCACTCCATCCATTATGTGCAGTGAGTTCATGAGTCTGACCCTGGAATGTTGACTGAGCCATGCGGAGGCTCAGTTTCCTTGTCTGTAAGTGGCAATGACAAGATGCGCCTGTTGGTTTTAGGGCTTAAATGGGACGACCTCTGTAAAGGACCTTCAGTTACTGACCTCTTTCATCCTTCTCTTAGACTTTGTCTTTTTCTGTCACAACCTAACCTTCTCCCTTTTCCTCTCTACAAACCATGGCATGAGATGCCTCTTATTTTGGATGCCACTCCTCATACATTCAGGAGGGGAACTCTCTATAAAAAATGTGAGCAACTGGGATCTGAAAAGCTTGAGGCCAAATCTATCCCATTCTTTTTAGTGTTCTACCAACATCTGCTTACATAGAATAGGCCGGTGCTGCAAACTGCATGTTCTTACATTGATGGTCATGTTATAGGGGGAAGGACTCCATAAGTGACCAATACAATCTAGCAAATGCGACTCAGTAATGCATTTGCAATTCAGGAGTATGATGAGTAATCCACAGACAAATAGTCCTCCCTCCTCACCCTGTACTCAGTTTTGAGGCTGTGTGGTACACATTCAACTCCTTTGTGGTTGCAGTGAGATTTGATCCAAGACACTGCTTTTGGCACGGAAAACAACACTCTCACAACACAAAGCAATCATATTGTACGCACAGGCATAATTTGTTTCCTACAGAATGGACCGGCAATGGTCTCAGTGTGCCATTTTGACAACCAAGAGGTGAGTCTGGATTGAATGCAGTGTAAACGAAGACTATCTCTGTGAAGTACCTGTGTGAATGGAGGATCTTCAAATGACCACTTGAGTCTCAAGTCTAGCACAAGGCTCCCTCTTCGTCCTCTCTCATTCTGCTGTAGCGATGACAGGGCAGCCATGAAGCCTTCAACAAAGAGACAGTGTTCAAGAGCTGTCTGTTTCCATCACATAAAGGGTTTTCACTTTAATGCAAACACCAAGGACTGTCTCCATTCCATCAGGCCTTTCTGGGAACCGCTTTGAAATATTCCTCCCTTGAAATGTCAGATACACCTCCATACCATTTCTGAAGCCAAATGTATTCTATCCTCATCTTCATGAAGAACCATTCATACTGACGGGGCCACTTCCTCATCCCTGGGTGCCTGCAGGAACAAAGAGAGATCATAATATAGATGTTCTTATCAAAAGGGTGCACCCTCGGGCTGGTTATGGACCTTCAGACTCCTAGTCTTCTTTGGGCTGAGAGCTGCTCAACCCATCCAGAGGCAGAAGCTGAGGAGCTGGGTGTCAGGGCCTGGGACAGCTTTAGGAAGGCAGGAAGCTTACAGTTCCTAGATTGAGTAGCAAAAATATCACATCTTGAGCCAGGCTCCTTGATTTGACCCAAGTTCAACTGCTTATGAGCTGCAATGCCTTGCGGGCTGTCAGTGCTCACAAGCCCCAGTCTCCTTACCTGTCCTGTGGGTGAGGCTGATGGCTCTCGGATCAGGAAGGCTTGTGGGGAGCAAATAAGGAAGCACATGTAAAATGCCTGCAGAGCAAGTGGATGTTGGTGATTGTTAGTAGGAAACATCAAGAAAGGCTTCATGCATCTCCGTGTGAAATGCTAACAAAATGCGGAGCCCGTGAAACACATCTGCTCATGGAAAGGTTTCCATTCCTGCAGCAAGCTCAGGACTGTTGATCCCGTCTGAGAAACCAATAAGAGTGGACAGGAAACATCCCAGTCCACCTTCTGCTGTTGATTGATTTGCCCTCTCCCCCATGGGCACCACTGCACATATTGTAATATCCTTGTGGGTAGGGGTCATGGCTCACTAATATTTTTAACTTCATAAAAATGTCCTTGATAACTAAAAATGTTATAAACATAATTCAAAGACCAAATCCCAACAGGGAAAGACATTTGTAACAAATCAAATGCCTCCAGTGGACATAGGGCAATGTTTGTGGCATTGACTTGATTAGGCAGGCTTAGTTATTCTCATGGCAGGGCAGCACATTGCCAAAGGATGCAAATTTGTAGGAATTGTGCCTGGAACACTTCAGTGTGGGGTGTTTTCCAAAGGTGGTGTCAGCCCACCGTGGGCCACCTGTCTGGCCTCCATGGCCTCTGCTGCCCCTGATCACAGTGATCACAGTGACCACCACAAAGTTGGCCATATTGCCACTGCAGGGAAGTTCAGATCAACCACTGTCCTTGCATCTGAGGCATCAAAAGGCACAACCAATGGAAGCTCTGTTTTATTAATGTGTATTTCTGAGCCAACCAATTTTAGGGCATCTACGTACCTTGAAAACATGGCCTGCTTGGCAAATTCTACTTCTTCTGAGGTTACTGAGATCATCCGGCCAGTGAGCGTTAACCGGACACATCGGGGATCTTCTGGGTCCACGATGTTTTTTCTGCAGGTAAAGAATATTTGTCACAATTTAAGACAATGACGGAACATCAGTCTGAAACACTAGGGATTTTGTGAAAAATGTAAAGTGCTAGTCATATTGCTGATTATCTCATTCAGGTTTTTACTATGATCAGCTTAAAACACTTTGCATAGACAATATGATCGGTGTGCTTTGGGAAGTTGGGGGTTATAGTTGAGAGGCAATTAGAAGTCATCTGAAATCAAGGATGCATCTGCCAGGAGAAATGGGGATTTGTTATTAAAAGATGACATTTCAGGCTGGGGATATAGCACAGTTGGTAGAGTGCTTGCCTTGCATGCACAAGGCCCTGGGTTCAATCCCCAGTACCCCCCTACAAAAAAAGACATTTCAGTTACTGCCGGAACTGGTATCTGGAATGTCCCCCAAAGGCCCATGTAATTAAGACTTAGTCCCCAACTTGACATTGTTAGGAGATAGTGGAAATGTTGAGATTTGAGGCTTAATATGAGGTCTTCTAGTGGCTGGGAATGTGCCCTTGAAGGGTGGTGGGACCTCAGTTCCTCCTCTGTCTTTTTTTCTTTTTTCACTCTAGCCAAGAGGCGATCAGTTTTGCTATAATCTGTGCTTCCCATCATGACATGCTGCTCTGCCACAGGACCAAAAGCAATTTGACCAACTGACCATGGACTGAAACCTCTGAAAACTGTGAGCCAAAATAAACTGTTTCTCTTTATAAGTTGATCATCTCAGGTATTTTGTTGCAGTAACAGAAAGCTAATTATCATAGTTACCTTAGTGGAATAAGTTCTAGCGATCTTCTGTACAACCTCATACCTAGAATTTACAATAGAATACCATCCCTTTTTTAAAAAAAGTTGAGTATTTATACTATGAAACCAAACCAGAACAAACAAACACAAGAAAATTTTAGGAGGTGTTGAATGTGTCTTTTCTGGTATTTGCATATGTCTAAATTCATCAAATTGTACACGACAAGTATGTGCAATTCTTTAATTATACCTCAATAGAACTTTTTTAAAATGCACACACCATGCCTACTATCTGCAAACCCACTGAGGAGTCAATTTCTGAAATAATGTTGCTATCCTGCACAATCCACTCATTTAGAAGGTAATGTGAATAGTACCCCCCAAATGGTAGAACACATCTGCCTAGATCTAGCAGTGACTATAGGGCAAAGACTCTCAAATTTTGTCATCAGAACCTACACTGGGGGTTCCTTAATCAGCATTAGGTGTATTAATATTAATACCAGCAGTGTGACCATATTTGTGACTCTTGCTAAGAAATGTTTCCAAGGTGGCTAAACTTCCCTTGCATTGTAAGCAGCTGGCAGGGAGGGTGTGGGATTGGGACCTTTATCCTCTCACCCACCTCTCATGGGGGGCTACCTATTTCTGGAAGATGTAGAGATAGGAGAATCTGATTCTCCAAATGTTATTCAGAGAGTGGCATTATTTAAATTCCTGAGAAGAGCTCCTCCTGGCCACAGCTGAAGTCTCATGCACTTTGCAAACTCTCCCCATAAGTGTTTGAGAAGGTGTCAAGGATGAGGCAATGCAGTGACAATGCCAGTCATTTATGTTCTTATAGTCACCCTTGGTTTCTGTGGGGCTTCCAGAAGCTCCCCATTCCCCAGACACCAAAATCCACAGATGCTTCAAACTCTCATATAAATGGCATAGTATCTGCACAGGACCTATGCACATCCTCCAGAACACTTTAAATCATCTCTAGATTATTTATAATATCCAATACAATATAAATGCTATGGACATAGTTGTTATACCAAATTATTTAGGGAATAATGATAAGGAAAAAAAGCCTTCATGGTCATAATAGACACAATTATTTTAGTATATTTGATCCCAGGTTGGTTGAATCCATGGATACAGAACCTTTGCATATGGAGGGATGATTGTTGTGTTTTTTTTTATTTCTAAGATTGTTGCTGTAATGAGATTTGTTGACATTTATACCAAGGTCGCATCATATTTTGTGATCTTCATGATAACCTTATGAGGTAGATTTTATTATTAACCTCCTTTAGAGACAAGGCAAATGCAATACACACAATTCCATAACTGTCAAGGTCATGTCAAGGGCATGGAACTTATAGGGGTACAGCCAGGCCTGTGGGACCCAGGACATTGGTCTCAAGAAGGAACTAAGCCTGGTGTGGTGGTGCCTACCTGTAATCCCAGCAATTGGGAGGCTGAGGCAGGAAGATCAAGAGTTCAAAAAGCCAGCCCAGCAAAAGTGAGACACATGGCAATTCAGTGAGACCCTGTCTCTAAATAAAATATAAAATAGGGCTGGGGATGTGGCTCAGTGGTTGAGTGCCCCTGAGTTCGATCCCTGTACCAAAACAAAGGAACTATACCATCTTTCACCTAGCCATTTGTATCTGAACATATCCAACTGGACACTCCCAACCTGTCCCCAGATTCAGTCAGTCCCCCAGGTTTATGGATTATTTTTCCTATTACCTGACTGTGGCCTTTGAAATATCATATTACAACATTTTCTCACAAGCTTGCCTTGGGGATCAGAAAAAGAGCAGCACATAGGAGAAAAAAGAACTTACAGACAAGGTTTGTTACAACCTCATTTATGATGACAAAAATGGAAGTAACCAAAATGCCAAGCACTGGGGGAACACAAAGAAACTAAGTTTTCTCAATACTATTAAATTTGGCCTTTCAAAGAATGACATAGAGTCTAAGTGTCCATGATAAAACAATGAGTAAAAATAGTTAGTTGAAGAATAATAGGTGCAGTATGAGTCCATCTTAAATCCCTAACTACATATATGTTGATGTGTGCTTAGAAAAAGTTCTGGCAGTACACAGCAGAAGGATATAACTGGTAATTTCACAAGATTTGAGGGGCTTGTGGTTTAGGATAAGGTGTCCCTTTTTATTTTGGGTACTTCTCTGTTCTTTGAATGTTACAGTGATAATGTACAACTCTCAGCAAGAGCATTCACCAGCCTGGGGCCCTGGGCTGCACCCTGTGGGGCTCTGCAGAATGTGCATCTGCCATACCACCCTCTCCTCAACCCATGGGTGTCCCTGGCCTCATTCAGAAGAACTCAGCCCCTTTTCACTATCTCTAAAACTCAGTGTGAGTTAATTTTAGGAGTCAACTGGACTCGATTATGGAACACCTAGTGTGTTCAACAGCCTTTCATCACTGTGACCAAAATACCCAGCAAGAACAACTTAGAGGAAAGTTTAATTTTGGGCTCATGGTTTTAGAGGATCGGTCCATGGTTGGTGACTCCATTGCTCTGGGTCTGAGGTGAGGCAAAACATCATGGCAGAAGGGTGTGGAGGAGGAAAGTTCAACTCATGGCGAGCAGGAAGAAGAGAGAGTGAGGTGTCGTGGACAAAATATAAGGCCCAAAGCCCTACTCCCGGTGACCTCCTTCCATCAGCCACATCCTACCTGCCTACAGTTGTCACCCACTACAGCAGTTCTTTCAGATAACTGCCAGTCAAATGAATTAAGCCACTGATTAGATTTCAGCTCTCATAATCTAATCGTTTTACTTCTGAGCATTCCTGTATGGTCTCACATGGTCTTTCAGGCGTGATCTCACATCTAAACCATGACACCTAGAGAAATGGTAAAGGATCTTATTATCTTGCCTTTAGATGTCAGGCTTCAGGATCTCTGGACTTTATATTCTAAGACTTAATACCAGTGGCCCCCTGGGTTCTCAGATCTCTGGACTTGGATCAAGCTATGTTAGCAGCATCTAGGGTCTCCAAACTGCAGATGGCCTGTCATGGGACTTCTCAACCTCCATAACTGCATGAGCCAAGTCCCCTGAAGAATCCCCTGTCACCTACCTATATATCCTCTTGGTTTTGTCTCTCTGGAGACCCTGACCCCTGGTTTTAGTATCTCCCACACTGCAAAGATGTTCATCTTCAAGGAAACAGAATAAACAGGTCACCATTTTCATAATTTTTGTCAGTTATCCTCAATGGCAAGTAGCATAAAGGATTATTTTAAAGTAACAGGGCTTTGTTACAGAGTAGATTGAAAATGTATATTCCTTTGAGAGTAAAATATTAGACTTTAAAGAAATGTCACACTTCATCCCATTCTCCCTCCTTCAATGGAAACGTTTGTAAAACATTATTCTATGGGTATTTCCTGATTGTTTGGAAATGAAATCTGAAATTTTAAAAGCATTTAATAAACTGCAATGTAAATCTAAATTAATAGAAATATGGGAGACAAAATTTCCTACACAGTAAGTCAAATTTCTATCCTTTTATAGGGGATCTCCAGTTCTCTTTCTGATATCCCTTCTTGTACAATCACATGCTCCATTGAGAACTAAGATTTCCCCAATTTCTATAAAAGGATACATTTCCTTGTACTTAATTTGATTCTCAAATGCTTTAGTAAGATAAGATATGTTGGAAAGTGAGTGCCATCCCCTCTATGGGTCCCTCCTGGTCCCCTGGCCAGAGAGGGTAAGCAATACCTTTGTTTTCAGCAAATGAGTATCAATTCATTTCTTTCTCTCCAAAAGCCCAGTAACCAACATGTATTTAAAAACTATGATTCCATGAACCTCAGAGGCTTATGGGCTGGGGAAAGGTTTTTTAAAATGTTAAACATTACCTTAATGAAACCCAAATGTCTTTGGATAGTTAAGGAATATGTTTTTTTGAGAGGATTTTTCCATTTTTGCAAAATTGTGTGTGTATCAAAGGGAAGAAATGCGAGGAAGGGTATGAATGAAAATAATAGTGATTTTCTCACGGTGGTGGAATAATAGGATCTTTCTTTTTTATTTATACTTTTGCATATTGTTTAATTTGTAAATGAGTTTATGTTGTTTGTATAATTGGACAAAGCAATCGTATCAGTTGGAGAAGTCTCTCATATCAAAGTGCCATAGATGGGGTGGCTTCATAGACATGTAATCTCTTGTGATTCTGAAGGCTGGACATCCAAGACCAAGGAGGGTGTTGACCACATGCTCCATCCCTCTAGAGACTCTCTTCTCAGCTTGCAGATGGCCATCTTTGCCTATGTCTTACTTGGTCCTCCCTCTGTGCATATCTGTGTCCTAATTTCCTCTTCTTATAAGGACAGCTGCCATATGGGACCATTCTAATGATGGCATTTTAACTTAGTTACCCTTTTTAGGACTCTGTCTCCAAATAATCAAATTCAGCATATGAATTTGGGGTGGGGCAATTCATCCCATTACAGCAACATAGCAATTTTTATTCAAAATGTTTTTGTGTTTGATTATGATTTGGGAAGTTATGTGCACAGTGATTGATGAAGATGTATGAAGGGAAGCACTTATGTTCAAACCCTAGACATTTGCAAAACTCAATGAAAAAGCCCTAACTAAACACGAAACAAATAATAGATCTAATATTTTTCTTCTTAGATTTTTCTTTATATACATATATATATATTTTTTTTCTTTTGGAACCGGGGATTGAACTCAGGGGCACTCAGCCACTGAGCCACATCCCCAGCCCTATTTTTGTATTTTATTTAGAGACAGGGTCTCATTGAGTTGCTTAGGGCTTCGCTAAGTTGCTGAGGCTGGCTTTGAACTCGAAATCCTCCTGCCTCAGCCTCCTGAGTTGCTGGGATTATAGGCGTGCGCCACCGCGCCCGGCTAGATTTTTCTTTATATTTTTTCTTTAGATTTTTTTTCTATTAAATTATGAAATATTTTAAGCACAAGGAAGGTATGGAGAATTAAATAATAAAAAGTGAAGTATCTGTTGGGACTAGAAAAAGATACCTAAAAGTGAAGGTTGTAGAAGGCAAATTCCTCCCTGACCCTCTCCTGCCCTCCTGTTTCTCTCTCCTCATTCTCCCCCAAGTCAAGTCATACAAACCAGAATTGCTTGTCCTCAAGGCGGGTCATAGAAACCAGGATCCCTTTTCCCCAAAGCTGACTGTGGAACCTAAAAAGAGTCCTCAAACTTCCCCCTGCCTTTCTGTATAAGAGTTGCCCATAATGCAATTCTGTGACCCACTTTGTCTGAAAGCAGGTCATGAGAGCCCTGATTCGGAAGGGGTTCTGCCTGTACCTGAAGGAAGGAATGCCGCATAGGGGGCCCAGAGAAAGCCTGAACAGACAGGCCTTATGGGGTTCCCCACTCTGTTTCCAGTAGCTTTTCATTCAGTCACATTTCCACCTGACCTGTCCAGGCTTCATCAGCCTAGGCATAAAAATGGGCAGTTCACCTCAATCTGAAGTCTCCTTGTCATTATTATCAAACAGATTGGTTACACTTTCCTCTTTTCAACCTGTCTGTTATCATAGGGGTGTGTGTCACCATAATTCTTCAGTATTTTTTATTTGGTGGTTCTAGGGATTGAACCTAGGAGCTCCTCACCACTGAGGTGTATATATATATATATGTATATATATATATATATATATATTATTTTAAAATTTTGAGACAGGGTCTTGCCAAGTTGCCCAGGCTGGCCTCCAGCATGTGATCTTCCTGCCTCAGCCCCCAAATAGCTGAGATTACAGGAGTGCACCACTATACCTAGCACCATTACCCTTTATGATGGACAGAAAAGGGATTGCTCCTTTCCTTCCCTACATACTGTAAACAGAGAAATAATACATGAGGTTAAAATGAAGCAAAGGTACCCAAACCAGTGTTTTGCAGAGACAAAATGAGCTTGGGCTTTTACCAAGTCTGACAGTTTGGCACCCAACACAAATAAGGGTGGTGGTAAATTTTGGAAGTCCATTGGAACGTCCAAGTCAGGAGGCAAAACTGGTCACTCCAGTATTCCTCAAGTCTTGAAAGATGTGGTTGGATTCCAGGAAGTTGTTCACTTGGGTGGATTTAGTTCCTGACATGATCTCTTCATGACAACCTTCCTCCTGTTAGTAAATTTCAGATTCAGAGAGGATTTTGCTCTCTTCTTTTTGACACTTCTGTAGCCATTTTGATTTATTTTGTCAATATCCATCACACAACATTGTTAAGTCTCAACATTTTGTATCTTTTGCCCCAGATCCTTTTGGAAAAAATAAAGGATGACATATGCAATTGAAATTCCCCACAATTCACTTGGATGCCCTTTTCTTTCTTCCTTCTTTATTGCATTAAATTTAGTGGTCTTTACACTCATGCATTTTTTTTTTCTTCTGCGGTGCTGGGGATTGAACCCAGGGCCTTGTGCATGTGAGGCAAGCACTCTACCAACTGAGCTAGATCCCCAGCCCCTCATGCATGTTTTTATAACTTGTGGATATATCCACAAGTAACATCTTTTTGCTCTGCATATTTAGCCCTTAACATACATATATCACATCACGCATGTTCTGCTGCAACCTCCAGCATTAAGTTGCTATTCCCTCTGCCTTACTCTTCATTTTATTTCTCAGTTGGCAAACTATAGCGTCTGGGCCAAATTGCCTTGTCACTTGTTTTGTTCAGATTGAGAGGTAAGAATTGATTTTACATTTTTAAAAGATGCGGACAAAATCAAAAGAATAATACTACTTTATGACAGATGAAAGATACAAGAAGTTCAGCCTTTGGGTGCTTCAATAAAGTTTTAATGGATCACAACCACACACATTGGTTTCCATGTTGTCTATGGTACAGCAGCAGAGTTGAGTTGTTTTGACAGAAACTGTTTGGTTTACAACACTTAAGAAACCTTCTTTTTGCTTCTTCTTGCAGGGGGAAAAAATAGTGCCAACTTCTGTTTCCGATTGTGGTAATGAAAGAGAGGACATTCACTGGGTCCCTACATGAGAATTAAATGCATGAATTCACATAAAGTAGTTAGAATAGTGTGTGCTGTGTAGTTGCCCTGGAAGGATGCAGCTGCTGCTTTGTTACTGAATTGTTATGTGGGACCTGAAAGGGTGGAGTAATGATTGGAGGGTCTGGAATTGCATAGCCCAAATTTGTGCTATGATCAATTATGAAATACTGAAGACTGTAGGACTCATTTGAGTTCCTTCAAAATTCTAATGTTGAAGACCTAACTTCCCATGTGTCTATATTTAGAGATAGGACCTTTAGTTAGGTCTTATTTATTTTTTTCTTTTTGTGATGCTGATGAAACTGAAGTCTTGGGATGAAACGGGATTCACTGCTTCTGCTGGTAGGTGGGGTCTGCACAAAATACAGGCCTCTGCAGCCAGGAAGTGTTGCAGCTGTTAAGGGCAGGCCATGCCCTCCAGTGCTGGAGCAGAACCCAGCAGCTCATCTTCAATATCTTCTTCTTTCTGGGTTCTTGTCTTGTAAATTCGAAGAATGAAATCCACAGACCAGGATGAGTGAGTGTGACATTAGGATTTATTGAAGAACAGGAACAAACTCTTGCAAGGCAAGAGGGGACCTGATAGCAGGTTTTCTCCCATTCAGAGTGTGCTTGTTTAGGGGTTTATATAGCATTGGGTTTTCACTGTTATTGGTCCAAACTTATGCAAATTAGGGTTTGAAAAAGTCCTAACTCTGTTGGTCCAAATTTATGCTATTTGGGGTTTGGAAACATACTAACACTTGGTCAGTTCTTGAGTTTCAACTTTCATTCAAGTGTGCCCTACTTCCATTTTCTCAAGGCAGGTCAGGAAGTGGGAGGGTGAGGTCACTGGATGGGGCTGCACTGCTGCCTGGAGTGGGCTTCTGCAGCAGGCCTATGCCATGTCCAGGCCTGGCTGCTGAAGGATGACAGGTCAACTGCCTTGGCTCACCTGCACACTGGCTCACATGCCTGCATGGCAGGCTCCATGTGGCAGAGGCCTGTGCTTGCTGCCCAGGCTCACACACACCGAGGCCACCACTCAGCTGCTCCACTGCTCCACTCCTAGGCTGCCATCTGGGCCCGGAGTTCTAGGTCTGGCTTCCTGGCTTGGCAGCAGGGAAACTGAGTCACTGAGATCGAACACTGAAGGCCTCATTTATAAGGGGCAAATGCTCTCCCTACAACCCTAGCCACAACCCTAGTCTTGAGATAAGGACATTAAAGAAGTAATTAAGGTTAAATGAAGTCATAATGGTGAGGCCACGATTCCTTAGGACTAGTATTCTTACAGGAAGAAGAAGAGACAGACACCAGAGATGCAGGAGCACAGAGGAGAATCACATGAGGACATGGTGAGAAGATAGTCATCTTCAGACCAAGGCAGGAGAACTCAGGAGACCCCAAGTCAGCTGGCAACTTATCCTGGACATCTAGCCTCTACAAGTGTGAGAAAATAAATTACCATATTTTTAAACTACCTAGTCTGTAATATTTTATTATGGCAACCTGAGCAAACTAATGCAAAGATGATAAGGACCGAATGGTGCCTTTAAAATGATGAATATCAAAAGCTTCCTCCTCTGCCTCTCTTGCTAAGAGTGTTACAGAAGTAGGTTGATATGGTGGTGGAAAGGATTAAATTTGGAGGATCTTGGAGAATGTATAATGTGGGCAGAGGTTGATCTATAAAATTTGAAAGTATGTATTTGTATGGCTTCTAGAAATGTATTTTTTTACCATTCTAATGAAATGATGATACCTAGCAGCATCATGGGAAAGGCTGGGGCCCCTTTCAAGTAGACCATGACAGGTTCGGGGTAGGATATACAGATCAGTTCAGATTTCCACACCAACTCACTATTCATCTGTCTCATTTCATAATTTGATTATTGGCTGATCAAATGATACAAATGCCAACTTTTTCCATTTTTAAACCAGGTATGATTATTTAGCATGTACTTCTCTTCTATATTGAAGCACCTTACATATTTAATACAACATACATGGATGCAGCAATACACCAATACTAGTAATAAAGGCTTACTTCAGTAGGCCTGGGTTGTTCAAACACTGCACATTCCAAAGAAAGGCCCATCTTCAGCAGGACTGGCTCTTGACAAGCTCCCAAGAAATAAAATTTGAGCCCTTGAAATATCCTTCCTGGTACTAGCACTTTTTGCATACCTGAGGCCCTGGCCTACACTGTCATTTTGACCCTTGGGAGTTGGAAGACTAAGTACCAGGATCAGTCATGCAGATGCTGTAGTGCACATGGGCCTGAATTACAGCAAAATCCCTGAACACTAGGCCCACATGAGCATCTGTGGTTGCTTTGCACATATTGCCAAGCATCATCACTGGGAGAATTAAGTATGTCCCTATACAGCTCCACAGGGAGGAGACACCTGGAGCATATGTCTGGGTTTTCTGGGACTCTGCCCTATGCATGGTGAGCTTCTGAGTACTGTGAGCTTTCCAAGCAAATCATTGAGCCTGAGGGTGGTGTGGGGAACCCCAACACACCTGGCCAAGCGGACTCTGACAGCTCCTCTTTTCACAACTGGCATATGTCATAGCTGAATCACTAAAACTCACTCTCCTCCATTTACATTGCATTAAAATCTTGAGAAAGCTGCTTCTGTCAAATGAAGCACATGTTTTGCTTATACTTCAGAAACGTGTCTTCACCTGCCTGACAGTTTCTCCTTTGTTACACATGCCATTGAGTCGTCTGGAGAGAGGGAAATAATGGACATGCCCACATATTCAGGTAAATTGCTTCATGTGGGAACATTGTGTTCCGTTTGGAAGTGTTCAATCTGCAGTGTTTTTGACATTGCAAAAATGTAATTGCTGAGTTGGAAATTTTCTTGTGGGTTAAGAATGACAGAATGTAATTACAATAATAACTATAAAAACAGAATCTGCACCATGCTTTGTGAAATAAAATTGAGATGCATAGAAGAAAATAAGTAAAAATAGTAAATAGAAACTAAATATACCTGTAGTGGAACTATTAGAATTTGTCCAGATAAGACTGTCCTCAGCTTTGCTCAATTTATTTTTTCACTATTAAAGCTCATTTCTTCAACGAAATGGCTCAGCAGTGAAAGTGCTGAAATTAGCACCCTTAAATAAGTCATTATGGAATAATAATACATTATCTTTAAATAGGGAGTATTTTTGCTTCTCCACTGCCAGTGGTTACATGGAATAAAAAGGAAATTATATATTTAAATAGGTAAATAGAGAACTTTCCATTTACACAGTAGGGAATCCAGCTAATCTTTGTATCACTTTCTAGTCACTGGTGGTAAGCAAAGGTGTCCACATCTCCATCTCTGGAACATGTGAATATGTTACTTTCTATGATGCAAGGGAATTAATGTTGGTAATCAGTTGACTTTGGATTGGAGATTGGGAAAATCAGTTGGAGATTTTCCCAAATTACCTGGCTGGACCAGTGCAATCACCAGGTTCCTTAAAAGTAGAAGAGGGAGATAAATAAGAACAATGCAGAAGTGACATGATGTGAGAAAGATCCAACAGGTTACTCTGGGCTTTGAATATGGAAGGGGACATGAGCTGCTGATCCTGAAATGGCCAGCAAATGCAATGCCAACTAAGAAAGAGGCCACTGTGTGCTCTGGGACCTTGATTGATGGCTTTCAGTTTATGGGCCATTTTTATAAACATAAACTGTGGGAAGCATTGTCCCTCCTCTTGGTAAAGCATCTCAAATATTGTTTAGTCATCCACTTCACTATCTCATACAGATTTGGGATTTGTATTCCATAACCAGATTCTGAGCACCTAAATTGCCTAAGTCAACCAGAATATCCCATTCCCAGCCATAGTGATGGATTTGTGGATTGACACAAGAGCACATTTTCTTGTTAAAGCTCAAGCAGGGGGCTGGGGATGTAGCTCAGTTGGTAGAGTGCTGGTCTTGCAAGCACAAAGCCCTAGTTCAATCCTCAGCACTGGCGAAAAAAAAAAAAAAAAAAAAAGCTCAAGCAGCTACTTGCTGAGGACTTCTGGGATAAAAACTCTCTTACTCTTCTTTGGACTCTTCCTGGTGAGCTGCTTACTTTTGTTGGACATAAACAGGGGGGCTCCTGGCTGCCATATTGGATTACAAGTGGGGCCACACTTAAGATGAAACAGATATTGCAGAAGGCAGAGAGAAGAGGGGCAAAAAAATCTCCTGGGCTGATATTGAAGAATCCATAGGAAAAGTCTCCCTCTTGGCCTTTCAATGTGGTGAACTAATAAATTTCTTAATTTTTTAAGCCCATTTGAGTTTATTGCTGATTTTTTCAATTGAAAAATTTCTTACTATTAAGAGGTTCAAGTGTCTGGAACATGTTTGTGTCCATTCTTAGAATGAATGGCAGAATCAAGACATGTCCACCTAATGTTGAGCAGTATTAGTGTGATCGATGACCTACATTTAATAAAGGCAGTGAAGTTATTATGGAAGTATGGCAACACACTCACGTGTACACAGTTCCATCTACACCCCACCACGTGAAGCACAGACAGTCAGTAATTATAAAATATTCACAAAATTATACATTTCCCTGAGATAGGACTACATAGGCCATCTATTTGGAAGTAATTTCTCATGGTTCTCCTATTTCTAAATGCCCAGAGAGTCCAGGTACTAGCTGCTCTTATTCAGAATATCTTATCACAAAGATTTTTGTAGAGAAGAGAACCTTGAAGACAGACATAGTGTCTCCCCTGGAGGCAAAGAACAGGCTCCATTATACAAGATTTTGCTTTTCTAGGCCCAGGATTCCTCTCCAGTAATACAACTCACTGTGTGTAGATGTCACCTCGCCCTCTTCATGTCACCCAGATGGAATTGGGACTCAGAGAAGCAGTGCCATAAAATGGAAATCCTTGGCTACTGTGATTGCTGTGAGTGATAAAGTTCTTTTCTCCAACCCAGAAGTCTTTTGTCTCCTTCTGGAATCCATGAACTTGGGCAGGCTAGCTTGTTTGTAAATAGGGTAAAATCTCAGACCCCTCACAACTCTTCAGGCCAGGTAAAAGCATCACGTTCTTTGCTTTTGGTTGGAACTGAATTGCTTTGTAACCAATAAACTAAAAACTTTAATATTTTTAGCTGATCAGAAGCCCAGCTTTTCAAATATAGACACTCCTCAGTATCAACATGGACTTAGTTCCATGAACACCCACCTCCATGGATACCAAATCTAAGGATGCTCAAGTCCCTTATATAAAATGGCATAGTATTTGTGTATAACCAATATATCTTAAATTATCTCTAGATTATTTGATATATCCAATAAAATGTAAATGCTTTGTAAATAGATATAGTATATTTGAGGAATGATAAAAGAAAAAAGGCTGTAGAGGTTCAATACAAATGCAATACTTTTCAAATATTTTCCATCTGATTGGCTAAATCCACTGCTGTGAATATGGAGAGTTGACTGATCTGTCAATCTTTGACTAAAAACAGATCAATTATTTAGAGCTGGGGAATGTAGCTCAGTGGTAGACACTCGCCTAGTGTGTTCAATGCTATTCTTCCTTTTTCCTCTCCTTCCTTCATTCCGTTCTTCCTTTCTTCCCATCCTGTTATGTATGAACCCAGGCCCTTGCACATGCTAAGCATATGCTCCACCACTGAACTATACCTCCAGCCCCTGGGAATGCTGTTTTTAGAGAGATGTTTCTTATTATTGGATTTACGTGGTAGGGCAATGAAAAAACCCTTGCTGTCATGAAGTTTGGAAACCACTGGTGTCCTTATTCTTGCTTAGTCCAGGGCCTTTAAGAGTCCATCCTCAGCCAGCAAATGTAAATAGCATTGATACAAAAGGTCTACATGAACTTCTCCCAGGTCTTTCTGTATTCTTTTGTCCCCTGTCTAGTGTTCTCACGAGCACCCTGGTCTGATACACCATCTGCTATTTCCTGACCTCTGACTCAAATTCCATTCCTTGGTTCCTGATGGAGCAAGAAAAAAAAAAAAATCACTGTTAAAGGAACAATAACTTGGTTTTGAATCTGTGCATCTGCTTGTTTTTAAGGGAGAGATGGTGGTGGTGGTAGTAGAAAGTAGCAAATTTGCTTGGCAAGAGTGTTCTTGTTTAGGAAGACACCTTGAAGAGTCTGATTTTCAAGGTGAGACCCTCTCCACATTGCACCCCAGGACAGCTATGACCTGAATGTTTGTGTTCCCCCACCCCAAACTCCCAATGTTGAAATCCTAACACTGGAAGTGATGGTATCGAGAGAGAGAGAGAGAGAGAGAAGGAGAGAGAGAGAGAGAGAGAGAGAGAGAGAGAGAGAGAGCCAGCCTGTGGGAGGGGTTAGGTCCTGGAGATAAAGCTTTCAGAGCGCTCTCTCAGCATCTTCCTGCCACATGAGGACACAATGAGAAGCAGCCACCAGACTGTTCCTTGTTGTAAATCCTTATTTAACCTCTTCAGCAAGGCAATTTGTTCCAGCAGCCCAAAACAACTAAGTCAGAGAGAGAGAAAAGGAATTGAGTGTGTATGATACTGTAAATGGTAGGCACATTCCCCAATGTTAGTGAAGTTCCAGATTCTTTACTGGTAGGAGATACAGAAGGAGTTTGTTGAGACTCAGAGAAGAAAAGATGGGCACAGAGAGGAGACCTGAGTCTGGCAGGGATGGACCCACCATGTGGCAGAAGGCAGGAGGTTAGGGGATGGCTGGCGAGTGGAGCGTGGATGGCCTGTCATGTGGTGTCTGTCCTTTGCTACACCTGGAGTGGCCAGATTTAGTAAATAAAAACACAGGGTACTCAGCCGGCAGTTGAATCTGAATTTCAGATAAGCAACTTTTTTTTTTTTCCCCACATAGTGGATAAGACATACTTATACCAAAACATGTTGAATCTGAAATCCACATTTAATGGGCACCTGGTTTTCTTCAGACGACTCCAGCTGTGCCCTCCTCCCCGCTATTCTCCAGTAAAAGCCAGCTGCTGCCTCTAATATTCCTGTGTGGTGGGAGTCAGCAGCCTCCAGAGGTGCTGATAAGACCTCTGGTGGTGTCTGGAGAGGAAAAAGGAGCAGGAGGGCCTATTACGGCCTATATCCTTAGATATAGGAATCCTGGGATGTCTGGGCAGCTCCTTGCCTCCCACAGTTGGAGGGAGCTTAGCGATTTCAGTTTTGGATTGCTGGACCAGGTGATTAGTGGGGCTGAAGAACTTGAGAACTTGAGCGGTATGGATTCCGTCTCTCCTTCAGGTCAGTGGACATTCTTTGGGGGGCATTTCTTTTCACCTGACTTCATGGCCACACACCCATGCTCTTCTTGGATGAGCAGCTTGTAACCTAAGGGCATTTAGGTCTCAAGTATAGGACCAGAAAAGCCCCATCTGCTGCTTCATAGGTGGCCACTGAGAGAGGCCAGAGGATGTCTGACCCGCTCAAAGACCCCTGGTCAAGAGTAGCAGAAGCTGTCCTGGAACGTGATCCCTACCTGTGTCCACTACATTGTGCGACTCTGACACTCACCCAGAACTCTGCAAGTTGCCTCTGCTAGGCTACATGCTTGCACACAGCCAGGAACTTCTTTTGACCTTTTAAATTTTTCCTATAATAGATTCTAATATGCTATGTGATAATTTAGTCTAGGGGACCAAAATAGTAAAAGGTTCTGTTCTGGGTGCAGGGTAGGTTTCATGGCCCAGATGTGAGCCTCATTAGATTGGGGTTCCAGAATGTTGTTAAACAGGGAGAATTATCAGCCCTTCTCCCGCTTATGTGCTAAACGGGGTATTCAATGAGCTGCAAAATTCAAAAGGACACAATGAGACAGTGAGTTTATATGCAAATGGTTTCCAATTAAAAGAGAAGATTGGCTTCCAAATATGTAATCTCCTTTGAGATAAGTAATCCTCCTTTTGCTATAATAATTTCTTTAATACATTTTTATGAGCTACTATTTTGTAAGAACTTCAGAAGGGATACATTGTTCTAATAAATATACATGCAACCTTCCCAAGCATTGTATATGTTAATAGTTAGTATATTTAAAGATCTGCTTTATTTTTATGTATTTGTTTAGAGAGACATTGGAAATTTTTAATAAAAATGTTAAAGGAAAGAATATCATGTTCTTTGAGAATTTAGGAAGCTATACCAATATGCATAGGCATACTGAGCAAATGGTATTAAAATATTTGCTCAACTTTACTTAGATTCTTTAAAGTAGAGAAAAAAATTGTTTTATTCAATCCCTGAGGGAAAGGGATTTCAATAGATTCAACTGCCCAATCCTGCAAATGATAAAAATATTATCATCATATATTGATTCTCAACTAGAAGAGATTTCTATATAAAAGGCAACTGGAGATCTGTGCGGCATCTTTGGTTTTCACAGTGACTGTGTTGGAGGCTCTACTTGCAGTTAGTGGGCAGGGGCCAGGAATTCTAAATGTTCTGCATTGCAGAGGCTGATCTTGCCCACCCAAAATGCCAGTAAGACATGCTGCTATGGTCCCACGTCCCTCTCATGTACCCAGTCAGGTGGTAAATGAAGATCAGGGTTTCTTAACCTGGCCACTATTGATATCCAGGGCTAGATAACTCTTTTGAACTATGCTGTGGGGGGCGGGCACTATGTTGTGCATTGTAGAATATTTAGCAGTTTTCCTGTCTAACCCACTGGATTTTGGAAGCACTCTCCACTGGCTACCCAAGTTGTAAAAACTTTTTCCAGGTCCTCTAGCCTCCCGTTTGCAACTCACTAGTATAAATGGAGATAAAATATGGAGTGAGTTGCTTTGTGTGGTTTCATACTTCATCAAAGAAGTATGAATGTGTTTATCACTCAGTGAGAGAATGGAAGGGGAACGGTTAGGTCTGGTCTCACAAAGGAGAAAAAGGAAGAAGGTGCAGAACAGGGTGGGAAGCAACCTCATTCAGAAATGAAGTGAGGTTTTCTAGTAGTGTAGAGAACGCATGGGAAGATTTTGTCTATGAATTGAAGGGCAAGTATCAATTGTGTGGCCTTCCCCGGCAACGGTACACTATCTGGGTGCAGGAACAGAGGATGTGGAAACTTGATCTAATGGAGTTGGATGTGGCCACGGATGTGGCCTCTCTCAAAGGTGAGAGAGGCAAAGGGAATATTGGGGGGGGGGTAATAAAGGTAAACCATGGAGTCTGACCTGGGCAAAGAGGAAGGGGAGTTGGGAGGTGCTCATAGGTAGTGAGCTTGTGATGGGTGCAAAGGAATGGCAAGTTTCATGTTGTCCCAGCATGTTGTGAAAGGGTTGCTTAAATAGGAAGGATTCAGTATCTGTGTGGAATGCAGAATCTGGATTTGGTGCATTTGCTAGCAAATGTGGGGTGCCGCTCTGGGAGGGGGTGGCGAGGACTTGGCTGGGGAAGCGAGTGTATAGGATGGGCCATCTACACAATGCTGACTCAGGGTGGCAGTAGAGAGGAAAATGGTGAGGTCTCCGTAGCTCCTGCTCTCCAGTTTTGCTCATGCCCTCCAGGGTAACCCCAGAATAAATATCGTTCCCCTCTGTTGTGCCAGCCTTTCAGACATCTGCAGAAAGCACATGTGCAGTGTCTGGGACTGTTCTTACCCAGGCTAGTTTTCAATATCTCTATTAAACCATGGTATCCAGAATTGACCTCAATCCTCTAGCAGAAGGTGTTCACAGTGGAGGCGGTACATCATGTCCATGCCCCCTGTTCCTTCCCTCTAGGTAAGCAGTTAAAGAGCAAGTCCGCTTTTACTTTCTTTCACTTTTAATGCAATTACTATTTTATTGTCTGGCATACCCATATAATGCCTCATCCTATCTTGTTAGTTTTTCCCTAATTTTGTCCTCCCTTCTTGGCATCATTTTCCTGGTTATGACCTTGACTTCTGTCTTAATCTGTGGATTGTTGTTAATAACACAACACATAGACCTGCTAAGTTATAAAGAAAAGAGGTTATTTTGGCTTATGACGGTGATTCAGGTTGAAGGGCCACATCTGAAGATGGGAAGCTTGCCAGCAGTCCCTGAGTACCACATGAGGGCATGCGAGAGAGACTTAGTCAACCTGGTTTTTATAGCAGACCCATTCTTGAGACAACCCGTTAATCAGTTAATCCATTTATCACATGAATGACTTCATTCATTTTCAAGGGCAGAGCCCCAATTACCTCTTAAAAGTCCCACCTGGTCCCACCTCTTAATATCTTATAACAGGGATTAAATTTCATCATGAGTTTCAGGGGGGACAAACCGTGTTCAAGGTATAGCAGCTTCTCTTGACAATTTTTCTGTCTCCCAGACAGAGTTCACTATATCATGCTCCAAATCAGCTCAACCCCAGAACCCTTCCCCCATCTCCCAGGTACCTAGTACTTTTCAGGGGATTATAAATAGTCAAGGAAACAGAAACAGTCTAAGTTCAGATGAATTCTAACCTTTACCTAACCCCCTTTTGGACATTCAACCATCGTTCATCCATCCAGTTTCAGAACCTTTGTGAAATTAGGGGTAGAGAAATAAACAAATATAAATCTACCCACATGATGACGCCCCGGCTCATATCAGCCTATCTTATCTGTAAGAATTTGACCCTGCAGGTTCCTGTCAAATGCCTTGGGGAAGTTGCTATGGTTTTAATTTTGAATGTCCCCTAAAGGCCCTTGTGTTCAAGCCTTCGTCCAGGGAGACACGACTGGGAGGGTAGTGAAATCTTTGAGTGGTAAGCCTAGTGGAGGCCCTTAGGTCATGGGTGGTGTGCCTTTGGAGGGATTGTGGGACCCATGCCCCTTCCTCATTCTCTCTTTCACTTCCTGGTAATGAAGTGAGTAGTTTTCCTTCGCTCTCCACTCCCACCCATAAGCCAAAAGTCATAGGCCCAACCGATTATGGACTGGAATCTACAAAACTGTGAGCCCAAATAAACTTCTGTTTAAAAATTGATTATCTCAATTAGTTTGTTTTAGCAACAAAAGAATTGACTGAGTAGCTTATAAACAGTGGATGCTTACTGTGATGGGTTGACAGATATGGCTCCATGGAAATGTTACAGGCCAGGCTATATGGGCAATGACTAACCAGACTCCATCTTGCTCTAAGATTCCATGTTATGTAGGAAATGAGCTTCTCCCATGGGAATGCCCCACCTCTGTACCCATCAACAGTTGCTTAGCTTCTCCCATGGGAACACCCCGCCTCCGTACCCATCATCAGTCACTTAGCATGACATGTTTAACAATGCAAAATGGTGATTCTTATATGATGAAAAATTGTTCTCTTTTGATTCCTATGTTAGTAACCATTAGTAACCATTCTTCAGTTTGTACCTAGGTAAGGGTCATTTTGACCCACTTCCCCCTCTGCTGATGATTTCATGATGTTAGTTTGTAATTTCAAATCATAGCAACAGACACTTATGATTGATGTGATTTTTGGTATAAGAACCCCTGCAACCCTATGGTCGGGGCTGTTCTCCAAATAGCCATTTTTGGAGCATTGTGTGAGACAGTCAACCGGCCAGCTTAATAAAGACTCTCAAATTTGGACTTCTCAGTGGTGAACGGTCTGTTATTAAAGTGCACCCCATAACACTTACTTTTCACAGTTCTGGAGGCCGGGAAGTCACTTTCAAGGCATACACGGTGTCTCGTGGGGCTGCCTCCTGTTTCATAGATGGCAGCTTCTCACTGTGTCCTCAAACAGTGCAAAGGCAAAGGGTCTCTTTTGGGCCTCTTTTAGGAGGATACTAATCACAGTGTCTTTATAAAACAAGTAGGATCCCATGTCACAGCAGCTAGTGAATAGGTCATCGATAATGCAGGAAGCCTTCTGGCATCTTCCTCTCCTGCTGGAGAACCAGCCCTAGGAAGGCCGGACTCTGTTCTTCCGGCTCTCTACAACCTAGCAACTAACACAGAGCCTTGAACGTGGAGTGGGGATGAATATTTATTGGATGGACTGTTTGAAGTGGGCCTTGAGGGATGGTGTCTTTATTTTCAGTTGCTACTGTAACAAATAACCACAAACATTGTGGCTTAGAACAGCACAAATTTATTCTTTTATAGGTGTAGAGGTCAGAAGTCCAAAGGGAACCTCACAAAGCTAAAATTATAAAGGGATTATAAATAATCAGGGAAACAGAAACATCCTATGAAGGTCAGAAGACACTCTACCCTTTAAGTAAACCCATGTCCAGATTGAATGAATATTTCCATGGGTGTCTTCATCTTTTCCCTTCCCTCAAAGGTGGATATTGTCTGCCTTCATCTTTATCCTGGGCTGCTTCCTTCTGGAAGTTCCAAAGCAAAATTCACTCCTTGGTTTTTCAGCAGCTAGAGGCCACCTGCATTCCTAGGCTCAGGGCCCTTCTCTGTATCATACCATCTTCTTGATTCTGTCATCCCAAATCCTACTCCTCACTTTAATTTTCTCTCTCTGTAAGAATCCTTCTGGGGGGAGGGATGGCAGTGGGGAGGGGACAAGAGAAGAAGGGAGGAACTTAAGATGGTGTAGAGGAAAATGGGGCAGGAGGCGGTGAGGGCAGGAAAGATAGTAGACTGAGACAGACAGTGTTACCCTATGAATATGTAAGAGTACACGAATGGTGTGAATCTACATTGTGCACAACCATAGAAATGAAAAATTGTATCCCATTTATGTACATTGAATCAAAATGTAGTCTGTAAAAATTTTAAAAAATTAAAAAAAAATCCTTCTGATTATATTTGGCCTACTGGATTATCCAGGATAACCTTTCCCCTCACAGTCTCTAATGTAATCACATCTGCCATAGAAAGTACGATGGTCATGCATTCTGGGGATCAGGACATGAACATCTTTGGGGGAGCTGTTAATTCAGCCTACCACAGATGGATGTGAGAGTTTAAACATACTTGCAGATGGAGAGAAAAACATAATTTATTCAAATATATGCCATGGCTCTCTTTGGTATTTTGGGGGGTATCCTGATTGCATTTATTTATAATATAAATGTTTTTAAATATAGAAGTTAAATGCTGGCTAAAATACATGTGGTATTCAATTGATGAAGGTAAACTTTAATATATTCTATGCATATCAAAGTGGAAGAAATATGAAAACTCAAGAGCAAAGGGTTATAAATGGAGCATCTTGCAAGAATTGCCCCTCAGAATAAAGTTAGTCCAGGAAATGACTCTAGTCCCCCTGTCCTGGCCTACTGTGTGTGGCTGGCCAGTGTCTGTGGAATCTGAAGATTTGACCCAAGAGTGAGATGAGGAAGGAAACTTAACAGAGCCCTCTTTCCTCTAGATACGTATGTCCAAGGCTTGTGAACAATACAGAATTCATCCCAAGAATTCATGGATAAAAACACTGAACTCAGTTCATGTGCCTCAGGCATGGAAAAGACCTGAAAATGGGCAAATGATCAGAACTGCCAAAATCAGAGGCTGGGGCCCAGGAACTCCGTGGATTTCACAAATAACTTACACAAAGATACTGCAGCAGACTCTTGAAAAGATGGTTTGTGTGCCCTAAGAGAAAGAAGTGACCACATACAGGCAATATTATTTGGGAAGGACGTTATATCAAAAGGGCACCCCAGTCAGGCATGGTGGCACACCCCTGCAATCCCAGCTACTCAGGAGGCTGAGATAGGAAGATCAAAAGTTGGAGACCAGCCCGGTCAACTTAGTAAGACCCTGTATCAAAATTTAAAAATGTTTTAAAGGCAGGGTTGGGGTTTATAGCTCAGTGGTAGAGCACATTGCTAGCATGTGCCAGGCCCTGAGTTTAATCCCCAGTACTGCAAAGGGCAGGGGAGGGGTGCAACTGGGCAGGGGAGGGGTGTGACTGGGCAGAGGGAGGGGATCCTTTACTTTGATAGCTTTCCTATCATGATCAATCAGGAAACCTATGTAGATTTCTATATTAGTTGGGTTTTTTTGTGGCTAAAACAAACGCCTTGAGATCATTAATTTGTAAGGAGAAAAAGGTTATTTTAGCTCACAGTTTTGTAGGTTCTAGTCCATGATCAGTTGGGCCTACTACTTTGGGCGTATGGCGAAGCAGCAGGGCAGGAGTGGATGATGAAGGAAAACCATTCATTTCATTACCAGGAAGTGAAAGAGGGAAGGAGGAAGGCCATCTGAGTGGGCTAAGACACAACCAGGCCATTGAGCCAGGACCAGGACAAATGAGAGAGTGATGTCACAGTGGCTGAACCTGCATTTTAGGCAGGGTAGTAGAATACCGAGATGAGCATTTTGAAACTATCCCTCTGGTTTAGGATGAAGAATGGGTTTGGTAAGGGGGTCAGTGGAGATCCAGGTAGATCAGCTGAGAGCATTTAAAGGGGACAGTGAGCCACAGTGGGGGCTTGAGCCAGGGACTGGAGACAAGCAGGAGTCAAGGAGAGGTGTGACAGGAAGACCAGGTGTAACGTTGTGGCTGTGGTGGGCCATACAGAGGGAGGAAGAGCACCTGAGGGTGAGGAGCCCAGAGAGAGGAGTCTTCTGGGGGATGAGGAGAAGGAGGCTGAGTGTGAGGAACCTGAGTTTGAGGTGTCCTCAAGATGGCCAGGAAGCAGTAGGACTTGGTGTCTAGAGCTCAGGTGAGAGGCCTTGGCTGGGAATATAAGTCTGGGAGTCATTGACACAAAGGGGTGATTTTTAGGGGTGGACAGGATAGGGCAGGGAACAGAGAAGAGAGAGAAGACTCTGGCTGGGTTCATGAGAGCGTCTGTCTCTACTATCTCCAGATCAATATCCCATAGAGGATTCAATACATCCAGATTGAATTCCATGTGCGTCTTAATCTTTTCCCTTCCCCCAAAGGTGGATACTGTCTGCTTTCATCTTTATCGTGACAGTGCTTAGTACACAGCACTTAGGACAGGACATGCTTAGTGGTATTTGCTGAAGTCAAAATTGTATTGGAACAGGACGCCTATATGTATCTGTATGCACATATTTTAAGTGAGTCGTGTCTTGCCTTAAATTGCAGTGTGAGTCTTAGGATAGAAATTGTATTCAAACAATTTAAACCAACTTAAAATATGCTTCTGTGTTTTTGTAGGTTCTTCAGTTTCTGAATCAGTTCTTTCTGAAACGTGATTGAGGACTCTAACTGCTTCCAGCATGTGGCTATACGGAGAGGCAGGTGTGCTGGGGTAACAGATGGGTGGAGGAGCCAGGTTTTCTGGGATTGAATCCAAGCCCAATGAGAATCTGGCCCGTGGATTCCTGTGCAAGTTCCTTAGATCTCTTCTGCCTCAGTTTCCTCATGGGTTAAAATGGGACTAACAACACAACCTCTCCCAGGAGACTTATATCATGTGAGTTATTCGTCAGTTGCCTGGAACACTGTTTGGCACAGAAGCATAATGTGTATCATACAATATGCTTCATGTTATGCTTATGAGACTTAATGGGCACTGTCACTGCTCATCCCCTTTTCTTTTCCTGCCATCCCCAATTCTGCATGCAGAAAGCAGCTGTTAAGGATAATAGCAACCACTTAATAGTATACTGAGCTTGCGCTAGGAAGTTGGCAATCATTGAAACATTTCATTTCCACAGCAAACTTACAGGTACTATTATTCCCATTTGGGGGTTAAGAAAATCAAGAATCAGATAATTTAAGTGAATTGTTCAAAGCAAGGCAGATATTAATTGGAGAATTTAGGATTCAAATCAAATGCAAATCGGAAGCTCTTTCATCTATTGCAGTCATTCTTAAATTTAAATGTGCATCAAAGATTTCCTGACCATTCCTTGAAAACATAGATGCCAAGCTTCCTAACTTCAGAAACTGCTGGTGCCCAGAAATAGGCATTTATAAGGGAATCTGATGGTTCTTCTGGTCCCAGGTTACCCCCCAAGCATAGCTTGGTTTACACTGCAGTCCAACAGATGACTCCAGAATCAAACCCAGTGGGGGTCAGGCTGATCTTGGTCCTATTTCCAGGCCCAGATCTAGCAGTCAGGATGCAGCTGCAGGGCTTCAGCCTCTCTTCAGGGGCCATGCTGGCTCCACATTCCCAGGATCAGGTGACCCACGATGCCCTGACAGTTCCCCCTGCTGCCCTGCTGTCTCACTGCAGTGCTGACCTCCAATTGGATACTTCCCTGAGACCATTTCAGAGCATGAATCTACCTCCCACTTCCATTCTGCCACCACTGCCAGCACCTGTCCCAGGCAGGCAGTTGTCACTGCTGCACCCTGGCTAGTTGGGTTCCTCAGCTCACTCCTGGCTCTCCTGAGTCAGCCTGAATGACAGCTGTCAGAATCAGAACCGCAGCAAACCCCTCTCATCACATTAACAATGCCCCATAGAGGGGCTCATCTAGACCAAAGAAACCATTGGGGTATGTTTCACTTTTTTCCTCCTTTCACATTACAATGGATCCAGGAGTTGTCCCTAGGGCCTACAAGTAACATATGCATTATTCAATGACATCGTCCCTGCATTGCACATTCAGTTCTCCTATGCAAAATCACACTATTCATCTTGCTTGGAGATGCTCAGCAAACAATGAATTATAGAAGAGAAACTACCTGCCATTCAAATAGACAGCCAAGGCCCAAGGGAATGGAAGGTTGGGTGCCGATTAGAGTTGTTTGTAGAGACCAGGCTGCTGAAAACAGGGAATGGTTAGGAAAAGCAATACTGTACAATTCATTTTTCTGTCTTGAATTTCTCAACCTCTTAATCTCTTGTTCTGTAAAATGAAAGGCAGGAGTGGTTGGTCAAGAACCTTCCAGCATAAAGACTTCTAAACACACTGAAGTCCAGGCCATGCCCCCAGGGACTGCTTCCTGCATACATGCCCCACCTGCCTACAGTTACCACCCAGTCATCCATTCAAATTATTAATCCAGAAAATGAATTAATCCACTGATGAAGTTACAGCTCTCATAATCCAGCCTTTTCACCTCTGAATATTGCTGCATTTCCTAACACATGAACTCTTTGGGGACATTCCAAGGTCTAAACCATAACACCATATGACCCAGCAATTCCACTTCTAAGGATATACCAACGGAAACTGAAACAGGTCTAACAAAAACTTGTACGTGAATTCTCAGAAGCATTATTTGTGATAACTAAACATGGAACAAATGTTCATCCACTGATCAATATATAAATAGATAAATGAGATCTCTTCATACAATGGAATATTATTTGTCTATCAGAAGAAATGATAATGCTATAACATGGTGAACCTTGAAAACATGATGTGAAGGAAAAAGATAGTCATAAAATGCTACATAGTATATAATTCCATTTATTTGAAATACCTAGGATAGTCAAATCCAAAGAGACAGAAAGTAGATCAATGATTGCCAGGGGCTAGGGATCTTGCAAAACAAAAAAAAATTCATGTGTCTCTCTTAACGGTGCTAAAAAGCTTTTTGGAGGGCATATGTAGATGGAAGTTGCAGCCTCATTGTGTATTCATGTCATTTCTGCTTAAGTTGGAGTCTTGCCTAACAGGTGAGTCATTTGCGAACTGTATGCAGAGAGATGGTCAGAAGATGGAGGAAAAGGCCAGCATAAGGACAGAGAAATCAGAATTATTGGTGAACTCATAAACTAGATTGGAACCATGTGGACAAAACTTCATGGGATTGAAATAAAATCAGGGATAGAGAAGTGGGTATGAAATAGGATACCAGTGATGAGCACACAAAGAAAGACAATCCTGGGATACCTGCTTATCCCGCTTTCTCCTTCCAGAGCTCTCTGGCTCTTCCTAGACAGCTCTTTTAAAGGTTTCCCAGGTGGATGCTAGCTCTAGGAATACGGCAATGTTCGGACACAGGAGGAGAAGAGGTAACACACATCTGAACAGAGGGCAATTTATTTAGAAGATATATCTATGGCCTCCAAGGGGAATGAACAAGAATCTGTGAAGAGAAATTGAATTCGGCTTCAGTATCTGATTAGGGCCTGGCCCTGTGATTTGAGATTCACAGCACGTCTCAGATGGACCAGGCTCCAGACAGAGATTCATCTTGGCTCTCAGCAAGCACAAGTGCCTGCTCTCTGCCTTTACTTGATGGAGCACATCCAGAGAGTGACTGAACAGAGTGCCTTCCAAACACCCATGTGGGGACAAATCCCAGAGCCTGCCTGCCTTTGGAATGAGGTTGGGCCGAGCTTTCCATCTATTGTACCACATTTCTATTCCACATTTTAAAAATTTGTTATTTAAAATAAAAATACGGAGGCAGGTGGGGGAGGGACAGAGAGAAAGGGCTATAGGTCATTGCCATTTCCAGAATCTCTTTTATATTAGGCAAATCAACCCTCCCACTGACACCCTCCCCTTAATTATCCTGTTTCAGTAATGAGTCCTCCTCCTGTTGATGTGCTTACAATATTCAGGAGCTGCTCATAAGTAGTGCGGGCATTATGTCTATGTCCAAGCAAACTGTGCCCATGGCTCTCGTGTGAGGTTCTTCAGAGTGGAATTGCCTCTGCAATTAGCACCCCTCCCCGCACGTCATTTCAAGGAATCTGATTTCTGAACAGCTTCCAGCCTATGTCTTATATACCCCTTGTTTCAATCCATTCATAGCCTGGTACCTCCTCAGAAACTAAATCCCTAGGTAACCAAGAACCCATCATCGTCTCTCATGCCACACCATACCCAGGCATGGTCAATTAAAGAGCTATAAGAAAAGCTGCTGCTCACTGTTAAAGTAGAGCTGTCTTCCACCTGGGGGAAAAAGAGGTGTCATGAGCCATAGCAGCATCCACAGAAATGTGTCATTAAATGACCCTGGGAAGAGGGAAAAAGTGCTTCTGGATCCTCCTGTCTTAAAAACCAATTTAAATCTACCTAGGAACTTAGCATGTGTTCAAAATATCCACTGAAATACTTCCATTTCAGGAAACACATCTGATCAATCTCTTTTGGTTTCATTTATGTCTTGATATTCAAAATGAAAATTGACCCAATATCAACAAGCAGAATATAACTCAACAGAAGTATCCTCCCTGCTCCTTGTCTCCCTTAGATGTGAACCTAAAACCCACAGTGTTTAAATCTGCCTGTTCCATAAGGGAAGATGTTGCAATGGAAAATCATTTCCTGGATCCTTTCTTTGTCAATCAATATTTACTGAGTGTTCATACAACCATGCCTCTGGGCTTAGTATAAATTCACTTAGTGGTAGAGGGCATGCTTATGTGTGTTGAAGGCAAAGGGAAAGGGGAACGAGGAGAGAAGGAGGTTGCTGACTGACAAATACTTAAGATGATTTTTGTCTATCTATTGTCTATTTATTTATTTATTTATTTATTTATTTATTTATATGTGGTGCTGAGAATCGAACCCAGTGGCCTCACATGTGCCAGGCAAGTGCTCTAACACTGAGCCACAACCCCAGCCCCTTAAGATGATTTTTTTTCTCTTTTATTTGTGGTGCTGGAGGTCAAACTCAGGGCCTCCAATGTGCTAGGCAAATGCTTCACCACAGCCCCAGCTCTAAGCTGAAATCATTCTCAGTTTGCCATCTTAACCTAAGCTAGGAAATAGATTCCCATCCCTAATTCGTCTAATTAATTAAATGAAGAAATTGTAGCACCTGGGAGTAAACAGAATAATTGAATAAAACAGACTGAATAAACTAGCAATTTACCAGGCAAAACATGTTTGCAGGTTCTGGTTTGGAGGGGTGTGATGTCTGCCAAATGGAAAAGCCACTTCCCTTACTATGTTTTCCATACTATCAACTTTTTAAATTTTAAAATACTTAATTGTCAGATAAAGACTGAATATGTTCAAAGTGTACAATGTTTGATTTGATGCATGTATACACTGTGCAATGATTACCACAAATTAATTAAAATGTTCATTATGAACCATGCTGCACATTGGATCCCCAAGACTTGTTTATCTTGTACCTGAAAATTTGTACCCATTGACCAACATCTCCCCTGTCCCCCTCCTGCAATCCTTGGGAACTAGTGTTCTACTCTGCTTCAATGAGTTCCGCTTCTTTAGCTTCCATATATAAGAGAAACATATAATATTTGTCTTTCTGTCAGGCTCTAATTTTGACTTCATTTTGCAAAGAACATGAGCCTTCCTGGGGGCTAAATTATAGTTCTTAGCAGGTCTTTGGTGGAAACACAGGAAATGCAGATAAGACCCACTCAAATGGCCTCATAATCCTCAAGCAATGTCATAATCACTGTGCAGCTCCTTCAGGCTGCAAACTCGCCTCCTATAAGAGGTTCTGGTCTTTGTGCTGGGAAGGGACAAGGTTTTCCAGGCCACTGATATGTCCCTCTGATTCTTGCCCTCCAAACTGTTGAAAGTCACGTCTCTACTCTCAATTTGCAGGAGTTTGCACTTTGCAATATTCTATGTAGCAATCTACAGCTGTCCCTCAGTATTCATGGGGGACTGGTTTGAGGATGCCCCTCAGATACCAAAATGTGCAGATGCTCAAATCCCTTCTGCAAAATGCTGTAGTAATTGAAGATAACCTACAGGCACACTCCCACATACTTTAATTCATTTTAGATTACTTAGAATACTGAACACAATGTAAATGCTATGTAAATAATTGTTGTACTGTATTGTTCAGGGGATATCAACAAGAAAAGTAGATATGTGTGGGGCTGGGAATACAGCTTAGGTGGTAGAGTGCTACCTGGCTTCAATTCCCAGCCCCGGGTTCAATCCCCAACACCGCAAAAAATAAATAAAATAAATAAAATAAAAGTAGATATGTGTTAAGTAGAGACACAATTTTTTCCTGAATATTTTTTTTTTCATTTTGATTCATTGTACACAAATGGGGTACAACTTTCCTTTCTCTGGTTGTACATGAAGTAGAGTCACACCATTTGTGTAATCATACATGTACATAGGGTACTGATTGTCTCATTCTCTTATTTTTCCTTCCCCCCACCCCCTCCCCACCCCTCATTTTCCTCTATAAAATCCATCCTTCCTCCATTCTTGCCTCCCACTACCCCCCCTTATGTATCATCATCCACTTATCAGAGAAATTATTCAGCCTTTGGTTTTTTGGGATTGGCTTATTTCACTTAGCATGATATTCTCCAACTCCATCCATTTACCTGCAAGTGCCATAATTTTATTCTTCTTTATGGATTAATAATATTCCATTGTGTATATATACCACAGTTTCTAGCAGCTCAATTCACAATAGCTAGATTTTGGAACCAGCCTAGATGCCCTTCAATAGATGAATGGATGAAGATCCTGAATAGTTTTGAACTGCAATTGGTTAAGTCTACAGATGAGATAGAGTTTGGTAGATACAGAGTTTGATATATTCATAGCCATCTACATAGTTGTTCTCATGTATCTGTCATTTACACTCTTGATCCAATCAGCCATGGAGCCAGTGGACCCTCAGATCTCCTCCTCTCCCATCTCCAATGCACCAACTGAACTGCTGAGAAGATAGTCTATTTCCTTCTTCCCCAACAACTGTTCTTTGCTACTTGGTTTCATAGAAATCACCAACCTAGTACATTTCTAGTACTGAAAGTCACTTTCAGAGGGCAGGGTAACAGCTGGAATTGAGATAATCACCCAAATGAATCTAGTAACTTTACTGTGACATTTTAGGAAAGTTCAGGCACCACTGGATCAGGGTGATGAAAAGTTTTGCAAAAAATTCCTAACTAGGGCTGGGGATATAGCTCAGTTGGAAGAGTGCTTGCCTGGCCAGCCCAAGGCCCTGGGTTTAATCCCTAGCACCGCCAAAAAAAAAAAAAAAAAAAAAAAAAAAAAAAATTTCCTAACTATGTGGGGTGGAATATCCTAGGTTGGATTTTATAAATTCATTTAAAAACTTTTAGGTCCCTATAAATCTGTAACATGAAAAGAGGCCTTTGTCCTTCTCTTTAGTATCAAGATGCTATCTTCTCCCAGCTTCAGTGAAGGGAGTTCCATGTGTTGTGCATTTTCTTCATCAATAAATTTCCTGAGATTCTTGGAGCCCTGGAAACTCAATCTCCTTCACTCATTTCAATTTGGACATACTTTTATCTTTATTATGAAGGACAGTTAATGGACTGAAAAAACATTTTTGAGTGGAATTGCAGCTAAGCCCTTGTCTCAAAGCTGCAGAGCAATGGCCAAGGTAGACTGGAGCGCACAGAGCCTGTCATGCCAGCACAAGCCTGAGGTGGGACAAGCTAGGGTTGAAGCACGCCAGGGCACTCCAATATATGTCACCCATGGTGGCACTGCCCAATCAGTGCAGACACCTGCCCCACACAATGCTATAGCCCTGGAACCCCCAGCATCCACCATCCACCAACCTCAACCTCCCACTTTCCCACAAGCAGCAAGGAAACAGAAGTGGGGCAGACCTGAATGGAAGTTCAGGTCAAGGGTAAACCAATTGTGTTAGTGCTTTTCCAAATCCTGATTAGCACTGACCCAAGTGCAATATAAACCCCTAGACTAGCACACTCAGGGAGCAACTCCTATGGGGTCCCTTCCCATCCCTGAAGAATTCTATTAGTATTCTTCACACTTGAATAAATCCTGCTTCTTGCACCCTGGCCTTCCTGTTGTCCTGTGAACTTTATCCTTCAGATTTGCAAGACAAGACCCAGAAGGAAGGTGGAGGTGAGCTGCCGGGGTCTGTTGCAACACTGGAGGGCAGAGCCCACATGAAGAGCAGCAACACACCACTCAATGGTACTGGTGGAGAATTGGCTTTGCAGCTGTGATCCTCAGAGATGCCACTGAGGTGGAGAATGGGTGTCATCTCAAACTCCAATTTCAGCATGCTGGGGCTACTGAGTGGAAAAGATTTCTTAGCTCTGTGCCAAAGCACATGTGTCAGCCTTGACCACAGAAAGCTTTCCGGTTATACTTTTAATTTGATAAAGCTAGATATAAATAAAATATTAAGTCAATCAACAATGGGGCAGGCATTGATCTATTCTAAGAGGCAGCAGATACAAGCAGGGGCTATAAGGCCATTGTATGGATTCTGTTCATTTTCCTCCTGAAGGGTTTGAGCAGAGGAATGCCAGTACCTTATTTGGGTTTTAAAGGATTATCCTGGCTGCTGGATTGAGAATTAATTTAAGGTGATAGTGAACTGTGGAGACCAACTGGGGAAAACTGTAGTATGTGTTCTCAGCACAGAGAATAGTGGAATTTGGGAAAGGATCTGTCTGTCTGCTACACTTTGCATATGGTTTGAGTGTGTCCCCCAAAGGTTCACATGCTTGGTTTCCAGTGTGACAGTGTTGAGGTGATGGAACCTTTAACAGGTGGGACCTACTGCAAGGTAATTAGGTCATGGAGGCACCAATTTGCAGAGTGGGTTAGTTCTCATGGGAGTGAGTTGTTATATAAAGCCTAAACCTTGAATCCCCCTTCCTTTCTGTCTCACCATGCACCATGTGATCTCTCCCTCTTGCATGTGCTCCCACCATGAAACCATACACTATGTTCTGATGAACTGTGATCTAAATAAGCCTTTTTATTTATAAAGCACCCAACCTCAGGTGTTTTGTTATAGCATCAGAAAATAAACTAAGTGTCTGTCTATCTATCCATCCATCTATCCATCTATCCATCCGCTTAATAAACAAACACATCACAACTATAATTGTCCTATTTGCCACATGGAATTCCGAAAGTACAGCAGGCCAGTTCATCCTTCACTTGCAGTAGTTTCAGACCTACATCCCTTCCATCTTTGGGCCTAAACTGTGCTCAGCCCCATCTTTTGGATAGCCTCCTTCTCCTGGATTTTGTATTATTGGAGGTCACCAGACCATGGTCACCAGACCCTGCAGGAACCAGGGATAATCCTGATGAAGACAGAGGCAGGCTTGCAGCTGAAAAATCCCTCACTTCTGGAGATGCCCAAGGGGCCACAAACAATGGCTATGAAGGTACTCCTATACTTCCTCAGAGGTCAGCAGCCACTCTGCTTCCTCCCTATCAGAACTTGGTTGACGGTTTAACTTCTGAGAGTTCCTCAACCAGCCCCAGCAAGGCTCTCTAGGCCTGTGGGAGCCTGGGATGAAGCACCCTGAAAGGTCTACCTCTAGCGCTGACTTTAGCACAGGGTGGGAATATCTAGACCAGCACTGTATATGCACAAGCCAGTATAGAAATGTGAGCACACAGAATGTGTGCATGAAATGTGATGACAAAGTGATGTTGCAGATTTCCAGTTCATAGGCATCCCTCTTCATGGAACAGAGGCAATTTACATTTTTCTGACTATCAGCTGCCTTCCACAGAAAGAATCAGGCGATCTTATCTCACTATCATCATCAAGAGAGATGGATGTTTTCTGAGTCCCCTCCCACTACATAGGAAACGCTATGAAGCACTTGACCATGAACTGATCCTGCTGGTAATACTGTCAGGCCTTCAGATCAGGCCTAAGGAGGGTCTGTTTGCTGGAACCTTGCTTGTCTATCCTTTGAAACTACCTAGGGAGCTTGTCTAGGTAGATCTTTGTGGCAGATGCTTCTACCAGATGTTGTGCTACGCTCTGGTGGCTCCGGAAGGTCCAGGCTTAGCTTATTGATTTGGGACTGACTTCTAGGTCTGTCTTCCAATGCTGGCAGCCTGGTTCTGACTTAAGCCCCTGGGTTCAACATTACTAAGATTGTGGATTTTAGGTGAAATCCAAACTGCAATGTTGAACCTAGAATGTGAACCTCCCATCTATGCTTAAGCCATTCATGGGAAGTTGTCTTCCCTGAAATAAAAGCAAAGCCCCATTCTTTGATAACATTAGCTTTGAAGTATAATGCTTACTGAGGCAAAACTAATTTTACTTCATATCTCAATACTTCAGAAGCTTAAGTAGTACAAGGGGCTAGCAGTTCTGAGAAACACGGTTTTGCTAAAAACAGAGGTACCAGTGGGTGTGGTTCATCCTTTTTTTCCCAGACCAGAGATGCAGGTGTGCCCGTGGCTGTGGGGCGGTCATCTCTGGCCATGCGCTCCCTCATCTTCTACCCAGCGTGCTGCACAAATGTTTTTGCATTTTCTACATATGATGTCCACATGTGTGATCCTGGACTGTGCAGGCAAATATGCCCAGGGGGCTGCAGGAAGTTACTCTGTGACCTACTCCCCTGGACCTCTCCTAAGCTGAATATCTCACTTCTCCAGCTTTCAGCCCCTGCTGATATTTGCCTGGACCTGCCAGAAGACAAATCCTTCTATAGCTGGAGGACCGCAGCAGCTAAGTTCACAGATCTGTGTTCTGTGGCCTCTCTCCCAGAGCAGATGTGCTGTGGGTTCTGGGATCAATGTGCCCTAGCATGGCTGTTTGGGGGACACTTGGATTAGGAAAACCTGTAAGTTTAGAAAGGTATCCTGGAAATGTACTTCTAGTCACAGCAAGCGTCGTTGATCAAGAGCAGGGAGACCACCCCATGGAAAAGGAAATGTTTCTTTTCCTGGCTTCTTGCCATAACTCGGTAGGGAACCGAGTCAGCTAAAGTGTTGCCACTTGAGTCTCCCATTGCCAAGGGTAAACAACTCCGGTGGGAGTTGGAATGGCAGGCCCTTATCCAGGCTGCACTTGAGACTATAGTTGCTTTGATTAACTTCCATAAGAATAAGTTGTTTGGTTAGTATGTTTTTCAAGTTGGACATAATAATAGAATTTCAGAGGTGGGATGAAGACTATTAATTTTCTAAATTGTAGCTGCATTTTAGAGGTGAAATGACTGAGGTTCTGAAGGATAAAGGCGTTCCCCACCCAGGGTCACCCTGGGGCATTTGCTAACCCTAGAGTGGGAGGGAGGGATCTCTCACATGCAGTCCCCACGTGAGCTTGGTGCAGGCATCTTCCTGGCAGGATAGGATTTTGAGTTTTGCATTTTGAGTTCAGATGTTGGTGTTTTGGATGTATGTCCCATTTTTGCTTGTATGTGTTTAGATGGCTTTTATTTTGTAGAATTCTTGAGAAAATGCATTAAAGGATACTGAATCTGTATTTCATACATCTCTAAGGGGGAAAGGGGATGTCAATGAATTGGAAAAATAATAAATAGGCCTATGCCACCCATGCCAGGAGACAAATGACTGACTCTTCTTTCACAGACTCCCAACCCACTCTACCCTGTTCCATAATACCAAGAATGGCCATTTATCCATCCTGCCATTGAACAAGGTAGTGCGCACTCATGTGCAACACTTGCAATAACCCTATGGAGTAGAAATTATTACAAACATCCCCAAGTGAGATGGTTCAACTTGTTATTTTTAAGTCTATAATGGTTTAAAAGTGATAAACATTCAGGAAAAATTGTACTTTGAATTTTAAATTTTGACCTTTTCCTGTGCTATTGATACAGGACAATCATTCTGTTTTTCCTTTTGATACAAGTATTCAATAAATTACATGAGCTATTCAACATTTTATTATAAAATATGCTTTGCAGTCTATGATTTTGCCTGGTTGTAGGTTAATGTGCATGTTCCAAGAACATTTAAGGTAGGCCTAGGCTGTTATGATGTCAGGTAGGTTAGGTGTACTAAATGCATTTCTGATTTATGAGATTTTCAAAGTATGATGGATTTGCTGAGATGCAGACCCAACGAAAAACAAGGTTCAGCTGTGTTCTCATTTTACAGATGAGGAAACTGAGCTCACAAATGTTAAGTAACTTTCTTGGTCAAATCACACTGCATGGTCAGTGTGGACTTTGAGTCAGCTGATTCCAAGGGTAAAGACATGGATTTACATTTACAGCTGTGTGACCCACTCTCCAACTCTCTGCCAAAAACATTCCCCCTCATGTGCCAGTGAAGGTAAACCCTTGTCTACCTGCAAAACTCTCCTTCTGATTCAGGCAGCATCAGTGAGGCCATGGGGTTCTTCATCAGATCTGCCACCACAGGGTCCTTGGCTGTCATGTAGAAGAAAGGAATTCCAGTACTGTTGTTGAAGGGACCATCACTGATGGGCAGGCAGGTCCCAAATGGCAGTCCTAGGATCTAATAAACACCAAAGGAGTCTTTTTCAATGACAGAATTATGGATTGATGTGAGGTATGAGCCCGACCAGGAATTCAACACTGAGGATTGTGTGGGGGACCATGACATCACAGTGGATTTGACAAGGAGTAAATTCAGGCAATCTATCCACTTCATTGAGTGCTGGCTCCAGAATTTCTTTGTAAGTAATGCTTAGCAGTTACATTCTGTTTGGAAGTTAAAGAAATATTCTTGGAGCTGCCTGTATATAGTGAACATGGTCACTTTATTGAATTTTAAGTCCTTTTGGGGAGGGGCAGTGGAATTTCTGGGAGTGTGAGTGGTGCTTAGACTTTCTTCAAGCTTCCCCTTAACTGCCTTCACTCCCTCCCCCAAATTTTTGGCAACTTTGGGAATAGAATTTAATTCTTCCCTTTAATACCTTGCTTGCTTTTTGACTGCCAGGAACATTCTATTATTGCTTCTTTCAGGGCTCTTCTATTTTCTCATTGACTGATTGCCTTTTTATTATAATAAATAGCATTTTATTACATAACTCAGCAAATTATGGAGAAAATGATGTAACCATTTCAGCATAAAGGAAGTAATAGAAACATGATATACCAATTTTTGTTTGTGATTATCCAGTAGAGTGGGTGAAGAGTAGTGTATCTTGTTTCTGTGACTTCAGAAATTGACAAAAATATTTGGGTTTTAGGTTTCCCCAAATCCTATTGGTGCAGCATCCCAATCTTACTTTATTCCTTCAAGTACACCTCTTTGTTTCTTGGCTCAGAATTGAAGGTCTGTCTTTGTCTTTGAAGTGTTACAATGAGGTGTGCAATTGTAGAAGGAAGAATTTTAATGTAGAATGTTAAGGAGTCCTCCAAAATGCTACAATAACCTCCTTTACAGATGCTGTTCCAGCATGTCATACACTGCCCAGCATTGTGTTTCACATGCATGCAAATGTTTTCTGAATTCATTGCGTTTGGATTAAATGTCAATATTGGAAAAGATATTTTGTTGGAAGTCCAAATATCTTTGATACATTGTCACTAGACTTTTTTTTTTTGAAAAGATTAGCTTTAAACGAAGGTTAAGTTCATATTTAAACTTTGTATTTTCTTAAGCTGTGTTTTAGGAGCTATAATTATGAAAACTCGTTTGGATGCTAGGCATATCCAATTGGCTCAGTATGACACAAAAGAGGTTCAGATCATAATTTTTTAAAGCAAAGTGGGCCTTCAAAACTGCCTTGTCAATGACTTAATTTTATAGATAAGGAAAGCAAAATGGAGAAGCCAGTGACTTGGCCAGTCTGAAGCAAGAGCTGGGTCAAGATTCTAGCCAATCTGCAGCATCCTAAAAACGTTCATTTTTTTTTTTTTTTTTTTGCATGAAGTAAATTCAGTTCAAATTACTGTCCTGCAATAAAACCCTTGCATCCATCTGAGGGCTCTAAAGGCTTTCTGGGGTTGTATACTTAAGGAAGTTGCATCCTCATTACTTATTTCATGGCACTCCAGGGGGCAATCTTGTCTAACAGGTGAATAAAACATTTTTGGACTGAACCATAGAAAATACAGCCAATGACAGCTCATTCCCGCAATTACACCTTTGCATAAGTCTTCTTTCCAGAAAAAAAAAAAATATTGTATCATTTTTGTAAATATAAATTTCCATCAAAGCAGGGGGGCTGTTCTTCTCCCCATCCCCACTAGATTCCGTGTCAGTAGGTGATGGGGAAGACCACCTGACTGTGCTCTGGGCTGGCAGGGGCTGCTCCTGCCAACTCCGCTGTTCCAAGGTTCTGACTCCTTTTGTCCAACACTCCAGTCAGACGCCGTTTATTTTTCTTTGACCATCTCTACACAGGGATTTAGTCCCCAACCAGATGGCAGGAAGCCTGGTTTTCCGTGCCTCCCCCACACCCGCTCTCATACTTTGCCAGTTTAACCCACCCAAGCACAGTCTGGTTCCGTTATTTGCAAGGCGTCTACAGTCCAATCCAGCCCACTGGGCACGTCTGTTAAACCCAGATCTGAGTACGTGAGAGGTCTCTAGCATCTCCCTGGCTCCAAGGCACGCCGCCTGATTGCCAGGCCACCACGAGACCTACAACTGCACCAGGGGCCCAGCTGGGGCGACTTACCTTCTCGTGGGCGGACACGGTGGCCAGACAGCCCCAGGCGCTGGCGTGGGCCAGGGAGCGGGCGGTGGCGGCGAGCAGTCTCAGGTCAGGGGGCGCACTGGCAGCCGGGCCGCTCTCCCGCCGGTAGGAGAACATCCCCGGGGGCGCCGGGGGTGGCCTGGCGCGGGCAGCACCTGTCCGGGGCCGCAAGTGCGCGTCCTCCTTGTGAGCGGAGGCAGGGAAGCTCTGCTGCCAGATGCTGCTCGAGTCCTCCAGCAGCGCGGGCAGCGCTTCCTCGGTGGAGGCGCTGTCCAGCTCCTCATCCACCTCGTTGGTGACAGCCCAGGACACAGAGCTCACGATCACGTACCCGGCGGCTGGGGACAGCAGGGCGCTGCAGCAGAGGAGCCAGGAGAGGCGGATCCCGAGCCGCGCGGACCGCTTGCCCTGGCTCACGGACATCTTGCAGGCAGCGAGCCCTGTCGCGGGAACCGCTAGCAGCACGCTTGCGGCCGGCAAGGACCGCAGCGCCCCCCGGAGGCGGAGAGGAGGAGCTGAAACCCCTGCTGACCACCGCAGGATTCCTGGGTGGGGTCCCCGGACCAGCCCCAGGGATGCGCTCACAGCCCCACGCCACGTAGAGAAACCGAGGTTCCTGGAAGATCCGATTGCACTCAAATGCTGCACGTACGGCAGCTGCAGCTGCAGGGGGCATGTCCTGATCGCACGTCAGTCCCGGGATGGGTTCGTTTTCTGCAGGATGGATACACTCCTCTGCTCAACAGTTGTGTGACCCTGCCAAGTCACTTAATTCCTCTATGGTCCATTTCTTTCGTTAGAAAATGCTCAAAGGCATGATGGATGGGAGGGTTAAATTATCTAATATTTAAACAGGCTTAGAACAGTGTGTGACTTGGAGCGAACTATGTATTTTGTTAACGGGACCCAAGGTAGGGATTTTATCTGCATCTTATTAGACAAAGAAAACCGAGTAAACAGCGGGAACGATTGACAGAAATTCTATCTGATGCCAAAGTCCGTTTTCTTTCTAAGGACAATGACCATCTTACACTTTGCTATGTCTCGAGGGCTTTGTGCCCAATTAATCTCAAAGCAGAATCAAGTTATTTACATCTAAGCTAAAATAAAAGGGAGCTAACGTCCAGAGTAGAGGTGATGGGTAGAGTGGAAGAATAATTGTATGAAAGCATTATGCTATGGTTGGATGTGGTTTGAGTGTGTCCCTCAAGGCTTCATGTGTTGGAATTTAATTTCCTGTTGTGAGGTATGATAAGGGTGGAGACGTTATCCAATTGGGTTTAGAGCGGTAGACCCTTTGAGAGGTGACTGGGGCTAAAAGGTCTACAGGGTAGAGTTCTTCCTCCCATTACTGAATCCTTGTGGTTTTATAAGAAGTGAGAGAGAGACCACACACACACGCACACACACACACACACACACACACTCCCTGATTCATGCAATGCCCTTCTTGTCTGCAAGAAGGTCATCACCAGATGTGGCCACTGGTCCTTGCTCCTCCATTACCTTGAGCTAAAATAAGTCTGTTTTCTTTCTAACTTACCCAGGATTTGGTATTGTGTTATTAGCAGCAGACAACAGACTAACACATGATCACAACTTTAAAACATTCTCTTGTTGAAGGACAGTTGTGTTGTTTTGAGTAATGGAGTTTTATAGATATCAAAATAGTTTTAAATTAACATAGTTTCTTACCTCTGCCTGTGCCATCCACAATCCAGCTCATTAGGAGACATTTTCTACTCTAGGTTTTCTACCTAAAATCTGACAGTCCTACTTCAAAATTTATTCTGGATGAAAATAACTGGTAACAGCACTTGATTTTTTAAGTGTTTTGGCAAATTGGTAACCAAAATTTTGGTTACCAAAATTCTAACCAGATGATCCATCCCCTGCCTGACTCCCTCCCCATCCCTTAAGTCTACCTCATGTGCTTGGTGCTCCCCAAGCTTCAGTGTGTCCCCAAGCCCACAACAACTGCCCTTTCCAGGGTGACCTCTCTCTGAGTTGATCTCTCTCTTCTCCTTTGGGTCTTTTTCTTTTTCTTTTTTGTTATTTTTAGATCTACATGACTTACAGTGTATTTTGACGTATTATACAGACATGGAGTACAACTTATTCTGATAGGATCCTGTTCTTGTGGTTATACGTGATGTGGAATTTCACTGGTGGTTTACTCATATGTGAAATAGGAAAGTGATGTCCAATCATTCTACTGTCTTTCCTCTTCCCAACCTCCCTCCCTTCCCTTCATTCCCCTTTGTCTAATCCAATGAATTTCTATTCTTCCCTCCACCCCTTATTGTGAGTCAACATCCACACATCAGAGAGAACATTCAGCCTTTGGTTTTTGGGATTGGCTTATTTCACTTAGTCTCCAGTTCCAACCATTTGCCAGCAAATACCACAATTTCATTCTTCTTTATGGCTAAGAAATATTCCACTGTGTATACAAACCACATTTTCTTTATCCATTCATCTGTTGAAGGGCATCTAAGTTGGTTCCACAGTTTTGCTATTGTGAATTGAGCTGCTATAAACATCAATGTGGCTGCATCACTGTAATATGCTGATTTTAAGTCCATTGGGTATAAACCAAGGAATGGGATAACTGGTCAAATGGTGGTTCCATTCCAAGTTTTCTGAGGAGTCTCCATACTGCTTTCCAGAGTTTTTGCACCAATTTGCAGTTTCCTTTGGTTCTTTTCTTATCTCTCTGGTTGTACTTTTTCAGACCCTCTTTTCTGTCTGCTCCTAAACATTGATACTCTATAGAGAATTATCTCTACACTTTCCTTCTTGTTCTCCATTCCCTTCCTGAGTAATCTCATCTATGCCCATGGCTCCCCCCACTGTTTTATGCTGGAAATTTCCAACTTTGTACTTTCTGGCTTGCATTTTTTTTTTTTTTTTGTACTGGGGATTGAACCCAGGTACTCTTTACCACTGAGCCACATCCCAAGCCCTTTTTATTTTTTATTTTGAGACAGGGTCTCACTAAGTTGCTCAGCTTCTTGCTAATTTGCTGAGGCTGGTCTTGAATTTGTGATATTCCTGCCTCAGCCTCCTAAGTTGCTTGTGATCCTCCTGCTTCAGCCTCCCAAGTCACTAGGATTACAGGCATAAGCCACCATGCCCAACCTTGGAACGATGTCTTGATGTCTCACAGTCTTGAGAGAAACAGTATAGTAAGTCATTAAATGTATGAGTTCTGGACTTAAGGGAATCCCTGTCCTGCCCTATGACCTCCTAGCTGTATGGTAGTGGTACCATTTCATTCTGCTGTCTTCCTCTTGTCAGCAAAATGCAGATAGTCATGCCTCCCTCCTTGGGCAGTGATCACAGAAGAACATACCAGCTATGATGTGTTTAGTGATGGAGGGATGCTCATGCAGGCTTTTAGTTTCACAGAGGAAAAAGAATGTCCATTCCAATCCCTGGAATGAAACATCTGGAGGACTATGGCAGGCTTTGGGTGTCTCTTTATTCCTCCTTCCCAATGGAAAGAGGAGTGATTCATCTGATGGATGAATCTGGGAAGGGGAACTCATCATGCTTGTCTCAGCTCCTGCAAAGCTATTTGTGTGTGTGTGTGTGTGTGTGTGTGTGTGGTGCTGGGGATTGAACCCGGGGCCTTGTGCTTGATAGATGAGCACTCTACGAACTGGGCTATATCCCCAGCCCCTAAGATATTTTCTTATTGATCTGCCCCACCCCCTTCACTTCTGCCATGACTGAGCTGGTCAGCTGGTGGAGGTATGTGACTGCCATGCCCTACCTGTGACTAAGGCAATAGCCTTAAGAGGTATGCAGGAGTCCTATTTGGTAAAAAATTTCCAACTAGATTTATCTCTATTAAGCCTTCTGATACTTTTCCAATTAGATCTACATTCAAAGGGGATTTGAGAGAGTGAACAACTACACTTCCAAACCCCACCGCATATCATGAACCAGGACACAGTAAATGCTTAATGCATGATAGACATTTTTATTTGTCTTTTGGCCACTTACCCCAAATATCTAACAGGTCACTCACCCTCAACTTTTAGGAGATAATTCTCCATAGATTTCTTGCACTGATATGGAGTTCAGTCTTGTTTGAATGGTTTTAAAAAACTAGATGGATTCACAGCTGAATCTTACAAGCACTTTAAAGAAGCGCTAACACCAATACTCCTGAAATTATTCCATGAAACAGAAATGGAAGGAACACGTCCAAACTCTTTCTACGAAACCAGTATCACTCCAATACCAAAACCATATGAGGACATATTAAGAAAAGAAAATTATAAGGCCTGGCGTGGTGGCACACACCTGTAATCCAAGCGACTTGGGAGGCAGAGGCAGGAGGATCACGAGTTCAAAGCCAGCCTCAGCAACTTAGCAAGGCTCTAAGCAACTCAGTGAGACTCTGTCTCTAAATAAAATGCAAAATAGGACTGGGGATGTGGTTCAGTGACCAAGTGCCCCTGAGTTCAATCCCTGGTTCAAAAAAAAAAAGAAGAAAATCATAGACCAATGTTCTTGATGAATGTAAATGCAAAAATCCTTAACAAAATATTTTCAAATTGAATTTAGCAACATATCTAAAAGATCATATATCATGACCAAGTTGTTTTTATCCAAGGGGTGCAAGGATGGTTCAATATTCACAAATCAATAAAGGTAATACACCACATAAATAAAATCAAGGACAAAAGTTACATGATAATCTCAATAAATGCCAAAAAACCTCTAATAAAATTAAACATCCCTTTATGATAAAAAAAAAGTACTGAAAAAACTACGGATAGAAGGAAATTACATTAACATAGTAAAGGCAATATGTGACAAATCCAAAGCCCATATCATACTGAATGGGGAAAGACTGAAAGCATTTCCTCTAAAATCAGAAATAGGACAAGGATGCCCACTTCACTACTTCTATTCAATATAGTACTTAACATTTTAGCCAAAGAAATTAGCAAGATGAAGAAATAAAACTGAATACAACTAGGAAAGGAAAAAATCACAGATGATATGATCCTTAAGACCCCACCTGAAGACTTCCAGATCTGATAAATTTAGCAATATAGCAGTAAAAAACCAGCACACAAAAATCCATATCTTTTCTGTATACAATGAATCCACTGAGAAAGAAATCAGGAAAATGATTTCATTCATAATAGGTTCAAAAAGAAAGAAAGGAAAAGAAAGAAAGAAAGAAAGAAAGAAAGAAAGAAAGAAAGAAGAGAGAAAAGAAAAGAAAAGAAAAGAAAAGAAAAGAAAAGAAAAGAAAAGAAAAGAAAAGAAAAGAAAAAAGAGAAGAGAAAAATACCTTGGGATAAATATAAGCAAACAGGTGAAAATCCTCTATAAAGAACATTAAAGAAGAAGGTGGAGGAGGAGGAGAAGGAGGAGGTGGAGGAGGAAGAGGAGGAGGAGGAGGAGGAGAAGGAGGAACAAGAAATAATAGAAGACACCAGAAGATGAAAGGACTCCCATGTTCATGAATGTGCAAGACTAATATTACTAAAGTGACCATGTTACCAAAAGCAATCTACATATTCAGTGCCATCCCCAGTCAAAATACCAATGATTTTCTTCACAGAACTAGGAAAAATAGTCCTAAAATTCATTTGGAAGAAAAAAAGACCTGGACTATCTTAAACAATTTTCAGCAAAAAGACCAATGCTGGAGGCATCATAGTACCTGATTTCAAATTTTTCTATGGAGTTACAGTAACAAAAACAGCAGAGTACCAGCATAAAAGCAGAAATGTAGACCAGCAGAATAAGATAGAAGACACAGACATGAACTCACACAGATACAGTCCTCTGATCCTTGATAAAGATGCCAAAAACCATTATTTGGAGAAAATACAGCATTTGAAATTAATGGTGCTGGGGGAAACTGGATATCCACATGTAGAAGAATGAGACTAGATCCCTGTCTGTCTCTTACCCAGCACAAAAGACAACTCAGAATGAACCAAAGACCTATTAATTGCAACACAAACCTTGCAACTTCTCAAAGAAAACACAGGGGTAACACTCCAGCATAAAGGTCAGGCAGTGACTTCAATAGAGCTCAAGCCTCAGGAAGTAATACCAAGAATCAATAAATAGGATGGCATCAAATTACATTTCCTCACAGCAAATTAAATGATTAAGAGTGGAAAGAGAAGAATGAGAGAAAATCTTTGCAAGCTACACTTCTAATGGAGGGTTAATATTCAGAATATTGAAGAACTCAAAAGACTTACCAGCAAAACCAAAATCGAATAACCTAATATGTGGGCAATTGAACTAAACAGTTCTCAAAGGAAGAGGTACAAATGGCCAATATACAAAAATAAATAAATAAATAAATAAATAAATAAATAAATAAATAAATAATAAAAAAATTGTTCAACATCTTTAGCCATCAGGAAACTGCAAACCAAAGCTACATTGAGATTCCATCTTGCCCCAGTCAGAATGACTAGTATCAAGAATAAAAAAATAACGAACAAAATATAAATAAATTCTGGCCAGGATGTGGGTGGTGGTGGGAAAGGAACCCTTATACACTTTGGTGGAAATGTGAATTAGTAAACCACTATGGAAATCAATTTCCTCAGCAAATTAGGAATGGAACTACTATGTGACCCAGGTATACCATTCATCAGTGTACTATAAAAATACATGCTTACCCATATTTATTGTAGCATAATTCACAATAGCACAATAGCCAAGTAATGGAACCAGCCTAGGTGTCTGTCAATAGATGAATGGATAAAGTAATTCTCTCTCACTCTCTCCTCTCTCTCTCTCTCTCTCTCTCTCTCTCTCTCTCTCTGTCTCACACACACACACACACACACAAATGGAGTTTTACTCAACCATAAAGAAGAAAGAAATTATGTCATTTTCTGTAAAATGGGTGAAAAGGGAGAATATCATGTTAAGTAAAATAAGTCAGACTCAGTCATCCTACACAGTGGAGTAGTCTCTTCAACAAATGGTTCATGTTTTTTCTCATATGTGGAAGCTAGAGAGAAAATAGGAGAAAAGGAGGAGGATCTCATGAAATGGAAGGGAGGTCAGTAGAAGAGGAAGATGGGGGGCAGAGGGAGGAGTGGAAGTACTGGGAAATTAAATTGATCAAATTCCATCATGTACAAATATGCCACAATGAAACTCTGTAATTATTATGCACCAATAAAAAATTTTTAAGGGGGATAGGATATTCTCTCGGATAAACACCCAGCAGCTGGATTGTTGGATCTTACGGTAATCCTATATTTGAAGAAAACTCCACATTGTTTTCTAGGGCTACATGCCATTTTGCATGACTACTAACACAGGGTCTAATTTCTCCAGCACTTGCTATTTTCTGTGTGTGTGTGTGTGTTGATTTGCATTTCCCTGACGATTAGTCATATGACATCTTTTTGTGTATCTGTTGGCCAGTTGTTTATCTTTTCTGGAGAAAAATCCATTAGTGGTCTTTGCCCATTTTAAAATCAGGGTTTGTTGTTATTTAGTTGTAGCAGTTATTTTTTTCTTTTATTTTTCTATTTCATACATTGTTTATTTCTGTTCTACTTTCCATTATCCTTCCTTCTACGGATTTAGGACTTTGGTTTTCTTCTTTTGCTAGTTCCCTGAGGTGCAAAGTTAGGTTTTTTGATCTTTTTAAATGTAGACGTTTGCTACTATAAATTCCTTTGCTACTGCTTTTGCTGCATCCCATAAGTTTTAGTATATTTTATTTCATTTTGTCTCTGCTATTGATGTCTAGTTTCATCCCTTTGTGGCATAATTTCAATATTTTTAATGTTGTTAAGGCTTGTAATGCGACTTAACATGCAAATTAGCCTGAAGAATATTCTGTTCGCTTGGGAGGAATGTGTGTACTACTGCTGTTGGGTGGGACGTTCTGTATATGTCTGTGATTGGTTTACAATGTTGTCCAAATACTCTTATCTATTGATCTGTCTGGATGATTTCTTATTTAAAGTGGTGTATTGAGATCTCCTTTTATTGTTGTGTTACTTTTACTTCTTTATTCAGGTTTTTTGTTTTGGTTTCTGATGTTGTTCTCTGTTTTGCTTTTTAGCATTCTGGGATTGAATCCAGGGCTCCTAAATGGTAAGCACACGTTCGACCACTGAGCTGCTCCCGGGGCCCCTCCCTTCAGTTTTGTCAATGCTCATTCCTTATATTTGGGTGCTCTGATGTTGAGTGCATATATACAATTTTTCTATATTCCTGATGAATTGATCCTTTCAATATTATATAATGTCCTTCTTTGTTTTTTGAGACAGATTTTGATCCAAAAATCCATCTTGGGTCATAAAAATAGTTTCTTTGTTCTCTTTTGGTTACCATTTGCATGGAATATCTTTTCTATCTTTTCACTTCTGATCTATCTATGTCCTTAAGCCTAATGTGAATCTTTAATAAACAGGATAGTTGGATTCTTTTCTTAAAGCCATTTACTCTGTTTTTTCATTGGGGAGTTCAAAACATTTATGTTTAAAATTGTTGTGAATGTAAAGTACCTACTACTGCCATTTTGTTCAATGTTTTCTGTCTCATAGCTTTTGGGTGACAATAATTTTTTGGTAGCGACATACTATGATTCCTTTCTCATTTTATTTTGTGCATCATTTATAGAAGTCTATAGATAACCTTCTTTGGGGTTATCATGAAACTCATCAGTATATTTACCTTTGTAAGTAAACTTTATCTTTCATATGATTTCTTGTTGTTATCTAGTGTCCTTCTGTTTGAACTTAAAGGACGCCCTTTTGCCCTTCCTATCAGTGTAGTGGTGATGAATTCCTTTAGCTTTTGTTTACATGGGAAAGTCTTTTCTCTCCTTCATTTTGGAAGGATAGTGTTGCCAAAGATAATATGCTTTCTGCAGGTTTTTTTTTTTTTTTCAGTATTTTGAATAAATCATCCCACTCCCTTCTGGCCTGCTAGATTTCTTCTGAGAATCTGCTGATAGTCTTATGGAGATCTTTCTTGCACGTGGTAAGTCACTTTTTATTTTACTTTTTAAAACTTTTAGCTGTTTTGAAATTTCTCTTTGTCTTTGACTTTTGACAATTCAATTATGAAGTGTGTTGATATGGTTCATTGTGCTTGGGGTCCATGGAATTTCTTGAATCAGGATATTCATTTCCTTCCCCAGATCTGGGCAGTTTTTAGCCACTATTTCTTCAAATAAACTTTATACCTTTTTCTCTCTCTTCTTTTTGGCATTTCTATCATGCATTTATTAGTACCTTTGATGGTGCCTAGGAGTTCCTTAGTCTTTTTCATTAATTTTTCTTTTTGCTCCTCTGACTAGATAATTTAAAATAATCTGTCTTCAAGTTTGCTCATTTTTCTTCTACTTGATCAAGTTCACTGTTGAACTCCTCTAGTGAATTTTTCAATTAGTTATTGGTTTTTTTTAGCTCCAAATTTGTTTTGTTCTTTTTTTGGTATCTTCTATCTCTTTGCTGATATGAGCTAAATATTAGATAATATTGTCTTTTTTCTTATATGTGTTTGTTGTAGAGACATATTAAAGTACTCACTGCTATAACATTTTCAAATCATGTGTCTAACAAGGGACTTAAATCCAGAATATACAAAGATCATTTACAACTCAATAACAAGAAAATGGCTCAGTTTTTTAGTTGGGCAAAGGATATGAATCAATAGCTCTCCAAAGAAGATATGCAAATGACCAATAAGAACAGGAAAAATACTCAACATTAGTCATGAGCGAAATGCAAATCAAAATCACAATGAGATACCCCTTCAGATGTTTTAGGATGGCTAAATAAAAAAGACAGGTAATAAATGTTGGCAAAATATGAAAAAAAATATTATTCTTTAATACACTGTTGATGGTAATATTGTGTTAGTCAGTTTTTTGTCACTATGAGATACCAACAAGTACAATTTAGAGGAGGAAAAGTTTGTTTTGGCTCATGGTTTCAGAGGTTCAGTTCATGGTGGGCTGACTCCATTGCTCTTGGCCTAAGGTAAGTCAAAACATCATGGTGGAAGGATTTGGCAAAGGAAAGCTGCTCGGCTCAAGGCAGTCAGGAAGCAGAGAGTGGGGTGGACAGGGACAAAATATAAACCCTCAAGCAACCTACTTTGCCCATGTTATCACCCGTTACGGTAATCCCTTCAAATTATTAGCCCATAAAATGGTTTAATCCACTGATTGGTTTATAGCTTTCATAATCTAATCATGAACTTTGAGGGGACCCCTCATGTCAAAACTATAACAAACACAAAATGGTGCAGCCACTTTGAAAACTATTTGGCAATTCCTCTAAGGGTTAAACATTTTACCCTATGAACCAGAAATTTTACTCCTAGGTACACACCCAAGAAAAATGAAAACACGTGCCCACAAAAGATTCCACACAAATGTTTGTTGAAGCATTATTCATAGTAGACAAAAGTGGAAACCACCCAAGTGTCCATCAAGGGATGAATGGATAATCAAAATGTGATATATCCTTAAAATGGAATGTTTGCCAATAAAAGGAGGGCTTACTAGGGGCTGGGAAAAACGAAAAAGGGGGCTGACCAACAGTGCATCTGGGTGTCTTTCTGGAGTAATAAGAATGTTCTAAAATTAGATCACAACTCTAAGAACTATTGATTGTCCATATTAAATGGGAGAATTTTATGGAATGTATGTTATATCTTTAAAAGAGATCCAAGTTAAAGAATGTGCTCTGGGTCAAGCTCTTGGTCACTGTTTCTCAGGATAGCTGTTTCCCTTCCCCAATCTACAGAGTAAATTTCCTTTTCTTCTCCAGGGGGGAGCAGGGACAGAAAGTGCTGCTCTTGGTTGTTCTGATTTATGGTGAGGAGGGTTTGCTGATAGAGTCCCCATTTGACTTCTTCCCACTTCACCCTGAAGTCACCAAAATTGAAGTTCAAATTCACATTGATTAGAGAAAGCAATCTCCGCTCTGTCTCACCCTATCTTCAATTGTGACCTGGACTCTTTTGTGGCCTCTAAGCCTCTTGATCACTTTAAAACACACACTCACACACACGCTCACACACACACAAACATACACACACATATTGGGAACCAGTAAAGATTTTGAACCCCTTCATCACTTTCAATTCATGGCCATTTTCTTCAGGGGGACATTGAGCTGCCTGTCAGGGCCACCCCACTTCTCTGATTCTCTTGCCCTTTTAGAATTCTCACAACTTTTCTTTCTCCTACTTTCTTCAGATCTCTTTTCAAATTACACCTTGTGAGAAAGGTCCTGCGTAGTCCTTTAAGGAACAACATTCACCAGGTGTGGTGGAGCACGCCTATAATCCTGGCTACTTGGGAGGCTGAGGTAGGAGGATTCCAAGTTGGAGTCTAGCCTCCACAACTTAATGAGAACTTGTCTCAAAATAAAAAAGTATAAATGGCCACGGATGTAGCATAATGGTAGAATGTTTGCCTAGAATGTTCTAGGCAAACATTCTACCATTGGGGTTTAATCCCCAGTACCACATATACAAAACACAAAGTAACACCCCATCCTCATCACTCTTTCACTCTCATTGTGTTATTTTCACACCTAGATATTTTGCTCTTATTTGTTTATTAGTTCAGCGTTGGTCTTTCCCTACTGGGAACATAAACTCCATATGAGCAGGGATTTGCCTGTTTTATTCATGGATGATTGGTAGTATTTAAAGTGTGCCTAGCGAAAGAATAAATGCACGACAGATACTTAATTTTGGAACACGCTGCTATAAATTTTAGATCAAATATGTTTCTGGAGAATCTGTCTGCTGCCAGAATGTTAGTGGGCTTCCAACTTGTCATCATGAGTGAAAATTTATGTTCCAAGATCTATGTGGGCGTAGCTATTTTTACCCGGAAGAGAAGGGTGATGTGCCTCTTCCTGTAAGCACCACATTAACACCCAGTGATATGCCCTGCGGAGATTTCTGTCTCCACAGGGTCTTGTTATTATCCTTATTTCAAATTACTATTTCAGAAAACACTATTGCAGGTATGCAGACCTGAGGACCCAATGTTTGCTCCATGTCAAGTTTAGTTGCATGTAGTGTGGTGCTGCAATAATGTCACAGCTGATAATACCATGGTGTGGCTATGGAACCTGTACAGAGGGTCAAGGTCTCACCTCCACCTGATGTTCTTGAGCAGGTCATTTCCATGAGCCTGTTTGCCTAACACAACAATTCAGATAATGATTTAGACATGAGTTTGAGTGAGCTGAACTTGATCAGTGCAGAGACCTGAACAGCTCTAGCTGTTGAACACCACCTGGTGTCCACCCATTAATAGTGTCTTCTCCTTGACTCAGCTTGGCAATGACTTGCCAATGACTGGAGCCAATGGAACAAGAACACATTTGATGCAAGCACAAGAGCGACAATGTCGTTGTGTTTTTCCACCTCTGTTTTCTTGGAATGCTGTTCTGCCGCGAGGACATACTCAGGCTTGCCTGCTAGAAGGATGTGGGCCAAGTCACCCCAGCCCAGGCATCTAGTGAACCTGTCAGGGACCTCAATGGCTGAGCAAGATTCATTAGGTCAAGACCAGATCAGCAGAAATATCCAAACCTAACTGTGGATTGATGAAGAATAATAAGTAAATAGAGGTTGATTTAGGCCATTGAGGATTAGTTTGTGTTGCTGCAATAGCAAACCTACTCTTGAAACCTTCCCATGGTGAAAGCAAAAAACAAGTTTTGCAACTAGATCTGTGAATTTTTTTTTTTCTGGCTCTTGGATAAAAGTTCAATTTTAAGGTATGGGATAGGAAGATTGACTATTCATATTTGTGTTCAAATAAGAGGAAACCATCTCTGTTCAGTAATTAAAGTATAATAATCAAAATGCTAAACTGAATTCACAATAAAAGCTTCTCCTCTTTGCTGGCTGAGAACGTCTGGAAGACCTAAGGCCTGTGGTGGGAGAGACTGATGTGGCTGGATTTTCTCTCCTTGTTTGGCCTCCTGCCTCTGCTCATCAGGGAGTTTAAAACAAAGATACATCTATGTGGCAGGTGAAGTTCTGTCCTCACAGCAGTGCTCGTATATCCGGGTGGATTTTCAAACCTGGCTTACTTTCTTTTGGAAGTCTTCTGGGTTTGGTTACCTCTTCTCCCACCAAGAACCTCCAGTCCAATCCTCATCATGTAGGTAGTTCTTTTATTTTTTAAGACATATTTTCATACAAAATGTATGTTAAAAAAATCAAATCAATGAACACACTACACTTATATGGCCATTCTCCAGACCAAGAGCTGGAGAATAAATTCAATTGAGTTGCTATAAGGACAAAGCTGACTAAGGTGTTAGTCAGCTTTTCGTCACTGTGACCAAACACCTGACAAGAACAACTTAGAAGGAAAAAGATTAATTTTATCTCACAGTTTCAGAGTATTTGGTCCATGGTTGACTAGCTCCAAGGCAGAAACATGGTGGAAGGACATGATGGCGGAACATTGCTCAATTGATGGCAGCTAGGAAGCAGAGTAAAACAGCAAAGAGCCAGGGACAGGTACAGTCCTCAAGGCCATGTCCCCAGTGACCTACTTCCTCCATCCATGTCCCATGAGTGTATCATTTTCACCACCTTCCAGAATAATTAATCCACCAAATGGATTAATTCACTGATGAGATCAGAGCCCTCATGATTGAGTCATTTCACCTCTGAAACTGCTGCATTGCCTTGACATAAGAACTTTTGGGGGGGACATTACAGATCCAAATCATAACAGCATCTGTTATAGGCCTAGTATAAGTTGCTTGAAACCCAGTCATATGCCATCATCTTTGGCTTGGTTAAAACCCCCTCCCTATGGATGTTTGCCATATAGACAGCTTGTTCCTCATCTCACTGACCCAACAAAACCCAACATGTTCCACAGCTGCTGACCACAATAAATCCTAATGGTCAGCAATGTAGTTGTATAAATGAGCCCCCTTCACCTTTTCACCAGTGTTTAAACTAGCCAATTTACAGTCCTATGGAAAACCTTAAGGGACACCAGGCAGGCACACCTCCAGACTTTCCATTGGTCTCCTGACTATGGCATTCCTAGCCTCTCTAGGGTCTATAAGAAATGTATTTCTTCTGTTTCGTGCAGCTTGGTCTTTCCTTCTCTTCATTTATCATCTGAGTACACCTGAACCTAACTCTTACCTCTATGTCTCTGATCTCCTAGAGAGTGGCTGTCTTGGCTCACCACCATTCAAGATCAAGTCAGAAATCATAACAATAAAAATCCAACTGTTCAAGCTGCAGATAGAGCTCAGGGGTGGAGCACCTGCCTACCATGCGTGAGGCCCTGGGTTCAAGTCCAGCACTGCAAAAAAATCTAACAAAAAATCACAACCATTCCAGAAGCCTCCCCTTCTCTGTTATTACCTATCCTCATCCTCCATCTAACCTGAAACCCTACAGATTGCTTTCTTTGATAAATCTGGGCATTCAAGAACAGAATGTCCAGAATGACCTCAGCTAGCTCTTAGCTAATCAGTTTACCCCAAAATATGCAAACAAAACCAACTGTTCCCAGACTTGTAAATCCTGCTGTTGTTTTTATTCCATGACTCAGTCCATCAACTGTCTGCTTACACCTGGGCAAAGAAAGTACATGCAAATTTATGAACAGCAAGAAAAGGATCCGTGTCTCCACATTATTCTTTGACCAAGAACTACTCCTTCCCAATAGCTCAAGAAATGAGATAATCGAGTAAATGTAATTGTAAAGGGCTCTAAAATATTATTTTTAAACCATAAACATGAATAGTTCTTAATGAATCTAGGGATAGACTGCTCCTTTGTTTCCTTAAAATTTCTAAGCATTTAGGGAAATTAAATTTATTTTGTAAGGAAATCTAATTCATTTCATATGTGAATGTAAATGTAATTTAGTTCATTTCATGTGCAATATGAGATCAATAAAATATTCTATATTCTTTCCATTTTTACCAGAAATCATGTTAAGTGTGAATTTTTAAATTCCTTTTAAATATCACACTTACATAAAAATGGATCTGGTGTACTAATGATGGAGTCTTCATTTCAGCATATTAGGCTTTTTTCTTCAAAAAGAGAACTAAAAAGTGATTCAACGCAGGACATTGGCATTTGTTGCAGACATTTTTGCATTCCAAATTCTCCCTCATTTTAAGAGAACTGGAATGGCGAACCAAAGGCATTTAATGGACCAGTGAGTGAGCATAACAGAACTATTAAAGTCTGTGCCTCACTGCCTGAGGGATCTTTCTACAAAATCTATTTTGATCCGTTCTGTACTAAGGGAAAGAAAAATAATACCATTGGTATTTTGGTGTTTGTACCAGTTTGTATTCTTCAAACTTTATCTTTCTCTGGAGACTTAACTATTTCTTACTCCCAACAAGAGTTCTCAGGTTTCTCTTCTGTTTCAGTCATCAAATAGAAATATTTGGAAAGACCCAAAAGAAAAGCAATGGAAGCAAAAGAGTATTCTCCAAATCAGTTTATAGTTTGACCAAAACCAACTCCTTGAAATACATATAAACGTAAAATGCTACAACTATTATGTACATAAAATTTTTCTTTCTTACCAATTACAAAAGCATTAGTGTATATTTGTAGGAATGCAAGTCTATCGTCTCCTCATGCCCTATTCAAATAAACCATCTTGCACATTAGCATTGCTTTCTCTGAAATAAATATTTTCAGAGCTCTGGGGTACGTCTGATATATGAATCACAAATCTTTGTCCGTCTTTGAGGGTTATGAGGGCTTCTTGTCCCACAGGAAGGCTGAGTCTGAAGGCACTTTCAGTAGCCTTGTCTTCCAACAACACCTGGATGAGCTGCAAGGGAGGAAAGTTCAAAAGAAAAGGATAAATATTCCTGCTGCAGGGACCACCACTTGAATTCATCTGTCACATCCTTGCCCTCACCCAGGGACCTAAACAGGAAGTTTGTGCATTTATCCCTACTAAGGGAGATTCTAATTTCTCTGGTGAATGCTCAAGGTCTGATGCCAGTTTCGCAGAAAAGTTCACAATATGGAGATGATGCAAGAGAGGGGGGCATGGGAAACATGGGGGTTCCCTTTAGGAAAAGGGACTGGAAGTGGAAGCTACAATTTTTGAGAAATATCCTTGAGATACTTTAAGAGCAAAAACCAACACAGTTCTTTTTCAGACATGGGAGAGCATGGATCAGTCATGAGCATCAGAAGGGAGCCTGTGAAACACACCATGGGTCTCATGTGGCTAAAGTGCCCATCACTCTGGCTGTCCTCCAGATGGACACCAGTCCCTGCCTTCTCATCAGTCCTTGGAGCTGACATTACAGACTCAAGTTCCACCAAGACTCCCCCTCTATGATCTGTCAAATATAACTGTTAGATGGAAAGAGAGAACCCTGTAAGGATGGTCATCTGATATTGGTTAAATCAACACTTAGTGGGTTAATCTCTTAAACAAATTGGAGGTTCTAATTTAGCTCACTTGCCAGCTCCCATTTCACCTGCCTGAGCAAGTCTTCCCATCAGAGAAACAGGGATCATACATCATCCTTCCTTTAGCTCCAAAGGAACTTTGAAGACTTGCAAATTCTTCCATAGATTACTTTAGAACCAGCAGAAGTATATTTTCTTGGTCTGATTGCATCAATAAATTCCCCATAAGCTAATGCACTTTGGCAAAGGTGTGCACAAGACAATGTCAGGTGCAAAATTTATGAAAGCTTTGCGTTCTTTCTCCCAATTCAACAATAACATTCACCCATATAATGAAATGATGTTTTTCTCCCGGGCAGGAGTCTCTCTCTCTCTCTCTCTCTCTCTCTCTCTCTCTCTCTCCTCTCTCTCTCCCCCACCCTCAATATTTTTGCTCTGGTTTAATATTTTTTATTTGTTCTTTTTAGATATACATGAACAGTAGAGTGTATTTTTCAAAAAAAATTTGGAGTTGTAGAGGGACAGAAGGCCTTCATTTTATTTGTTTATTTTTATGTGGTGCTAAGAATCAAACCCAGTGCCTCACACATGCTAGGCAAGTACTCTGCCACTGAGCTACAACCCCAGCCCCAGTAGCGTGTATTTTGATGTGTTATGCCTACATGGAATATAACCTATTCTGATTAGGATCCCATTTTTGCAGTTGAACATTATGTGGAGTTTCAATTGTTGTGTATTCATATGGGAACACAGGAAAGTGATGTCCAATTCGTTCCACTGTCTTTCCTATTTCCATCCCCCTTCCCTTCCCTTCCCTTCCCTTCATTCTCCTCCATCTAATCCAGTGAACTTCTATTCTTCTTCCCCATCCCATTTTGTGTTAGCATCCGCATATCAGAGAGAACATTCAGACTTTGTTTCTTGGGGATTGATTTTTTTCACTTAGCATGATATTGAATATGTGACCTAAAGTGAAAGCCATGTAGTTTGTTCTTTTAAAAGAATGTTCCTTATTTAATATTGTTAAAATATTTCTGCATATTCTTAAACGGGCCTGGGCATCTTACATTTCAGATGCTGCTAGCATGTGGAAGAGTGGCAGATGGGTGTTGTAATTTAGAATGCTGACTCCAGTTGTTATGGTAGGTGCAGGGCAGCGCTAAATTGTTCAGAGAATGAGGCTGTCACAGATGTGCAGCGAATGGGGCATTAACTTATGGCAGATGAATGCAGATGGGACACAGAGGGTATGCTTTCTTGTTGATGATGAGTGCAAATGCTGAATAATGAACACAATGAAAATTAGATGAGCGTAACTTTTTGGTGTTAGCTTGTTTAAGTCATTATTGCCAATTCAGCAGGCATGAAGGAACAGAAACGGGTTTAATTAATCTCTAATGCACATTACCTTGGATTATCTGTCATTTCATCTGCTTGCATAGCTTTTTTATGCAATTCAATTAAGTATTAATATCCTCACTATTGTTTCTACCAATTAAATATAGGTTAGACCTCTCTGTAATGAACTTCAGAAGAGCTAGGGGAGTGGGTGCAGAGTGATAGGGAAGGGGCTTAGATTGGGAGGTTTTGTTGCAGAGATAAGAGTGATGACTACTGATTATTTGGTACTTACTGTGTTCCAAGGAATTTTCTAAGCATTTTACACTTGTGAAATTATTTAAGCCTCATAACAGCTCTATGGAATCAGATGTTATTAAGCAAATTGCCTGCAATCCTCAGCTAATCAGTGGAAGAGGTAGAATATGAAGCCAGGAATTTATGTACAAGAATTGTCTACTTATCAAACTTGAAGATATTTTCAATTTACTTCCAAGTCACTGAGTTTGGAATTACAGCACATGGTAGAATACTCTCTGGGAAGAGAGAGGGTCGGACAGTCTTGGAAGGAGATGTGTGATGGTGTGAATCCCTGTTCTCCCAATTATTAGTTACGAGACCTTGGGAAAATTATTCAACCCTTCTGTGAGCCTCAGTTGTGCCATTTGTTGAATGGGAGTGGTGGCACCTCTCACTCAGACTAACCGATGCATTTAAGGAGATCGCCACTGGCTGCTCTGCACCCACTTCTAACAGTGGCTGAAGAAGTAAAGTGAACTCCTGGTTACCTTGCTGACTAAAGAGCATGCAAAAATTGACAGGTTCTCTACCCGGCCAAACTTGAGTGGCTCTGAACCTTCTCCTAGCCCCATCTGCGTACTTCCTTATAAAGCCCAGGTTTAGCAAAGGACCCTGAATATAGGCCCTTCAAGCAGTGAGAAGACCAGACTTATTCCAGTAGCAATATCTGAATCTACTTTTTGGAGGGCGTTGAATACGGCTGGATAGATGCGTTTACTATCTCAATGTGAAAAAGTAAAGGCCAAATACAGACAGAGGAGGATTTGTAAACCCCAGGGAAGCAAGTCCTGGGCTCTTGCTCATATTATTTCTATCTAGCATGCTGCCTCGTCTGAGCAGTGTTCTTAAACAGTTTGTATGAGATCTCTATACTCTGGAGAACTCAGAATGAGGGTGTAGGAAGGTTCTGACTATTTTGAGGAGTATAGGATGTGAATGGTTTTAGGCTACGATTCGTTGCAATGGCCAGGAACACTATTAACCTGCATCAAGGACAATACAGCGGATTCTAATGGTCTCCTTATAAGCACAAGTCATCAATTCAAGAGGGGAATTTGAAACAAAAGAGAGACTATGAATAGTGACTGAGCATCAAATGTTCAAGAAAATATTGCTAAGATCATTGTTGTCACCAATGTTTTTTTAAACAGCCCACTCTTCCCTCCTCAAGACAGGAGGTTCAGTTGGTTTCTGTATCAGTCTGGCCCTTCTTCTGGCATTTGAGGGCTTATGGCTGACCTCTCTGGCCTGTGTCCTACTCTTCTCAGGGAATCTGATCTCCTCTCCTCTGACCTAGTGTGTGCAATAATGATTGACTTGCAATCAGGTGGACTGGGGCTCCAATGTCTGTTCCACCATTTTCTTTCATTTATTTGCAGTGTGACTTTGCAGAAATCATTTAGCTACTCTGTCCATTTCCTCATCCATCACATGAGAAGAAAAGAGACTAGAGGATTGTACAGCTTCAAGATAATGATTAGAAAGGGTTTAGAGGTGTTAGATAAAGAGCAACTCATTTTTAAATCCTTTAAGGTGTATGCCAATTCAATCTTTTCAAGATCATTTCTATCCAGTACTTCCTTTCTGCGAATGTTAGAGGCATTTTCAGTGCAGAACATTCAGGTAAGTGGTTGTTGGTGCTCTATTTCTCAGTCAGTCTAGCCATGCCAGGTGAGCCCCAGGAACGCAAGACTCGCCATCCACACAGTCCACCTTTCTAACTGCGTGTGGAGAGCAGGCTGTGCCCTCTCTGAGTTACTCCATGATGTGTAGAACAGCAGTTTTCAGGCTGGGCCTCAACCTTTGTTACTCCGTTGTGTAAAGCAGTAGTTTGCCACGAGCTATTCCATTTTGAGTTTCAGTGCAGAGGTAGAATGACGCTACACCTTGTTTGTACAAGTAAAACACCACCATGTGCCTGGCACAACCATAGGCATAAACTCATAAAGAAATTAATTGTGCTAATAAGAATGACCACCCATGAACTTACCAAATTAATCAGAAGCACATGGGTGCATGGATGCATTGAGCTCATATCAGAAAAAAACTAGGCCCATGAGCTTATAAACACACCAGACCACCAAATGACACTCCCCACTTGAGACCCATAAAAGAGGGGCACCCCAAAACTGGACATGGCAGCACCTCAACCCTGTCACCTGATCACTTGTCACAAGTCTTGCCCAGGAAAATCAGCACTGTGATGAACCTCAAGCTTTAGCAGAGTGTGGTTTCTCCTGCCTATGATGACCACAGAAGTCCCACTCCAAGCTGACACAGTCTGGACTTTGACCTAGAGTAGGTTTCTGCACTTTGACAGCTCTGTGCCCTGAAAAAGTTCTTTGTCTGGTCCTAATCTTTGCATTCATATCTGCTCTGCCTTTGCTCTCATTTCAGCCTTCTAAACCCCTGTGGCTGCCTTAACCCTTTCTTAGCTTTTCTATAATATATATAGTAATAGCTAGCAATGAGCAATGAAATGCATGGCAAGGCCACAAGTGTCCTTTAGGGTCTTCTTTAAACTACTTCCAAAGTGGACAAGAAAACAAAGGGTGGTAGTTAATTTGTAGAAAACACACAGAAGAAAAGGCTCTAATTGGAAAACAACACCAAAAGAAAAGGATTAATGGGACTAACTCTTGATGAGGTCCACTGAGGTTGGTGTGACGCTAGGAATTATGACTATTGGTGTCTCCGTGTGTGGGGGAGGAAATCCTTTAGTAGTGCAGGTGTGCTAAGAAACTTCTGACCAGCTATGAACCTCAGTGCCCATATTAACATGGGATTGACTTGTAGATGAAGCCCCCATGAATAGGATGACCACCATGACAGTTCTGGAGAGGACCAACTAAGATCAAAACCTCCACCACCAAAGTGAAGGAGGAGTTGAACACCTGATTGTCAAAGAGTGCAGAAGGTGGTCAACCAGTAATAAATCTGGAGACAGCATTGCTTCTCTGATCAGAGACAACCCACTCTCTCTCTTGAAAGTCCTCTCTGCTTAAGCCTCACTTTGCTTTTACTTTACCTTCACTTCACTTTCACTTATAATGGAGTTCTTTTGCATGGCTTTTGGTGTCTGACTAAATTTTCTTTCATCAGGACACAAGAACTGAGGTTTGGAGTTTCAGCAACCTGTTTTCCAATGAAATATATATATATATATTTGAAATATATAAATATATATATATACACATACATTTATATACACGCACATACATACATATATATGTATATATATGTATATATATGTATATATATATATACACACACACATACATATATGTATGTGTAGTGTGAGTGTGATTTGAGTGTTACGGATATTAGAAATTAAGACTGGAATAAAAGAACCTGTGACTGATTGCCCAGCTTATGACTATCAGGTGACCCACAAGTATTCAGTAAACTGCCACTGATGAAAGTGGTGTAGCCTGTGAATTTATTGTCATTCAATAAATTCTGGTCTTGTGGAAAGACCCAAAGGTGCTTGATCTATGTTAATGACATAGCATGCTTACAGCATCATGCCAGGTACCCATCACTGAATTAACATCATGGCAGCAATCAGCAGATAAGGTATTATAACCAGCCTGGGCAAAATGACCTCAAGCAAAGTGATTCTAGAATCCTTTATTGTTGTTTGGACCATGTGATCTTTGTGGGTTTCCTAATTACCTTGTAGTTCTTATTTCCCATGAGATAACCAGGGGTATGGGGGTCTCTACCTTATTGCCTGTGGCAGTGTCCACCAGGAAGCCCAAGACGCGGAGAACCATGCTGCTCATGCCCGCAGGGCTGGGGCTCTGATTTGTGTGTTTCAGGGTCACCCAGGGTGACTCTGCACTTGGACTTGCACACTCCTGAGTTGGTGGAGAATCTAGAGGATGGAAAAAGGCCTGGACTGGCTGAAGGAGAGACTGGTCATCTGGCAGCATGTCTTTGAGATTCCCCAGGTCCTCTTCTTCCTCTTCCTCCTCTATGTATGACTGAAGTATGTGAATCACATATTCCAAAAGCAGCAGATGAAACAGATGCCAGGAGCCTACATTTAAATAACAACCAGAAATGAATACATTTGAGAGATGACAGACAGAGAGCAATAAATAAACCACTGTGAAATGATCAACTTCTCAGGGGCTCTTAACTGTGCACCTGACCATCATTTCTAAAGAGGACTCTCAAGAAGGGGTGGAAGGGGAGGAGAGGTGAGGAGATGGCAGGGTGAGGGGATTCATTACTCTTGCAGCAACCATGCCCAGGGAATCCTTGCAGAACAGCTTTTGAACAGAAAGAAAGAAAGCTGAACAACCTAAGCCACCAAAAGAACTGAATATCCATGTAGTGGGAGCTGGGAGAAATGCGAATTCTACAGGGAAAAGAATGCTGTTCCCAGAAGTGAAGGTGCCCTTTTGCATTTGAGAAAAAAGATGTCCTTTATGTTTGTCTGAGAAACAGAGGGAGATATCTGATGACTGCAATTGTTAAAAGATAATTTTTAGATGAAGGCAAAACCAGGAATCATACAATTTTATTTAACTCATTAATGAATGAAGGAATGAGGCAGATGGTGCAATTGGTTCAAAGGGGAATTCAAAGTACTAAATATTACAGAGGCAGTGGAGAATTGTGACATTAATTTACAAATAGATGCAAATCGGATCTGTCCTCAGGGCTGTAATCAATTGCATCCACCTGACATAAGAAGTTTGCATATCTGTGAATGAGAATCATTTATATTGCTATCAGTTTGCTATAATTTGCAGAGCTGTAAAATAGCTCACAGACAGTAAAAGGTGGAGATGTTCCAAACAGCCCAGAAGGCTGTGCTCAACCTTTTCAAAGACTTTTGTCCACTTCAAGAGATCATTTTGTCCAGTTTGAAGCTCTCAAGATTTTTCCCCACCCAATGTCCATTATTCCTTGATGGATCTGGAGTGAGAGACACAGCCTTTGAGATGGGATGGCTTGGCCTGCAGTAAACCTGATCAACATGCCTAACCTATTTAACCTTGTGAGAAGTAGAAAGTCAGGTGGTCATTTTCAAAATACAGTATTTGACCTTAAATGTAAAATTACTGGGGATGTAAGAAAAGCAACCAGAGAGTCAATGAAGCAGAATAGTCATCACAGTTAACTCACACAATACGAACAGGAGGTAGGGGAAGGGATGGGCCTGACCAACAAAGATCAAAATATCTCTTTTAAGGAATAGTAACTTAAGAAGTCAGAACTGCTATATGCAAAATGCACTCACCCCAGAAAGGCTCTTCCTGCCACAAGAGAACAAAGGGAGTTGGAGACAAGTAAAGATACATTTCTTTTTTTCTTTTTGGTACTAGGGATTAAACTCAGGGGCACTGAACCACTTAGCCACATCCCCAGTCCTTTTTAATTTTTTATTTTGAGACAGGGTCTTGCTAAGTTACTTAGGTCCTCACTGAAGCTGGCTTTGAACTTGTGATCCTCATGCCTCAAAGGTACATTTTTAAAATAACCCAATAGTGAATAAGAATAAATAATGGTCAGGCAATGGGTAATGGACCCAATTAAGGCCTTATTCAAAAGCAAAGACCACACCAGGAGGCTAGCCCATGGAAATATTAATGGGCACCATTCAGGCCTTTATTAAATGTAAAGGACCATGAGATGCTCCAGCCAACTCCCTTGTCCCAGAGAGAAGGGAAAATGGAAGATAGACGTGAACCCAGATGGGAGTTACAGGAGGAATTAAACTGAAGCTAAAGGACACAGCCAAAGGCCTTTATACTTTTTCAATACCTGTTTAACATAGATTTTGATCCATGTTCATACCACAAAAACCATATAAACCCCTAGAGAACACAAAATTTTTTTTGCATTCTCTGACTTACCAAAACTCTCTTTGTGGCAGAGGGTCATGGCTTTGCTCACAGCAGTGAGAAGGAAATTCCATCGTAGTTGGAAACCAGCGGCCAGTTTAATAAACTCTTCTTTGCTTCTGCTTGACTATTACATTTTTGTGAGGAGGGAAAAAAAAAGATAAAATCAAGAAAAATGGCCTTTTTTAAAAAAGCTCAAGTTTGTCATATATAGACACTTTTTTAAAGGCAAAAGGAAATGAGAAAGACAAAATGGTAAGAGTAAGAAATGAAACGGTGGTATACAGGGGGATTTTTCTGGTCTCTCTCCATCTCCTGTAGAGATGGTTGCAGGACAGATGCTTTGAAGGAAGTAGAGAGAAGCAGGGACCTGGAAAATTGCCCTACTTTTTTTTTTTTAACAATCTCCACAAAATTTTTAAATAGAGGTCAGATAAAAGTTAGATTAAATTTATGGGAGGCTATTGTTTTGGACTAAACTCCTACACTGGGCTCCAAGAGACCAAAACAGAATGGAATCACTCATGCTAAAGTGCTGAGACAGAAGAGAAGGACCCAGCACTACCCAAGAGGTATTTTATTATTCTGTCTTTAGAAGTTATGGGGGCCATGATATGCTTCATGGCTAGCTGAGGCTACATCAGATGTCCCAAGGCCACTTGGAGACATTTTGCTTTGGTTGTGGCAAGCTTTGCTTATGGGTTCCTCCCAGATAACTCTACTCCACAGCCTGTCTGGATGGCTCTAGCCACTTTAGCCCTTCCCAATATGGTGTGTGAGGAGCCTTCCTATTATGGTTTGGGTCTGAGGTACACCCAAATAGTTCATGTTAGGCAAAAAGCAATGTTCAGAGATAATCTGATTAGATTATAAAAGCTGAAACCTAATAATTTAAATTGATTACGGGATACTAACTATAGGCAGGTGGGTCATGGCTAGAGGATGTAGGTCGCTGGGGGTGTGTCCTTGGTAATTATATTTTGCCCTGATTTCCCTATTTCTCTTTTTCTCTTTTTTTCTCCCCCCTCCCTCTCTCTCCTCCTTTTGGTTGCCTTGAGCTGAGCAGTTTTCCTCCACCATACCCTTCTACCATGATGTTCTGCCTCATCTTGGGCCCAGATCAATGGACTCGATCAACCATGGACTGAGTCAACTTTTCCTCCTCTAAATTTTTCTTATCATATATTTTGGTTACAGTGATGAACACCTACCTAATATACCTCACCTGCCCATGACTGAGCAGCTAGTCTGAAATCAGCTGGCAGGACATTTTGCATGTCTGAGCCCAGCTTTTCCCTTACCCTTATTGGGATAGTATGTGTGTGCTGCTTCCCCATATACTACAGCGTAGGTCCTAATAAAACCTCTTCTGGATGTTATATTTTGTCTATTTGTGACTTTTACCTTGTAGAGCAGGCTGAAATAGTTGCACTAACAGCTGGTAAAACTGAGATTACTGTCATTAAAAGTGGCCAGCAGCCAGGGCTGGTAACACTGAAGGTGGCTAACAACCAGAAAACAGCAGGAAGTGATGGAGAGCCGCCAGGAGCTGCTAACTCCAGCTGCTGGCTCCAGCTGCGAGGAGAGCAGTGGAGAGGGCCACTGATGCTGAGAGCTGAAAGCTGCTGGCATGCAAAGCTCAAAGCTGCTATCTCTAAGGGAGCTGCACTCGGCCTATTCATGATTTCTATCTGAATAGAGAAAAAGAAACCTCAGCTGACAGGCAACGCTTCTGTCACTGACTTACAACTAAGCTGTTTATCTGACCTTCTGAGAATACAAGGCAGAGAGAAAAAAGAGAAGTTGCTCCCCAAACAGATGAGTTTTCCCTAGCATAAGAAGGACGTGCCTCTGCTTTAACCTTTACAAAGAAAGTAAGTAACTTTGAAATGAGCAATTGCTTTTGGTTGCTTAATTCTGCTTCTTTCAGTCTTTCCTCATTTGTAAATGCTGTCCTTATTGCACAACCTTAACCCTTTCTGGTTCTAAGGGTTACCCAGTTCGTGCATTTTCCTTTGTTCAAATAAACTGTACTAAATTCATTTTGTCTACATGTTTTATTTTATCAAGGGCCACAGAGAAGCACCATAAGGTGGACTCACTGAAAGACTACGAATTGCCATCAAGAAGACTAGTGGCTGTTTTGACGAGCTCTTTTGCGTATCATGTCTGATTGAAAAAACGGGGACACAGAATCCCATAATAATGGAAAGTAAGGGTGCTTACTTAGGAAGACACAGAGCTGGTCTCTGCACCGTGCAAACATTCTCAGGACTGCGGAGCCCCTTCTCCTGTGTTCAGTGGAGTCAAGGTCATCTGATGGCCTGAGCAGCACTAACCTGGATACTGATGAGATGTTGCTCTATGCAGACTAAAGAAATTCTCTCTGCCTAGGTTGAGAGCAGTCTTGGGCCACACTTGAAGTGATCTGCACAGCCCGGAGTCATGTGTCTCTGTTCTATGAATTCCCTCAAGCCTCTTCTGAGTCTTAATCATATCCCATGTGGACCACCCACGGGCTGGCAACCACATGTCTTTGAAGAAGCGATGGAAAACTGCTAGAAATGACAAAATTCCCTTTCTCATCACTGTTTTTCTTCCCTTCTGCCCCTGCCAAAAGCCCCTGACACACCAAAGGGTTTGGGTAGATGTGGAAACCCTTCAGTAGTAGGGTGTTTCTCACCATCCGAAATGGACTTGAAAGGAACTCCTCCCACTGGTGATCCACAGGGGTGGGAGTGAAGGTTGGGGTGGTTTGAGAGACAATGGAACTACAAAAACCACGAGGATAGTTTCTAAAAGCAACAAGGAAAGGAGCTCTGGGCCATTAGACCTCTCTCTGCACAAATGTTTGGGTATCACCCATAAACCACACCGAGCATTCTCCCCATCACCACCGCCCTGCGGCACTTCTTGCTGCTTCTTTTAGAAACTGCTCCTAGGCCCAAACTGCAGGAGATGAGGACAGTGAGAAGCAAATGACAAACTTGGACATTTCCCTCTTCTTGCCTACTGCCAGATGCTAACAATTGAAGCCATTTGTCATTTCTGACAAGCTCAAGGGTCTGCCTTTTAAAGTCTGAGTGTGTTCTTGACAATCATCTCTGTGTGTGTTTACCAGCTATTTTACAAAAACAAGCCCATCAAAGGCACCCTGCCACCAGAACCCCACTTTTCTAACATGCCTCATTGGTAAAGGCTGCGGACACGATGGTGGGGTTGAGTGAGACACATGTAATGTCAAACGGTTTACAATGCAGGACGAGCCTTTTAGGCTGCTTCAAGGCAGGACTGGAATTCACAGTTTCAGTGCGCTCATCCTGGTTCACGTTGGAGGCTGAGTATCTAAAATAAGGAACAGACTTTGGAAAGCCTCTGTCAGTGATGAGGCATCAGCCTTTAACTATCAAGTGAAAAAGGTCTCAGCAGCCAGGCCACTCTGGACAGCTCATTGCTGTTATAACAAGCTATGCCTAAGACCAATAAGGAGGAACAAACACCTATCTGGAAAGATTATTTTTAAGAGGCAAAGAATGGAAACAGATACCTGCCGAGAGAGCAGGAAATGGCTTTCTAGCTCATTCCTGAGGAGTCTTCTGGTTCATCTTTAGGAGACTGAAAAGCTGACTGAGAAGTCATAGGGACAAGGTTGGATTGGGAAGGACAGAGGAGTGACAGCAATGTGGCCAGAGGTCGGGTGTGCAAGGAGAACACCCGACCCCTCGTCTGGTCCCCAAGGCCCCCGTCTGTGCTCTCCACTACGGTCCTGTGTTCTTTCTTCCCAACAGAGGCCCTCCACTTCCCCGTATGCTCCCCTTTGTTGGCGGCTTCTCTCTTCTGGATGCCTTGTCTCCCTCTCAGTTAATTTAATCCTATGCACCCTTTAAAGTTGCAAATGGGTTTATCTGCCCTTTGCACATTGTCTTTGCAAATTTGCTTTTCTTTTCTTTCTCTTTGCCCATCATTCTAAATTCTAAAGAAAAGCCTCACCTAAATGACTAAGATATTAACTGCTAGAGTCAGCTCTTCCAGGAAGAAGGACAAGAGAAACATCAGTCATAAGACCTCCTAATCAGGAACCTTTCTTTAGATTTACAGGATCCAGAACATCTGGTGACCTCAAGATAGCATCAGAATGTGTCAAAGAAATGGACACCCCAGGATGAATAATAACCCTGGCACACCCCACCCCCATCTGTGGTTGGAAGTACACGTCCTTCAATGTCCCATGTAAGCTCTTTGCTTGCAGCTGTTAGCTTGATGGTCCTCAGGATGATGGCTCTCCACCTTCTCATTGGCTCGCTTGTTGTACTAAAGCTCTTTCTCCACGACCACCTTGCCCCTTCAGCAACGGATTGACATTAGGCAACTAACAGACCCAGCTCTCTGCAGGGTAACATCTTCACATCCCAGTTCAGGTCCCACTCCCTCTTTAAGACTTTCCCTGTCACCTGAGCCCTAGGGAGCATGATGTCACAAGAGGTGGGGGTCCCAGGGCTGCCTTACTTTGCATCTCAGTTTTAATCCACAGCCCTGAGCTCTCCTACCCACTGGGGGCCACTGCAGCAAGGTGCTGTGGCTTCTCTCACGGCGTTCTCAGCTCCTCAAGGCTGACTGACTGGCCATGCAGACGATGACGAAAAGCAAACCCAGGACCCCACTGAAGTTACTGCCAAGAGGCAAACTGATCAGAAGGACCAAAGCCACCCATAGCCACAACCAACTCGCTCTAGAGAGATTTTTGCTTTGTTTTTTGTCTTTGTGGTACTAGGAATGGAACCCAAGGTTTCATGCATACTAGGCAAGTGAGCTGCACCCCCACCCCCTCTCTGAGCTTTTGAAATCAAGTTAGACACTCCATGGGCGTGTCTCCAGGACACTCAACTAACCAGTTCTCCCCAAACAGACAAAGCCCTGCTCTCTCCACACAGTACCCCTGGGTGCAGGCGTTGGCCCACTCACCCACAGGTGCTTACTCCCTCACACACACACACACTCACACACACACACACACTTTCCCAAATACATGCATACACACATTCATGCACACACACTCGCCCACTTATAAGCCCCTCTCATGCACACGCATACCCCATCACGTGCTCACCCAAACATAAGCTCACACACGCAGGCATACACACATATGTGATGTGACTCCCACCCCCAACTCTGCCTTACCAAAGAAGTGAGAGGCCACTTCCCTACACTAACACCCGTGCCACACAACACACTTCCAGCTGACAGCTGGGGAACCTCTTTCTCATACCCCCTGGGTATGGACGACACTTCAAAGGGAGTCCATTCCCCAAGGCCTTGCACTCATTTGGAACACAAAGGATGAGCTCTGAGGCTGGATTTGTCACCCTCTGTGGTCATCTACTTGGGAGTCATGTGGTCAGGTAATGGGCACTGGAGGTTATAATTTACCAGAACAATCAATGCATGCCTTCTTTGTTCTTATGTAAAAAAAAAAAAAAAAAAATTACAGTTTTGTACCTGGAAGACAAAGGCTTGGAGATTTGAGGACAGAGAATTCAGGAATACACCAAGATCTGTTGATGTTCCCAGCAAAGAAATTAAACAGCTTAAACCTAAAAAGAAACAAAAAGATTGCTCGCACACTTACAGCATTCTGTATGAATGTGTCCTTGGTAACCTGAAGGACAGAGGGACAGTAGTTCAAAGGGATCTCCCCAAGGCCTCACACCCATTCAGAACACAAAGGACAAGTTCTAAGGCTGGATTTGTCACCTCTGTGCTCGTCTAGACCCCACATTCTGCAACTTGTTGAAATGGAAAGAAATGTTTTGAAACAAGGACTCCACCTTGTAATTACGCAGTCAGTCTTCAGATGAGCTCACTGCCCGATACAGACATGACCTCACCTGTCCTTGACATTTTCACAAAGAGGCTAGTTTATTAATGTCATTTAAGTGATGGGGAACATCAAAGCCCAGCACCTCGCCTGGGGTTATGCACTGAATCTTGTGGAGCTTGCGGGAGTCAAGCCTTGGGTCCTCCCCCTGCATAGGTAGCACAGAAGGGAAAAGTACAGCCTTTGGCTTTCCCACCTCTCTGAGCACCACTGCCTGTCCAGCAGAGCCCTGGCTCAGTTTGGTTAAGGTTTCTCTCACCTTGGAAGCATGTGCCTGTCAGGTACCAGTGGCTGTTTATGTGTTGCCTTCTGGCCAAGTTCTGCATGCTCTTTGAAGGACACACAAAAATGCCAACAGGAGCACCAGAGGCCTGGGAAGGCCAGCGTGGCGGGCACCTGGAAGCCTCACGGCCTCCTGGGGTTCTCTGGATAGGGAGCAGGGTGTGATTGGCCACCTGGGATTTCCGGAGTAGACAATTCCCTGGAAGGGAAACCTTTTGGGCCCTCACTTATCAGAACTGCTGTCCAGAGGTCTGAAGCCTGCTGAGTCAGGCATTAATTTTTCTGATATCAGGCTGGAGGGAAGAGGTATCCCCAGGGGGATCTGAGATTTGGGACAGCTAGGACAATAGGGGCAAGGGACACACATGGGACCAGATAGGAATGGGAGGATAGCAGGGGCTATTTGCTAACAAGAATATATTTAATACTTTAATAACTGGTACAACCTTACCAAGGTCAGCCCTACTTTAAGGTCAAAGATAGAAGAAGGTGGAGTAACTTCTAGGTGGTACTTTTATGTGATTAAAACAACCACTGGTTATGAAATGCTACTATGTGCCAGCTGGTTGGCCCAAGATGAACAAGATGCCCCTGACCCCTGCAGGAGCCCCCCGGGGACTGGGCAGGCAGCTAAATTTCTATATAGCTGAATGTACCAGGAAGGGGTTATGCCATAGAGGGAGAAGCTACTGGCACATCCTGGCAGAAAGTGTCTGGAAGGACACAAACAGGGGAGCCTGTTAGGTCATCTGAGGGCCTAAAGATTGGCCCTGGATCCATAATCTAGGAGAGGGGGGTCAGAACCATACTGCAGGTGCCCCCAAAACTCCTCCAGGACCTCCCGAGGGTGGAGGCTTCCTTCTATAACTACATTCACCCCAAGAAATGTAACATGACAACATTCACCAGTAATCTGAGCTCTTTACAGCAGGGAGATTTTTTTTCTTGATAAGTAATTATAATTATCAGAAAGTAAATGGCAAGAATCTCCACATGCTTCATATCACTCTTATAAATGGGTTTGATATGGCGAAAAGCACCATTACTAAACTACACATCATTAGAAACAATATTTCATGCTACTAACAGTGGTGTCAGCAGAATCTGGTGAGAGACAGAGCAAACTCAATCCAGTTTGGGCATGGTAGAAGAGACATTTGAATCTACACATGTACAAGATAGAAGCAAGAATTAAGATTTTTTTTTCTTGAGGAAGACACCCTGGAAAGCAATATTGTCAAGCGAAAATATCAATAAGCAACACTTGTCTAGTCATTCATTTACTCAGCAAACATGTATTGCACTGATGTCCCATCTGATACTTGGGGAGGTCCTGGAAGCCCAGAGCCACAGGGTGATCCCTGGGGTGCTCATCATCCCCTATAGGAAATGAGCACAGCCAAGAGGAAATAGCATTCCACCTTCATTAAGAAAATCATAGTGATGGTCATGCAAGCCCCAAATACACACTCAAAGCCCCACTAAAGAAACCGAGGAGGGAGATTACATTTCATCTCTGTGTGGCTCTCCAACTCCTCTGCATGGTCACTTGCCAGGGCTTTCTTAGAAATTTCCAAAGCGCCTTGATTGATGATCGCATGCAGATCTGATTTCAAGATGCTGACCCTCCTGTTATTCTTCAATACCATTCTCATAGTCTAAAGAAAATAGGGTAGCATAATACTCAGTTAAGTTGTGTCCTTTTACTTTTGCCTGTTCCCCCCGTCCACATGATCAAGATTTTATCAAGAAGGAGAAAGAAATGTGAATTTGGGTATTGTCCATTAACCCTGAATCTTCAGTGACACGTAAAATATTCACATTTCACACATTCTAGAACTGCCTTCCTGGAAAGCAGCATTTGTAAGGCAATGGGCAGATGCACTCAGGGTTTAAGGGCATTGCGGCTCTTCTCTTCTGTTTCTAATTTTCTGCCCCCCACTCAATAATCCCAAGCTACTCTAAAAATGGTGGGTGATTGACACCTGCAAGGGAAGTGCGGGTATAGCTTCAAGCAGCAGCTGAGTCACTGACTGCCAGAGAGATCCACCCATGACGTCAAAGTGCTGTGGAGCAGGACAGCCCTGAGGAATTAAGAGGGTGACAATCTCAACCAACCCAGAGCCTAGGGAGAGCTTGGTGCTGGAAGGATGGGGCAACTCAGTGGAAGACCTCCCGAGCTCCTCTGCTGTCTGTGGGATTTCAAAACAGATTCATGGGTGGCCCTGTACCAGGCGCTGGCATTGTAGAGTTGCCCCTTGGTATTCACAGGGGCTTGGTGCCAGGACTTCCATGGATACCAAAATCTGTGGATGCTCAAATTTCTCTGCTTATAGCCTACGTACATCCTCCCAAAGGCTTTTAATCATCTCTAGATGACTTATGGTAGCTAATACACTGTAAATGCTGCATAAATAGCTGTGACACTGAATTGTTTAGGGAATAATGACAAGAAAAAAGTCTGTCCACGTTCAGAACAGACATAACCACGGTAAGTCTTCAAATATTTTCAATTCCAAGTTGATCGTCCTACATGGAACCTGGGGACACGAACACCAACCATATCATCTTTTCTTCAGCTCTTCTCGACCTTCCTCTAGCACTGAAGCTACATGATCATCCCCAATGAAAAGGCCAGGGCTAAGGAAACTGGCGGCCCAGGTGTGCCAAGTCCCCAGGGCCACACACAAGGGCGAAGGGGTCTGTCTGTCTGTCAGTCCCAAGGTCTGCTGGGATACCACCTGGCTCGGGGCAGCCCCTCCATGGGTCTCCCTTGCTTTTGAATGCTGACCTGCTTTCTTTCCTGTGCAGAGAGAGCTGGGGTGATTGGAGCCCTTCCAAGGAGGGAAAGAAGGTGGGCTTCTTGCTGAGCAGGGCAGGACCCCAGGCCTCCCCAGTCAAGGCCAGCAAGGTCCTCCCATCTGCTCTGCAGTGACCAGAGCTCTTAGGGGAGCAGGCAGTGACCAGTGCTCTTAGGGGAGACTTGCAGCCCTCAGCCCTTCAGGAATATACTTTGTTCCTCCTGACTGGTTGCTGCAACCTACCTTTGCCATGTTGGAAAGGTATGTCTTTCTTCTGAGTCTTTTCACAAACACAGTGACTTCTGTTAAGAATAACACATCTGGTCATTACTCATCCTGCTCCTTCCAGCTCACCTTTGCCAGAACAGGGAGGAGGTGCCCAGGGTTGAGCAGGGAGGCACAGCTATCTAACTTGCTCCTCACCTCCTCTGTCTCCTGGCCCTTTCCCCAGTGGCAGGACACCAATGTCCACCCTCATGGAAGCCCACCATCTGACAATGGGGCCCCTGTGGTCTGAATGATGTGTCACCCCTGTGGTGATGGAATTAGGAAGTGAGGCCTGGTCACGAGGGTGGAGGCCTGGTGAGAGTACAGCTTTTGTAAAGGAGACCCCAGAAAGACCCCTCTCCTGTCCCACTGGGTGAGGGCGAAGCAAAAAGAGCCATTTGTGCACAGGAAGCAGCCATCACCAGACACCACATCTGCTGACTCAGTGCTTGGGATTTGGTTAGAACAGCCTGAGAGGATGGAGACAGGTGCTCCAGGGAGTTTAGAATTTTTACCCAAGAACCCTGAGACCCCCAACTTTCTTATCTCTTAGAAAATGACTAAAGGATAAAAAGAGAAAAGGTCAAGAGGCAGGCATTTTCCCTTAGATGTCTTCATTTACTCGTTTGACAGCTATTAGGGGGACATTTGTAGTGTTGGTTTGAACAATAAATATTGCAGATGTCTTCTGAACTGATGGACACAGGACCGCCTTTCCCCTCAAGGGGTTCAGTCATGGAGGATAAGTCCTCAGATATGTAAATGAGCTCTCAACCGTAGGCTAAGTGCGCCCCTGAAATGTCAGGGGTGAGGAAGGTGAGGGATTCCAAGGACAGAGAGCCCCATTTGAAAAAGGGTATCCATCACTGAGAAGGTGAAATTAAATCTGGGCTTTGAGGTGTAGTATGAGCTAGCCAGGGGAATGCGGGTGGGAGGTCCAGACACACAGAATATCAGGAGAGAGGGCCTTTGGGAGGACAATCCGTCTTGTGTTGTTGGGAGCACTAGTGGGTCATAGGGGTCCCTGGGGAGGTGGAGACAGGGATGAGCCACAGGCCAAACAATGAGTGACTTCGAATGACAAGTGAGAGAGACAGTAGAGAGTCTGACCAGAAGTGTTTCTGATTTCTGATATTTTTGTCTTTGAGAATATGTGCATGCACATAATGAGATATGTGGGGGCCGTGGAAGGTGATAAATTGATCAGATTGCTGTGTGGGGATAATTGCTGCAGGTGAAAGGGAGTGAGCCTGGGTTGGGGGAGGCTGGGGGTGGATTGATGGAAGGAAGCCGATGAGAGAGTGAGAGAAGACCAGAGCAGAAGCCCTCAGAGCGAGCCCCCATGTCAGCCCTCCCTGCCGCCTGCATGCACGGCAATCGCACAGATCCATGTGCCCTACCCAGTCTAGCCCCCAACTTCCAAGTGGAGGAAACTGGGACCAAGGTTTCCAGCAGGAGTAACTGAACACGGACGGGGATGGTGGGGGTGGAGATTACACCTGGTCCTATTCTGTAAGCATTTTGAGAAGGAAAGAACTCACTGTTACCACTCAGAAAACAACTGCAAAAGAAGCAAGACTCAGAAACGTGGGGGGAATGATGCTTGCTGGCTTGGGGAGGGGATGGCTGTGAGCTGGCCCAAGAAGGACCAGCACTAGGTAGGAAAGGACAATGGAAAGAGCTACCAATACTGTTGGGCACCTCAGAAAGGTGCAAGGATATTCCTGGGACTGTCAGACATGGTGCTATGTAGCAGGTGTGTGCTAGTGTTTAAAGGGCCGTGGAGTTCAAAGGGCACAAAGAGGCTAGGTTTAGGGGTAACTGGGACAGCTGAGTGGTCACAACAGGAAGCCCTTGCAGGGCTTGACAGGCAGCTTGGTGCAAGCAGTGCAGGGCTGAGTCTCCCTCATCCAAAATACTTGGGATCAGAAGTGTTTCTGATTTCTGAATTTTTTGTCTTTGAGAATATTTGCATGCATATAATGAGATATTTTGGGGCTGGGACCCAAGTCTAACAGTGACATTCATTTATTTTTCATATATATCTTATATACTTAGCTTGAACGTGATTTTACACCATGGTTTTAATGCATCTGCATTTTGACTGTGACCTGTCACGTGAAGTCAACTGGAATTTTCCACTTGTGGGGTCACGTTGGTGTTTTGAGTTACAAATTTTGGAGTATTTTGGATTTCAGATATTCTGATTAGAGATGATCAGCCTGTATTCAGGGACTACAACCTGGCAGCCAGGTAGATGGAGAAGGCATTCTGGAAAGTCACAAGGAGATGATGCAATTCAGGGGTGACACTGCTAAGGTGGGAGAGCCTCAGGTGGCTCTAGAGATAAGAGGAATTAAGGATACAGGAGGGATTTCTAAGGAGGAAATGACATTCTTTGCAAAGAGCAACCAGCCAGCGGTGGAAAAGCAGCTGGAGCCAGGCACAGGCCAGTCCTCCCTCCCCAGCTGCACGTTACTCACATTTCCAACCCCAGGAACCCGCCAAAAGTCCACACAACTATTCAGGAGAGTAGATAGAAAGGGTGTGAGTAAATCAGCCCCAGCGCCCATCACCAGCACTAAGGGAAAGTCAAACCCTGAGCAAGGCCAGGCCTCCCCACTGTGGCTTTGTGCGAGAACACAAGGGTCACAGAACACACAGCTGAGGAGCACTGCTCCCGTGTGAATGTTAGATCCTTCATTGGACAGATTTTTTTTTTTCCATGGAACCTTACCTTTGAGCTTGGAGATCTGTAAGAGGGTTGGAAACCCTTCCAAAGCATTAAGAAGCCACAGCTTAAATTTCTTACTAAATATCCGGACAGATTTCAGGTACTGAATAGAAACATCTTCCAGGAAGTCATGAAGGAGAATATCCTCAATTCCCTACAACAAAAGCATCAAGAAACCGTGACTTCTAATATTACAGGGGTAGCTAATATTATAGGTACCAAAGCCCATGCATGCCGCAGGGTGTGGGCAAGCCACGCCAAGTCTGAGCGAAGGCCCCCACCTGCTCTGCAGGGCGTCTCGGCTTCCTGGGCAGTACATCACATCAGGTTGGTGCAGCTAGAATTTGAATTTTTTTTATATTGGTATCTGATTCATTTTTGTGTGTGATGTTGGGGATTTGAACCCGGGGCCTTCACATTCTAGGTAAGTGCTCTGTCAATAAGCTGCACCTGCAGATCCTGGATTTTTAAAGAAGCACCATGTTGGAGCCGGGGATATAGCTCAGTTGGTAGAGTGTCTGCCTTGCGAGCACAAGGCCCTGGGTTCAATCCCCAGCACCACATAAAAACAAAATAAAGGTATTGTGTCCACCGGCAAATAAAAAATATATTTAAAAAAAAAAAGGTAAGGTTTGCAACTAGTGGAAGGAGAACACACTTTCACCACAAAAACGATACATATCTAACCCTCAAAATGCAATAACCACTCCAGAGAGAGAAGCTCCAACCCCAACCCAGCCAAACCCTTGGCAGTTATGAATATTCTGATCGCTCATTCTCAAATGCCTCTTTGGGTTGAAATGTGCACAGAAAGCACATTAACTTGACTCAGAGTTCACCATGCACTTTAGCTTTTTCTTCATCTGAGGAAATTAAAAAAGAAAAGCCAAGTTTTAAGCAAAGATCAAAAGCTCATGATCCATTCCTCAGAGGACTCATAGCCACACTGCAAGGCGGGTGGGGAGCTGTCAAGTTTCCAGAAAGGTACAAACCAGAGACTCCAAGGTGGCCCTACCTTGTAGAGCTGTATGTCATAGCATTTCAAGAGTTGGTGCACATCAGGCAGTAACATAAGCATGATGGTGTCTTGCTGCAGAGATCTCCAGAAGGATGTGACCAAGTCCTCCACCTAATGTAGGGAACAGAACCTGTCACAGAAACCACAGTGTACCCAGGGAGGCTAAACCCCCATGTGGACGTAATGAGCCCCGAAGGAAAATGGGATAAATCTTGCTCCAACGACTGTAAAGCTTTTGCAATCAGCTCTTCCAAGCTGTACCATGCAAGTATTTTTTCCAGCATCGCCTCAGAGAGGGCCTGCCAGTTGGATGGGACTCCTGTGGAATGCATTTTCTTGAGGATGGTTTCTAGCTGGAAAGCTGTTTCTGACCACACGGGGGCTCTAGGTGATTGTAATAGGATGAGGATTGGACCACGGTGGCCCGGTCAAGGGTTGAGAATCCATGTTCCTGGACTGACTGACCTCCTCAATCATTTTTCAGCTCAGAAAGAGACGTATTTGTGTTTCATCAGGGAGATCTCCTCTTTGACATCAGGGGGGAAGTGACCTAAGGACTCATGAGTGAAAGGGAGCAGTGATTCTACCTAGGAGCCATCTCTAAAGACTTAGGTGGATGGCCCTGTGGAGGAACAAAATGGCCACTTCCTTCCTTTTCCTCTTTTCCTCCAGGTTGACATTTCACATTCCACTTCTGAACCAGGTGGCCAGTCTGAGTTCCCAGCTAATAAATTCTCTTTCCTTTTTGGGATTTCCACAGACTCAGATATCCTGAGGCATCCCAAGGACCCACTGGTGACTCCCAGAAAATGAGCTCTTCCCACATGTGGACCCCCCCAGGAGTAAGGGTCTGCTCTTGAGCTCCACGGTGAGGGGCACTGATTTGAAATCCTGTCATCAGGGGCATGTATCCTAGAGATTTCTCCAAAGAGACTCAGAAAAATACAACACCCTTTGGCTCACTCCTCCATTGGGGACTTCGGGGCTTGGCCTGGTGGGGATCTGGGTTGGCGACCACAGAATCATCTCCCCAACCCCCTCACCACCACATCCAGTCATCAGACCCTATTGCGTTCCTCAGAGACACTTCTCTACTCTGTCCCCTTCTCTGATAGCACTATTGCTGTCCCAGATTGACCCTCGTCCCTTCTCACTCTGTGACCAAACCTCCCTCCTATGTGGCCAGTCCAGGTCACTGCTCCCCCACTGTCTTCTCAGTACATTGGAGCTCTTGGTGGGGCATACAAAGCCCCTTTCCAGTGCCAACTTCCTTGCCCACCTCCAGCTTCCCTCCTTTAGAGATAAATCAGGCCATGGTGACCTTTGTGTCATGTCATGCCGTGAACATCTTGCTGATTTTTCACGGGCTCTCCCTGGAATCCATTTCCTACCCCATTTCCTGTCTGGGGAGCCTCCACTTTTCCTACTGGAGTTAGCAGCAACATGGCCTGCTCTGGGGGCATTCTCCAGCCTCTTCTGCTCTTCTTCTCTGGGCACCCAGAATATTCTAATTATAGAATAGTTTGAATGTGGTGTGTCCCTTACTGAACTCATGCAGGAGTTTAATTTTCACTGTGAGGGTGGAGTCTTAATCTGACTATGGTGTTAGAGGTGGAACCTTTGGCAGGTGATTAGGATTAGATAATGCTCATCAAGGTGGAGATCTCAGGACTGAATGCTGGTGGCTCTATAAATACACACACACACACACACACACACACACACACACACCCTATTTCTTGCAATGGTGATGCTCTGTGTTGCCCGAGGCTCCAACAAGAAGGCCCTCACCAAAGGAAGTCTCTAGACTTTGCAACTCCACAACTATGAGCTAAAATAGAACTGTTTTCTTTATAAAGTAGACTGCCTCAGGTATTTTGTTATAGTAACTACTATAGTTTGGATCTTTAATGTTCCCCAAATGCCCATATGTTACAGGCTTGGCCTCTGGCCCATGGTGCAATTGGAAAGTGGCAGAAATGACAAGAGGGAGGCCTGTTGGGAAGTCTTCCAGTAAAGCTCTTGAAGGGAATTGTAGGACCCTGATCTCTTCCTCATTCCTGTTTTGTTTTTCTTTAGTTTCCCAGATATGAGGAACATCTGGCTTCACCTCATGCTCCCTGCCATGATATGTTACCTCTCCACAGACTCAAAATGCACAGTGCTAATCAACTACGGACTGAAAACTCCAAAACCAAGAGCCAAAATACATATTTCCTCTTCTTAAGTTGATTATCTCAGGTATTTTGTTATAGTAACAGAAGCTAACTAACATTGTAAGGAAAAACTCATTAATAAAGAGATATTCCAGAACCTGTCATATTATCATATTTATTGGCTAATATTTCTCCTTTTATTACCAGGCCACAAGTTTCCGAAGCTTTATCTTCCTACTCTCAGAAATGGTGCTGGTCACAGGATTTGATTTAAGTAAATGTTTGATGAGTGAGTGAGTGAAGAAGGAAGGAATATGTCAAGACACTCAGGATGGATGGTTGGTATAATATTGTATGAATGGAAAAAGATTATTCTGAAGACACGTCAGTCTCTCCCTCACTATAATGCTTTTAAAGTGCATAGGTACCTTTTATACTGAATGACTATTATCAGTTGAAGTTTAAGTGCTTAGAATATTAACGCATTGGAAAAAATGTTCATTTGAATATGCACTTGTTTCCCTGATTTTCATCTGATACTGAAGAAGATAAAATTCAGGTTAAAGGTTTATTCATGCTTTCCATGGCTGATTATACTTTTATTTTTCTTTTTATTGCTGGGGATTGAACCCTGGGCCTTGCACATGCTAAGCCCATGCTCTACCACTGAGCTACACCCCGTTACTGCACAGACAATTCTAGAAGAAAACCTAAAATCCCCATGTCAGATGACCTGCTTCTTTTTCAGTTGGCATGCATCAATAAAATTACCCCTTAGCATTATCAAAAATTCCAAGATGACTGTAATTATCAATAATTTATTCAAACTCTGCTGGAATTAAGTTCTAAAGAAGCAAGGCTGAATTTGTACTTAAAGCATAAAGTTATCCATATTGCACCTTGGAGAATCTCCAAATGGTTGAACTAAGTATCGACACCACCTTAAAGAGCTCTCCAACTATCAAACAGCTGCATTGTAAGTACTTCATACAGTGGGTTACCACCTGATCTCCCTGGAGGGGTCCAATCAAGTAAAACAGTTAATAATCAGCCACAAATGCTTGCATATTATAGATAGAAACCTACCCTCTGGAGGTCTTGGTTCCTCACATTTTGTAAGATGTCTTGACAATAGTTGCAGTATTGGTCAGCAAGGCAAGCCATCTAGGAAGGACATGGACAATGACCTCAGTTTTCAGGCCACTTCAGGAATGACTTGACCCTCCAAGACCCTGCTGAAGCTCTTGCAATTCCGCTATGGCAATGGCTGGGCTCTTCACTTGGGCCACAGTGCTCTTTATTTACATGAAGTAATGCATGACATGTGGTTTAGGTAGCTTCAATTTCCATGTTGTAATGCATGTATTACAACATGAGTAATTTTTTTTCCACCGCCACAAAGCCACCAACTTTTGATACCTTTCTTCCTAAGCTCCAGTCCTCACCCATTATTTCCCAGTTTCTAGAATATCTGTGTCTCTGTTCCCTTCTTTGCCATGGGGAAGCCCTCACTCAAGAAGATGACAAAGTTGGGCCTTTCCTAAGGATGTGAAGGGCAGACCTGAATCCCCTGCCCATCACCAAGCCCAGGAGGGAATGTTACTCCTCACAGGTTGGAGAAGAGGCACTATTACCCCATGTGTTATAACCATGACCTTAGGCAATCCAAGAAGGTATTTACCAGCAGGGAAAGCTGGTCTCCCCTACAAGATAGACCTACCATTTTATAGGAGTGTTTCTTTGCCAGCTCTTGCTCCCAAAATGGACATCTTCTGAATTCAGACAAAGGAGATCCAGCTGGTTCTGTCTTTATTGGTGAATGATTTTCACACTAGAAATAATTTACACAATGGATTAGTTCTTTAAAATAAAATTCATTTTCTGGCATATAATCCATGTCAGAATCACATTGCTACTATCAGTTAATGCTCTTTTATCCACACTCCTGGACATCTTATTGATTCTGGAAGCTTTCCCCTTATTTTTCATTCCAAATGACCCTAAACCTTTTTCTATAATTCTATGAACTTTGGTCACCAGGGAGGGGTTAGGATTTAATATACTACCCAAGCATACCAGTATTGGGTCAAGCACAGTATAGTCATGTCCAATAAAAAATGTTGTTATTGAATCTTTTAATGTCGCAAGTATATTTCTACAACCTTTGTCCGTATAGTTGTTCCTCCTTGAAATAAAACTGCATCTTGTCTGAATCATCATGTCTGAATCATAAAAATGGGCAATTTATCAGAAAGCTCAGGGCCATAGCCAAAAGGCAAATGAGGTTTTCCCTTATAAGAACAAATTATGGAATCGTAAGGAGGAAAACAGGTGAAATGACAGAAGGTGCATTTGCCATTCCTCTATGTGTTATCCACACTGCCATCTCCACTGAGCAAGGGGAGGCATGACCCCTCCTGGTTTGAAGAAAGGACATCAATTTTATTTGAAATAACTTCTTCAGGATCTTCCTGGGTTTTGGAATAAATTCCCTTACAATTCAGTAGGTTGAAATAATTCCTACAAGGTGGACATTGCATTGCAAAGCCTTATGTTTAACAGTGACTTCGCCTCCAAAATAAAGGTATTGTGTCCACCGGTAACTAAAAAATATATTAAAAAAAAAAAAGGTAAGGTTTGCAACTAGTGGAATAAGAACACACTTTCACCACAAAAATGGCATGTATCTAACCTTCAAAATGCAATAATCACTCCAGAGATAGGAGCTCCAACCCCACCCAAGCCAAATGCCTTTATTTCATTCTCTCCCCAATCCAATGGTCTGCTCTGTGAAGGTCCAGTGCCAAGGTCTCAGTCTTCACATACCCACAGCTGAACTAAGTCGTTCATTTATAGAATGACTTCTGAGGGTGTTTGAGTTAGTTTTTTCATTGCTATGACCAAAATACCTGAGAACAACTTAGAGGAGGAAGTTTATTTGGGGCTCACAATTTCAGAGGCTCAGTCCATGCTTGGCCAACTCCATAGCTCTGGATCCAAGATAAAACAAAACATCAAAGCAGAGGAAAGCAGTTCAAGTCATGGCAAGCAGAAAGCAGAGCTCCACTCACCAGGGACAAAGTATGGACCCCAAGGGCACATCCCCAGTGACCTACTTCCTCCAGCCACATCCAAGTTGCCTACAGTTACCACCCGGTTAATTCATCAGTGGATTAATCCAATGATTAGTTCACAACATTCATAATCTAATCATTTCACCTTTGAAAATTCTCATCTTGTCTCACACATATTGAGTTTTTTGGAAACACCTCATATTTCAAAGGGGATTTTCATCTATAAGGCACCTGAGGGCAGGTAAGTCTCCTCTGACCACCTATGCCCACCATCGCACACAGTGCTGCATATGCTAGAGAACAGGCACAACTGGACTCCTCCTCCTATGACACCCCCTTGTTATCAACCAATATGAACCCTTTTGTCATCCTGAACCCCTTTGAGAATCTGATGAAAGCAACTAACCTCCCTGGAAAAACACGTACCACACACATGATAATGTGAAGATGCTAGGTTAAAACTCCTCCGTTCAATGTTTTTTGAATGGAGTAGCTATATCAATGTCTAAATACACACATCAGGGGGGCTGGGGTTATAGCTCAGTTGGTAGAGTGCTTGCCTTGCATGCACAAGGCCCTGGGTTCAATCCCCAGTACCACCAAAATAAAGAAAGAAAGAAAGAAATACACACATCAGATAGTAGCACATAAGGGCGACCACTCAAAGGGTTCTCTCTGTAGACGCGGTCTATGCCCCATCCCAACATACTCTAGATGTTGGCTTCATTTGGAGTTGTCTGGTGGATGGGACCTCTCTGGTATGTGGATGGGGTGACACCATGAAGGATGGGGTTATTTCACAGAGCTCACCAGCCAGACCACAAGTTCTTCTAATAGAAAAGACCTGAGGAACCCTCAATTCCAACTCTGGGCTAGTTTCTCATCATGCAAAATCCCAACTATACCCACTGGCTCCAGAGACACCTGGACTTTTTGGCGATATCAGCATTCTCTGAATGCTGTTGTTGCTATTTCCAAAGCCAGTGCTTCTCAAGAGGTGATCCTGAAGCCACCACACCAGAATCCCTTGGGGTATCTGAGGACCATATCCCTGGGCCCTAAGTGAATCAGAGGAGACCTGAAGTCTAGAATTTTAACCATCTTTCCAACTAAGCATGCTCTAGTTGAGAACCATAGCCCTAGGCAGACTGCTTCTTGTCTAAAGCTACAGAAATCTTTGCTTTTCAACATAATGAATATATCACTGTTTCACCTCATCAGAAGTCATCTGGCAATGTAGTATTGGATATTCAAGAAATGATTACAGGAAGAATGTAAAAGTGCATTATTACAAAACATCCTAAAAAGCAAATTCCTGAGTTCCTGAAGCCAATTCCCTTAGGTGTCTTCCTCTGCAGAAATTACAAATTCTTTCTTTTTAAAATTTTTTATTTGTTCTTATTAGTTGTACATGACAGTAGAATGCATTTATACATTTTGATAGATCATACATATATGGAGAGTAATTTCTCATTTTTCTGATTTTACATATTGTAGGATCACATTGGGCATGTAGTCATATATGTACATGAGGTAATAATGTCTGTTTCATTCATTCATCCTTCATACCCAGTATAATTCTTCCATTATGCACTGTGAAAATAACTGGTATTTCAGAAAAAACATTCTGCTTTAATTTTAATTTTTGTTGATCCTTGGGATTGAACCCAGGGTCTAACACATACTAAGCATGCACTTTACCACTGAGCTATGCCTTCAGCCCCAGGGGGGCAGGGAATACAAATATATATATATTGATATATATGTATGATATCACAAATTGAAGTATTTTCTTTACAACACAGCATTACTAAAGTTTGAGTGTGTACAGGAGAAGGCATGCAGGGAGCACCTGGAAGGATTTCAATGTTGGATAAATAATCCTACAAAATGGCGAAGAAAAAAGTGACAAATTCAATTTATATTTTTCAGGTATATTAAATGGAGACTGGGATTTTCAGTAGACCCAAGAAATGTCATTGGAATTTTTATCATTTACTCACCCTTTAGTGAGCATGCATGCTATGAGTTGGAGATTTAATGTCTCCAAAGGTCCATGTGTTAAAGGCTTGACCCCTGGCCTGTGGTGCTATTGGGAATTTTAAAAGGTGGAACCTAGTGGGAGGTTTTTAGGTCAATGTGGGCATGTCTTGGAAGGGGATTATGGGACAACTGTCTCTTCCTCTTCCTCTTTGTCATATCCCAGCTATGAGGTACATAGTTTTGCTCCACCACACATACCCTGACATGATATGCTGCTTCACCATCAGCACAAAAGAAAGAGGGCCAATTACGATGGACTGAAACCTACTCAACTGTGAGCCAAATAAACCTTTCATCTTTAAAAGTTGATTATCTCAGATATTTTATTACAGTAGCAGAAAACTGACTAATCAAACATACTTATACATCAGAACTTGAAGATACAATGGGGGACACCTCCCACTATTACCTACACCTTTAGGCACCATTTGTCTCTCCTGAATTATTCCATCAATTCTCCTGGATGCCTTTTGTCCTTCCTGCATCCTTAAACACTTCTCCTGGAAATTATCACTATCAAAGCTCATGTATTCCCTCATTCTCCTTTTGAAGATGTCAGAAAGTCTCCTAAAGACTCTTGGGTCAAAGCCAAATTCCTCAGGATATTATCAACATGCTCTTCACAATGTGGACCTCCCTACCTTCTTTACCCTAAGCCTGCGGCTCCCCAATATTCTCACACCTGGCTCCTTGCTGCCTCAACATTACTATGACCACCCCCCAGTTCAAACGCAAGCTACACTTCCAAGATGAGGGCCCTCATAACAAAGGAGTCCAGTGATCCCTTCCAGGACCAGCTCAAGGACCGTGTGATAGACAGAATACCTAATTGTCCTCAAAAAATGTCCACATCATGATCTCCAGAGCTTGTGAATATGTTTACAGGCACAGTGAAATTTGCAGATATGAATAAGTTAAGGATCTTTAGACAGGGAGATTATCCTGCATTATCTAGGTGCCCCATGCAACCACAAGGACCTTAAAATCAGGTGACCTTTCAAAGCTACAGAGAATCAGAGAGATGGCACCAAGGAAAGGAATTAGTCTCCCTTTGTTGGAGTTGATAATGATGCAAGGGGTCATGAGCCAAGGAATGTGGGTGGCCTCTAGGAGGTGGAGCAAAGGCAAGGAAGGCATCCTCCCCTAGAACTTGCAGAGGGAACACAGCCCTGTGGACATCTTGATATTGGCTTGGTGAGAACCAATGTGAGACTCATGACCTCCAGAACTGTAAGACTGTCAGTTTGTATTGTTGGTAGCCATGGAATTTGTGCTAATTTGTTACAGCAGCAGTAGGAAATGAACACAGGCCACCTCTTCCATGAGTCCTCCCTTATCACTGTGGTCCACCACAGCCTCGCCACCACCCTGGATTTCCCAATGCACCCATAGCCTCCCTGCCCAGGCAACATGGCGCCTGTTGTTTCATATCTGTCAGAGATACCCAGCTAAGAGGATGTGCTTGTTGTTGTTGTTGTTTTATTTTGTTACTACTTTTTTCACACCCCGTTCAGTCCTCAAGAGCGCTGGTCACAAAACACGTTTTAAAAAAGTTGTCTGCTCAATGACACTTGTCAATGAGATGACATCTGTTATGGACAGAATGTTTGTGCCCCGCATCCTTATGTGACAGTGTGATGGTAATAGGAGATTGGACGTTTGAGAGGTAATTATGTCAGAAGGCTGGAACCCCCATGAATGGGATTAGTGCCCTAAAAGAGGCCAGGGTGGGAGGGGGCAGCTCCCTCTCTGACACCACACCCGAGGAAGTCAGCTGTCTGCAACTCATCAAAGGGTCCTTATCAGTACCCAGCCACACTGGCACCCTGACCTCAGACTTCCAACCACTACAACTGTGAAAAATAAATCTGTGGCTTTTAAACCACCCAGTTCATGACCATTCGTTACAGCAGCCTGAGCTAAGGCAGTGCGAAACATGTCATGCTATCTTGGCCAACCAAAGTAAAATTCAACTCAAAATGTCATAGATTAGCTATTAATAGTTTGGGTATCCTAATTTTAAGAGCTATAACTTTAATAGAGAGACCCTTACAGACAAATGTATTGCAAACAACCTATACATCCTTTCAAATTGTGGCTAAACAAATCATTAAACAGCTAACGTGCAAACAGTATTCTCCTTGAGGACATATCTGACCCAGCACAGTGCTTGGTACCTGGGAAACACTCAACAATGAAGGTCAAATGGGTGGCTGGTTAATGGTTACCCGCAGCACACACAGGAAAAAAGTTGTCTTTGATTAAGTAATTACTAAATATTGCTGAGTTTATTATAGTGCATCTATTTCAATCCACACTCACCATTTCTTCCTCTTGGATAAGGCTGCTATAGTCAGTAGACTTTTCAAAGGCAACAGCATCTTCACTGTGGAAGAACAGATAACAGAGAATTTTAGTAAGATGTCTGTCTCTGAGCACGAGAATGAAATTTCCTTGCAGCAAGGTTATTTGTTTGGGGGTATAGCTTCTATTGAAAAACCCTCCTCCAAGTTTCTATCTGCCAAAAAAAAAAAAAAGGTAATTATTGTATGCTTGAGATTTTAAAAGAAAGATCCATTTCTGTAACTGGGACAACCCTGTATTTATTTTTCAAGGTAATTCTCTTCAGAAGGATATGATGTCATCATGGGCATAACTCACTCCTGTGGGAAAAGAAAAATTATCATAAAAATGAAATCTGATTACTTTCCAATTTTAATGCTTTTAAAATGATCAATCCAGAAATGATGATATTCTCTGAGCCAATGGATGTAGCAGAGCACCTTCCCAGAACAAGGAAATTGGAAATTAATAATAGACATGCAAATTTCATTTCATTGTGCCTCTTGGGTTCATATAATATAGTGAAGATATTTGTACATAATGGAGAACAGATTCAGTCCTATACAGGCAGCATAGTTCATCTTTCATGTAATGATGGGCATTTGAGAAAATGGGAGCCCAGGGAATCCCACTTGCACCAGGGAATGTGGTGTCTCCTTCCCCCACTTTTCCATCAGCCCAGAGCTGGGCTGAGCTGGGGAAGCCATGACTATGTGGCAGCTCTGTCCACTCCAACTCAACCCACATCCTCATGCTGGATGGCACTGGCCTACTTAAACACACAGAGAGAGGAGGAAGGTGGCAAACCATCGCTCTGCTTCTGGAAGTAGGGCCACCATGGTCAAGGCAGGAAGGGACAGTGAAGGGACGGGAGTAAGAGGGGAGTGGAGGAGAATGGCTTCTTCTCATGTAGGAAAATCCTGCGTCCCCACACGGCTCTCAGAAGCTTCCTGTAAAGCTTTGTGTCATTATGTCAGTCTATTCTCTAGACCAAGTCATGGGAAACTGAGCAGAACATTTGATATCCATCTGATAAATGTTTCTATATAATGCTCTATTTCAAAATAAAGTAAAAAGATTCAGAACCTGGATACAAACCCACCAGGAAGGCACTCTCTTCATCTTTTAATAAGAGTTATTATCAAAACATAAATTTTACTTCGAACATTCCAATGGAAGGAGGCTCATGGAACTTGAAATCCATTCAACTTGGAGGGATAGATGCATAAAGCCTGCACATAACCCTCAAAGCTAGAAGAATTTGCAGCGTGTTAGGAATTTGTCACATTTTGTGAACTGAATTGTGTCTCTCCACCCCCACTTCATATATTGAAGCCCTAGCCTTTAATGTGACTATGTTTGGAGACAGAAGTTTTTTAGAAGACAACTAAAATTAAATGAGGTCATAACAGTATGGCCCTAATCCAGTAGAAGTGCCCTCTCTCTCTTTCCTTCTCTCTTTCTCCTTCCATCCCTCCCTCCTCACTTCCCACACATGAAAAGCCATATGAGGATGCAATGAGAAGGCAGCCATCTACAAGCGAGCAAGAAAGCCTCACCCCAAACCAAACTTGCCTTGGACTTGACCTTGGATTTCCAGCCTCCATATCTGTGAGAAAGTCAATTCCTACTGTTTAAGACCCCCATTCTGTGGCATTTTGTTACTACAGCCCAACCTAATGCATCATGTCTCAATATCTTAAGAAGCTATGACAATGACAAAGTTTTCTTAGGTAAAATTTATAAGCAGCCCACTACCACAAATCCTGGGACAGTATGTCAACAAAAACAATAAATACCTAAACTAGAATTGAGCTGAGAATGGAATAAGACAGAAGAAAAAGCTGGAAAAGACAATTTGCTGAATACAAGGGTAACAGAAGAGGAACATAATCAGAAACATAAGGCCTCCAGCCTTTAGAGATGTTTTAAAAATCATTGCAAGGGTTGCTTCAACTAAATTGGAAGGAGTGCAATTTCTCTACTATTCCACATTGTATCAACATGCTACTCCTTATGTTTGCTATGGAAAATGAATGCAAGACCACAGTGTGAATAAACTCAGCCCCATCCATCCATCCTTTAACCATTCCTTAACCACCCATCCATCCACCCAACCCAGCCAGTCAGTCACCCACCCACACAATCCATCCATCCACCCACCTACCCATCCATCATCCACTCAACCACCATCCATTCATCCATCCACCCATCCACCCACTCATCCATCTACCCATCCATCCATTCAAACATCTACCCACCTATCCATCCGTCCATCTATCCACTTCTCATTCAATCATCAAATATTTATTGTCTACTATATGTCAGGCATTGCGGTAGTCCTTGGTGGATAAAAGTGTGATTGAGACAGACAAGGACGGTCTGTCTTACCTTGTCTATTAGGGATAGAAAAAAAAATTGCAGAGACATTAGTGAAGGCTGTATGGTGGTGGCTGAAGCACAGTGTTAAGGTGTTTGCTGGGCTTCCATCCTAGTCTTCTGTTAGCTCAATAGTCCAGATGCATGTCTAGCAGCCACTTGATAATCTCAAGAGAGTTCCCATTATGATTAGTTAACTTCACTTGGTTGATACAAGATATTTGCACAGCACTTATTAAACTCTTTGGATGATGACAGCAATCTTCGTGGGGTATTCCTTTGGCTACTCAGAAATAGGAATCTGGCTCACTGCATAGAGATCATCAGCACTGTGAATCCTACAATTACTGAATCTCATGTCCCTGGACTTCTACCTAAAATCCAGCAATTCTGTGAATTCTGCCTTTTCTAGAAATTCCCAGTTCTGTGACCTCCATAGATATCCAGTCAGCCCCACACACCATTTCACCATAGGACCAAGTTACCTATCTCCTCAGCTAGAGAACAACAGCACTAGGTGTTCTGCTCCCATGGAACCTCAGACACTGGCACTCCACGTAGAGCACAACAGCAGTGTGAATCCTGTGATGACAGAAACTAAATCCTCTGGCTCTCTGTGTATAGTCTAGGCCTGGTTCAGATGAAAAGGAATGATGAGGGAAACCTTCAGCCTTATCACTCAACCCCCCTTCCCACCCCTGACTCATACTTCGGAGTAATGAGTAATGCTCATTTAACTGAGTAATGCTCTCAATTATTTCAAGTTTTTAAATGAAACTCCCAAGTCTCTGCCATGTGGTCAATGCTGAATGTGGGTTTAATTCCACAGCAATTGAACAGAGGGCGGCATTACCCTCCTCATCTTTAAAGGATGACTGAGGGAACTGCCTGCCATTTGGGGGCCTGTATGTGGCAAGCATCCTCGTTGGGGGAGCAATGTTACTTTTTAAAAATAATTTGGGGAATCTTATGCATTAAAATAACAATACTGGGAAAGAGAAAATATTTCAACCTCACAGAGAGATGGGATCATGTATAACAAAGTGCCCTTCTCCACCTGGCCAGACGAAAACAACTTGCTTATTCAAAGGAATGGTGAGGCTCTCTTCCCACCTCTGTGATGCCCTGATTCGGGAAAATGATGCATAACATGGTTCAACAAGAAGGGTTAGTGAGGTCATGTGCATTTATTTTTTAAAATCACCTAGTTTTAGAGGCCTCTTACAAACATGCATGAGTTAGGGGGTGAACAGGAGGTAACAATACTGCTGGGCTACAAGGCAGGTGAACAGAGAATCGCTGCTGGAGACCAGCCTCCTGGCAAGGTGGGCGTTTGTGGAGGTCCAAGTCTAGGGTGGTGGTGCCCTGAGGATCTGCAGATTTGGCTGATTAAACACTGCAGATGTGGGCTGTGCTTGAATCTGGCAGGCAAAGCTGGGCTGGGCTAAAATGTAAGGCTGTGGTAGGCCGGAGCTCCACCTTCCCCATAGTGGGGTCTACCACCCAGGAGGCAGCATGGGGAGGCTGAGGCCAGAGCAGCCTGGAGAGGAAGCTTCCAGGGTGCCAGCCAGGATGGCCCATGTCTCCAGACTCACTGCCCCCTTGTATCATTTCCCCACTGTGGTTCTGAGTCAGGTCTTTGGGTCATTTATTAGGCTGTGATCAAAAGCACAGTTACCATAAACTGTGGCTCCAATGAAACCACACACAGTATTCAGAGTTGACCTTGCTGAGAAGGAAGGGCTTCCAGTTCCAGAAGATGTCTTCTCCTGACTGCTTTCTGAGGCCTGAGATGCATTGGTGGTCTTGAATCATCAAAGACTTGTGCTTGTGACACAGGAATGACCTGAGGCAGGTCTGATCCATGAGGTCATATGTGGTCCTTGTGGATTGCCCCCTTCAGCTGCTGCACCCCAACCTAGGATGTCAGGGTTAATAATTGATGGAGGGCGGGCAGGCATTGGACGGGAGAGAGCAAAGACAAGGAGGATGGAAGAATTCCCCCAATGTAGTAGAACCAGCATCCTTGGCTAGTTCTGCAGCAAGACTAGTCTAGTTCCTTGAGCAAGACTCCTGAGCTCTGGCCTCAATTTTCCACCCCATCAAGGGAGGGAATGGGGTCTGATGACCCCCAAGATGCTTCCCAGCCCTCAGAGTCTATAACCTCTACTAACACAGGGACTCAGAGTCCCTCCCAGCTCACCCAGGTTCTGAAGGCCTCTCTTCTTTTGTGAATCAGCAAATTGCCCACTTCCTCTCTGTGCAGCATAGACCCAGCATGAGAATCACACTACTTTCATTAGCTTTTGTGACCGTTTTGGCAAAAAAAAAAAAAAAAAAAGGGTTGGAAATAAAGAGGACTGAGACACACTTGTACAGCATACAACTTTAAAAATTAAATTTCCCACGAAGCCTTTCTTTCAAGGGTAGCATTAGCTTTATACACTTTTGGAGCATCTTGCTTCTTCCCTCTCACTAAAATTTTGCATCCACATTCTCAGGTTTTGACATCGTTTGTAACTAATCCAGGCTTTCATTTACATCATTTTGGCATCGTCATCTGCCCTCACAAATCACTCTAACAGCAGGGAAACAACTTGAAGCAATTATGAAGGTAAGAGGATAAAAATGTAATAAAACCTAATTCATGTACCAGACTTGTTCAGGGTCGGGTTTCAGAGCAAAGGTGCTTCATCTTCCAGTCATTGAAGGATTGATCTGCAATTCTTTCTCAAAGCAGATAAAACAATAATTTGGGCTTTGATTAGATGATACCCTTAACTTCATGAATATTATTAGATAGGTAATGAAAATAATAAGTATATATATATGCATTCATATAAAGACATATGTCATTAAGATTACAAAAATCTTGTGTCATTTTGATTATAATAGCATAAAATACACTGAGCACTTACTCATTGCTAAGTGCTTGACTTGGTTTACACTAATCCTCACAGCAACCTGGTAGGAAGGTAGATAAGAATTATTATCCCATTTTACAGATGGAGAGAAAGAGAGAAAAAATTCACAGAGTTGGAGACTCCAATCTGGTTTCAGAGTAGACTACCACCTATTGTGCTATTTAGGATACACATGTGTCCAGATAAAAAAGATAATACGGGGACTGAGGATGTCGCTCAGTGGTAGTGTACATGCCTAGCAAGCACAAGGCTCTGGTTCAGATCACACAATCTCTTCTCTCCCTCTCTCTCTCTCTCTCTCTCTCTCTCACACACACACACACACACACACACACACACACGCAAAGCATAAAGAAAGACCTAAGATTTTTGAAACTTAAAATGAACAAGAACCATGTTATTTTAAAAACTGGCACGTGTGCTCAGAGTTACGGGCTCGCTCATCTTCTGCATCAGGGGCTGTTGCTATCCTGCTACTTAACTGTATCCTGACCAATTAGATTTTATGAACAACTTAATTGCAAAATGATGACCTGGGGGAAATCTCTAAAGGGTTGAAAGTGTAAGTCCTCCACCTTCGCCTTCTTCAGCCACAACTCAGCCACTTGGGGGGTCAAATTTCACTGTCTGACAGCAAATAACACGTTGCATTCACTGGGCGTCTCTCCATGGGAGATGGGCAACAAGGGATGCTTTGAACAAATGATACAGTTCCCCAGACGATGTCAGAGGACTTTGGTGTGGGATCTGCATCAAAGCCTTTGCCAAGCAAGGGTGTAGTCTAGTGCACACTTCCCACACATATGTTTTAAGCTGCTAGACAACAACCAGGTAATGCATATTTTTTAACCTTAACAAGTTCTAACCAGTCTTGAAAACCATAGGGTGGACAGGGCCAAAAAGCGGGTTGCAACTTGGACACCTCATTAGTACCTGTGAGTTAGGCTCCTGGGGCTCATCAGAGGCCTGGCTGGGGGGCCCTGGCCCCAGGAAGACCGAGCTCCCACTCTCAGCCCCTTCTGGTACATTGGCTGCACAAGCAGAAGGAAAAGAGGAAGCACTGGGGTCTGGCATCATCAGAGAGTGGTGCCCGCGACTGCCAGGCTGACGGCTGGCTCCCTGAGGACTGGCCTTCCCCAGGGCGTGGCTGGAAGATGAGCCCTCTGCCTTCTGCTTTGTCTGCACACGGAGCCAGCTGCGGACCGTGGCCCGCATTCCACCGGCTCAGGGCCGCCACCGAGGCAGCCCCTTGAGCTCATGCGTTGGCTGGAGAACAAAGGAACAGAAGAACAAAGGCATGGGGTGTTGAAGGCAAAGCGTTAGATGCTTTTTAAAGGCTTTTAATGCACTAAGTTGGAAAAGCGGAGAGGGGGTGGGGAAAGAAAAAGAGCATTGTGGGGGGTGGACGAGGGCAAGGGTTAGTTTCCATATATCCTGAAGAGAAACATGACACTTGATTTCGGAATTTACGTTAAATACAATGGGGGTTCACGGATCTGGAAAACGATCAAACCCGTTAACGAGGGATTGTGCCCAAGAGGTAGAGAATACAAGTCAGTTCGGCATAGCTCCTCTCTAGGTGTCTCACACACACACTCTCTCTCTCTCTCTCTCTCTCTCTCTCTCTCTCTCTCTCTCCACTGCTTCCCCTGGCCCCCCAGACAACAGTAAAGTATTCTATACTTTAGCCTCAATTCTTCAGTGAATTTCTAGGTCAGCAATTATACCCAGGTCTGCTTGCCAGCTAAACAAAACCGGGATCTGGGAAGCCTGTTCCCTGCCAAATTGTGCTGCCCTTGGGAGGCCAGAAGGAAGGAAAGGCTCTGGACTTTGTGAGGGGGCCTTGTTGGCATGGTGTGCACGGCACACTACGGTCATCTTCATTAAAACAAAAACAATGCCCTCAAGATTTTAATTTGTTTTAAAAATCAAACTGGTCTCACCTTGATCTAGGATGGATGCTGCCTCAGCAGTTTTTGGTGAGAATCACCATAACCCCACTCAATGGGCGGAACACCGTGAGCCTCTGCTGCTGGGCCCATCTTCAGATGTCAAGAGCTAAGTGACCTTCAGAGTCCTGCTGCTTCTTCAGGCACCTCCCCTCCCCTGCTCAAGAGTGGAGGGAAGGGGTGCCCTAGGGGGTTCCAAAGATCTGGGCATCTAGATCTCTGAATAGATGGCTCTTAGGGGGACCATATAGAAGCGATAGGGAGGAGACAAGGGCTTGCCTTTAAATTAGCTTGTATTTTAATTAGGTTCCATGCTTCTCTAGAATGCTGGATGGTTGTGAAATAAGTGGTCCCCCACAGCCACCCCTTTGCTGCCAACCCTGGTTCTTGGCCAGGGACCCAGAGGGTTGCTTTGGTGAGCTTGTATGGTCCTTTGATGATGGTTCTTTTTAGTAAGGCAGGGCTTTGTTTTGTTTTTTGTTTTGTTGGTTTTTTGTGGTGCTGGGGATTGAACTCAAGCCCTTTTGCATGCTAGGCAAGCCCTCTGCCACTGAGCTGCACCCCTCAACCAATCCACCCTTTTCAACCACCTCTGCCTATTGAATTCCGATTCCTCCCTTAGATAAATAAGAGCAAGAGAGTTTTTGAAAGTCTTCTTTCCTGGACTATAGAGAAATACCTGCTTCCCTGAGGCATGAAATTTTGGAGAACAATGAAAATACTCATCTGAAGCCTTGCTGGGGGTTGGGGGCTCCTCTTTGGGTTTTAAACAAGAAAGAGACAGAAATCTCTTAAAAGCCATTTGTGAGCAGACCCAGCTGCACACCCGTGGGGTTGATGACTTCCAGGTGTGCGGTGTTCGGCTTCTCCTTCAGTGACTGGCCTCCCAGGGCAGAAAAGCCCTGTTCTGGCTGTTAGAGATGGACAATTCACTTGTCTCCAGAGGAAAAGCAACCACCCTGCCATTTCACCTTTCACGTGGATGGGAATGCCAAGAGAATGCTTCCAAAGAAAGTAGAGACTGGAAATTCAACTGTGAGAACAGGGACCAGGTGTGAGCAGAGGAAACACTAAAACCTCTGGACCACCCTGAAACGGGTGGGGAGATTTCATGGAACCCACCATGACATTTTTTTCTTTTTTTTATTATAGGGTTACGCTTGATTAATTTTAATTGAAATTTTTATTGAAGTAATTGTACATTTACATGCAGTTATAAGAAATAATTGAGGGGCTGGGGATAGAGCTCAGTTGGTAGAGTGCTTGCTTCGCATGCACAAGGCCCTGAGTTCAATCCCCAGCACCACAAAAAAAAAAAAAGGAAAAGAAAAAGAAAAAGAAAGAAAGAAAGAAAAGGAAGAAAAGAAAAAAGAAATAATTGAGAGATCCCTTTCATACTCTGCCTAGTTTCCCCCAATGGTATTATTTCACAAAAACTATAGTATAGTGATTCCTTGGTATCCATGAGAAATTGTTTCCAGGAATCTCCAAGAGGTTTTATTTCCCTCCCCTCTCCAAGATGGCCCTAGGGCACATGGGGAAGTGGGGGACTTATAGTGTGAAAAGGCCACACAGGCATCCCTAGTGCTTGGATTTCTACTGGGGACTTATTCCAAGAACCCCTGCAGATGTGAAGACCTGGGAATGCTCAGGTCCCTATATAAAATGATTTAGCATTTGCACAGCACTGTGCACAACCCTCTCTATGTTTTAAATCATCTCAAGATCACTTATAATACTTAATGCAATGTAAATTCTATATAAATAAATCTGTACATATTTAAATCTGTACATCTGTACATACAGATGCACTTTTTTCCCGATTATTTTCTACTTATGGTTGGTTGAATCTGAGGATGTGGCACCCGTAGGTATGAAGGGCCAAATGTACAGTATCACATCCAGATACTGACATTGATACAATTCGTTAATCTTACTCAAATTTCTGAAGTTTTACTTAAACTCATTGCTGTGTGCGTGTGTGTGCATCTTTGTAGGTTCACATATCCACCACTGCAGACAAGAAATTGAACAGTTCCATCAATGCGAGGACCTCTTGTGTTGCCCATTTATAACCACACCCATCTCTTGTTCTGATCACCCCCAGGTCCCTAACCTCTGGCAGCCACTCATCTGTCTGCCATTTTAAACACTTTATCGTTTCACAATGTTGTGTAAGTGGAATCCTACAGTATATGACTTCTGGGGATTGGAGGGTTTTTTCCTTCAGCAAAATTCCCTGGAGATTCACTGAAGTTGCTGTGTATGTGAAGTCCTCTTTATTGCTGAATAGTCTTCCATGGTATCATGTATCCGTCTGTTTAACCAGCTACCTGTTGAAGGACATCTGGGCTGATTCCAGTTTTGAGCTATTACATATACATTTGCTATGAACATTCATGAACAGGTTTTTGTGTGGACATTAGTTTTCATTTCTCTGGGATAAAGGCCCAAAAGTGCAACTGATGGTTTGAATGGAAATTATGTTTAGTTTTATATGAAACTGCCCAGCTGAACCATTTTATTTTCCTACCAGCAATGCATTGGTGATCCAGTTTTTCTGTATCCTCACCAGCATTTGGTGTTGTCACTGTTTATTATTTTAGTCAATTTGATAAGCTGGTAATTATATCTCATTATGGTTTTAATTGGCATTTGATTAAGGATGCTCACCATCTTTTCCTATGCTTATTTGCCACCTGCATATCTGCTTCTGTGAGATGTATGTGTATATCTTCTGCTTATTTTCTAATTGGATCATTTGTTTTTATCCTGTTGGGTTTTAAACATTTGTCCTATATTCTAGAAGCTAGTTCTTAAAGAAAATGTAGGCCCAATTTTCCATCTTATCAGCTTAGGAACCAAATTCCTCAACCAGACTCCTAAAGAGCAAGAAATAAAATAAAGAATCAATATATAGGATGGTATAAAACTAAAAAGCTTCTTCACAGCAAAGGAAACAATCAATAATGTGGAGAGAGAGCCCACAGAATGGGAGAAAATCTTTGCCATCTGCACTCAGATAGAGCATTAATCTCCAGGATATTCAAAGAACTCAAAAAACTTAACACCCAAAAAACAAATAGCCCAATCGATAAATGAGCAAAGGAACTGAATAGGCGCTTCACAGAAGAAATATAATCAGTCAACAAATATATGAAAAAACGTTCAACATCTCTAGCAATTATAGAAATTGCAAATTAAAACCATACTGAGATTCCTTCTCACTCCAGTCAGAATGGCAATTATAAAGAATACAAGCAACAGTAAATGTTGGAGAGGATGTGGGGGAAAATGTCACTCAGAGATTGTTGGTGGGACTGAAAATTGATGCAACCCCTATGGAAAGCAGCATGGAGATTTCTCAGAAAACTTGCAACCACCAATTGACCAGTTATCCCACTCCTTGGATATATCTAAAAGACTTAACATCAGCATACTACAGTGACACAGCCACATCAATGTTTATAGCAGCTCAATTCACAATAGCTAAGCTATGGAACCAACTTAGATGCCCTTTATTAAATGAATGAACAAAGAAACTGTGGCATATATACACAATGGAATATTATTCAGTCTTAAAGAATGAATAATACGGCATTTGAAAAAATGAAATGATGGCATTTGCAGGTAAATGGATGGAGTTGGAAAATATCTTGCTAAGTGAAATAAGCCAAACCCCAAAACCAAAGGCTGAATGTTCTCTCTAATATGTGAATGCTAAAACATGTAAGTGGACTGGGAGGGGGAGAATAGAAGTTCGTAGGATTAGACAAAAGGGAATGAAGGGGAGAATGGGAATAGGAAAGACCATAGAATGAATCAGACATAACTTTCCTGTGTTTATATATGAATACAGGATCAGTGACACTCCACATCATGCACAACCACAAGAATGGGATCCTAATTAGAACGTTGTATTCTATGTATGTATATAATGTCAAAATACATTCTACTGTCATGTATATCCAAAAAGAACAAATTCAAAAAATAAACATAGATACTAGTCCTTTGTCATCAATGTGATTTACAAACATTTCCTTGTAGCTTGTAGCTTGTCTTTCCATCCTTTTCACATGGGATTTCCCATATCCAGTGTTTTGATTTTGATGAAGTTCAACTTAAGTTTTTCTGTTATGGATCATGTACTTGCTGTCAAGTCTAAGAACTTCCTGCCTCACCAGAAGTCCCAATGATTTCATCCTATCCTTGTTTTGTTTCATTTTGTTTTGTTTTTTTGGTACTGGGGATTGAACCCAGAGACACTCCACCAGTGAGCCACATCCCCAGTCCTATTTTGTATTTTATTTAGAGACAGGGTCTCACTGAGTTGCTTAGGGCCTCCCTAAGTTGCTAAGGCTGGCTTTGAACTCTCGATCCTCCTGCCTCAGCCTCCCAAGTGCTGGGATTACAGGTGCGCACCACCGCGCCCGGCTCCTTGTTTTGTTTTGAAGTGCTGAAGATAAAACACATGGCCTTGTGCTTGCTAGTCAAGTGCTCTACCACTGAGCTCTATTCCCAGCCATTATTTCGTTTTAAAACAGGGTCTCCAAGTATCTCACTCCTTGGTTTATACCAAAGGACTTAAAATCAGCATACTACAGTGACACAGCCACATCAGTGGTTGCAGCAGATCAATTCACAACAGCTCAACTATGGAACCAAGCTAGATAGATCCATTCAACAGATGAATGGATAAAGAGACTGTGGTATATATACACAGTGGAATATACTCAGCCTTAAAGAAGAATAAAATTATGGCATTTGCAGGTAACTGGATGGAGTTGGAGAATATCATGCAAAGTAAAATAAGTCAATCCCCCAAAACCAAAGGCCAAATGTTTCCTCTGATATGTGGATGCTGAGCCATAATGAGGGAGGGGGACTAGGGAAAAATGGAATTTTGGATTGGACATTGGGGAATGAGGGAAGAGGAGGGGATGGGGTGGGAAGGATGGTGGAATGAGATGGACATTATTACCCTATGTACATGTGTGACTGCATGAACAGTGTGACTGCATTGTGTACAGCCAGAGAAATGAGAAGTTGTGCTCCATTTGTGTACAGTGAGTTGAAATGCATTCTATTGTCATGTATAACTAATAGAACAATTTTTCTTTTTTTGAACCAGGGATTGAACTCAGGGGCATTCGGCCACTGAGCCCTATTTTGTTTTTTATTTAGAGACAGGGTCTCACTGAGTTGCTTAACACCTTGCCCATGCTGAGGCTGGCTTTGAACCCGCGATCCTCCTGCCTCAGCCTCCTGAGCCACTGGGATCACAGGCATGCACCACCACGCCTGGATAACGATTTTTTAAAAAATTAAAAATTAAAAAGAAAAATAAAACAGGGTCTCACCATGTTGCCCAGGATGATCCCATTCAAGCAACCCTTCTGCCTCAGTCTCCCAAGTAGCTGGGACTACAGCTGCCCGTTTTATTCTTTTGTTTTAAATGCAAATCTCTGGTCTATTTTGATTTGATTTTCATATGAATCATGAAATACTGGTTGAGGTTCATGTTTTTGCATGTGGTTATCTAATTGTTCCAACACCATCTGTTGAAAAGCCACCCTCCTTCCACTGAATGACTCTTGTACCTTTGTCAAAAATCCACTGAGCATAACTGAGTGTCAGGTCTATTTCCAGATTCTCTACTCTGTTCCACTGATCCAAACATCGATGCGGACACCACTATCACAGTCTTGAATGCAGCTGCTGTACAGTGTGCCTTAATCTCGGGTACAGTGTTTCCTCCCATTTTATTCTTTCTTGTTAAGATTGTCTGAACTATTTGCCTTTCCATATAGCTTTCAGAATAAGCTTTTCTATGTCTAAGGAAAAACCCTGCTGTGATTTTTTTTTTAACAACCTCATTGAGAGATAATCCATATACCGTACAATTTACCCATACAAAGGGAGAAATCCAATGTTTTCTTAGTCTATTTTCAGGGTTATACAATTGTGCAGAAAACAGATTAACACTGTGGGCCTGGGGCTTCTGTCCTTAGAAAGGCTCTCTGCAAGTCTGGCCCTTAGCTGGCATCTGGGAAATTGGCTCTTGGAGTGTTCCCAGTCAACGGTTAGCTGATAAGAGTGATTTGCTGTGCTGAGAAATTAAATAATATGGTTTCTGCTGAACACCTGCTTTCCTTTGGGGAGTCTATAATTTGGGCATGCGCTAGGCAGCTACTCATGAAAACCTGGAAGGATGCTGAGTCTCTCCTGGGCTTCCCTGGGCAGAAGATCACATGCCATGTTCCCCTTGCTGGGAGGGAAAGTGGGAGGGAGCACAGCGAGCCTTCATGTGGGTTTCCTCCAAACCCCTTTTCCTTTGCCCTTTGGGATCTGGCTGTGCATCCTACACCACTGTCATGAATCTTGGTCATGAGGACCAACTGTGTGCCAAGTCCTATGAGTCCTACTGGATCTCCAGAAGTGGAGAAGGCCTTGGGGATCTACGACTCGGTGGTATCAGTGATGAGCTTGCTAGAAAAACCCCAGCTCATTGAAATAGGGCTATTATATTATTTGGGAGAAGGAGATTCTCCCAAGTGCGTCAGGTTATTGGGTGGGCGTTCATTTAGGATCGCTGTGTCTTCCTGGTGGATTGGTCTTGTTATCTCATGTCATGTCCCTCTTCATCCCTTGTAAATTTCTTTACTCCAAAGTCAAGTTGATTAGACATGAAGAAAGCTACACCTGCCTTTTTTTTTTTTTTTTTTTTGGGGGGGTGGTATTCAGGTTTGCATGCTGTATCTTTTTTCCCATCCTTTCACTTTTTTTTTTTTTTTAATTTCTTTATTTGTCCTAATTAGTTCTACATGACAGTAGAATGCATTTTGACACATCATACATAAATGGAGTGTAACTTTTCATTCTTCTGGTTGCACATGATGTAGGTACACAGGTCATGTGATCATACATGCACACAGGGGAATAATGTCCCATTCATTCTACGATCCTTCCTACCCCCCTAGACTTTTACTTTCTGCCTGCCTCTTTCATCAAACTTGAAGTGAATTTCTCGTCAAGAGCATACATTTGAGTCATTTTTTCTTATTAAATCCACTCTGCCAATCCTATCTTTGGATGCATGGATGCAGATCATTTATAGTTAAGATCACTCTTGGCATGTCAGTGCTTCATTCCGCCACTTTATGATTTGCTCTCCTGTTGCTTCCTCGGGTTCCCATTTCTCTGCTTCTGTTTTCTTGCCTTTCTGAGAGGCACTTTAAACCCCTTTCAGGATTCCATGCTGATCTGACTACAGCGTTCCGAGTGCATGGCTGAGCAGTTCTTGGAGTGGCTGCCTGAGCATCACCCTAGTCCCATGTGGGCTGCCAGTTTATTGCCAGCAGGATTTCACCTTTTTGAGCAAGGTATGGAAATCTCTTTTCCACTTAGGTCCCTTTACCTTCCCCGCTTTTAAATATCATTGTTTTGAGTTTCAAATGTTCTCATGATCTTTATTTCAATCATCAAATGTGATTGATAAAAGTCATAGGAAAGAAGTCTATTGCATGTCCTATATTTCTGCTCACCCCTTCCTTCCTTCTTCCCCTCCCCTCCACTTCCTTCCCTCTTTCCCCTCCTTTCTTGCTCCTCCCTTCCTTCCTTCCTTCCTTCCTTCCTTCCTTCCTTCCTTCCTTCCTTCCTTCCTTCCTACCCAATACTGAAATTGAACACAGGGGCACTCTACCATCGAGCTATGTTCCCAAGCCCTCTTTCATTTTTTTATTTTAAGACAGAGCTAAATGGCTGGCCCAGACTGGCCTCAAATTTGTAATCCTCCTGTCTCAGCCTCCCAAGTTGCTGAAATTGCAGGCATGCACCACCACACCAGGCTACTTCTGCTCTTTCCCAAATTTCTTGTTTCCCAGTGCTCCAAGTTTCCTTCTGTTATCATTTCCTTTCTTTCAAAGGACTTCTTATAGCTCGTCTTTAAGGGTTAGTGAGCTAGGGCAAGGTCTCTTTGTATTCCTTCACCTGAGAAGATCTTTATCTTCCACTCGTTCCTCAAGGGTGATTTTGCTATCCAGATGGAGAATTCATGGTTGAAACACATTCTCTTCCAGCCCTTGAAAACATCAGTGCCTCTTCCTTGTGGCCCCTTGGTGGGTTGAATAAGAAATATGTTGTCATCATCAGAATCTCTGTTATAGGTCATGTGTCATCTCTCCAGTTAACTTCAAGATTTTTCTTTTGTCTTTAGTTTTCAACAGCATAATTTTCAGCATCTTTTTGGTGTTAGTTCTGCCTCTTGAGTTGATCTGGTGCCTGCTGGTGCTGCCTGAGAGGGCAGAAGGCTTCCCTGGCTGGACTAGGGGATTCCCCACTGTGGTCCATGGAGGAGGCATTCTTCCTACAGATGTGCAACCTGCAGGTGGGGAGGAGGACCTGGAGCTGCAGGACAGAGGCTTCCTGGACCAGGAGGCTTGCTGCAGGTGGGTCTGTCTCTCTTGACAGATCAGCTTGCATTCCTCAGTGTCTTTTGGTGGGAAAGGGGTGCCTCACACTCACGGAGGAAGGAGAGTGTTTCCCTGGCAGTTTATTTTTGCAGGGTTCTCTATTAAACTTTACCCCCACCCCACTTTTTGCCTGATAGAGGAGCTCAAGGAAGAATGAGTCTACCTGAGCTGACGTTGCTGACTAGGTGGGGGCTGGGAAACACTGGGTCTGGGCATGGAGACACAGAAGGATGCAAGGGGCCCTGGCACTGTGCTGGGCACAACGTCCTGGGGCCCAGCTCACTTTGGCTGCCTCTTACATTATCTCCAGGATTTAGAGTTGTGTTTAGCAAGGAGGGGAAGAGAGAAACGGGTCTATATGTCCGCCATCTTCCAGTAGTCTACACCACTGAAGTCCCCGTCAATTTTAACTCATCATAATTTATTAGGAACAATCATAAAATCAAGCATTCCACTCATTAACATATAATAAATACATTGTGTCATACATATGTATACAAATACATAATATATATACATATATATATATGCTTTCTAGAAGTATCTGAGATAGTCTGTATTAAAGATGGTACAGATTCCAAGATGTAATAGATTCATTTTTTTCCTTGCTTCTGTCCTCTAAGACAACTAACAACCTGGAAATTATCCAAAAGATGATGATAAAAGAGTGTTCCAAAAGCTGGGGGGAAAAGGATAGACTAGGAAGTGACAGTTATGGTAAGTTGCCTGGGTTTTCCTTCTGACTCCCGTGTGCTCCTGGACTGGGCAGTGGAGAAATCTACAACCCAATATGGTCAACAAGCATAGCAATAAATCCCAAGAAAAGTCTCCACTTTCTGGTTAAAGGACTAGGAAAGAGAAGGAAAGCCCAACAGAGACCTAGTGGGGACTGCAACCCTTGATCCACAACCAGGGCATGGGCTGGTGGTCCACTTTGCCCATAGCAGCGGCTTCAGAGTTCCAGTGGACTGTCCACCCCACACGTACCCATGCCCACGGCACTGACCAAACCTCATGGACCACAGTGAAGCCCCGGGCCAACTGAATGCCCACTGCACACTTGGAGCACTGGAGGTGCAGGACACAAGGTCAGCAGGACCTTCTGTCTCCCTCCCACAAGGGCACAAGGAGCCCCAGCCTCAGTCATGTTGGCCTTTCCCCACTCCCCACAGACTGTGACCCGTGAATGTGGGTACAGCCTCCACAGGAGGCAAAGATAGATAGCAGTGCCAGAAGAATAAAGCAGCAGAGGAGAATGAAAGAACACAACACTGAACTGCCATTGGAACCACAGTCCACAAAATAGGCCAGATCCTCCACGCTAAGCCTAAATAAGGAGACTGCCTTCTCTCTACAGTAGACGATTACATAGGATCAAGAATCCTCATTCTGTATCACAACCACAATGTCCAGGATGCAATAGAACCCACCCATCACCTCAGGAGCCAGGTAATCCACAACTGAATGAGAAAAGGCCATCAACAGAGGACAATCCAAGGCGAATCAGATGTTGGAATTATCTGACGAGGATTTTCAAGCAATCATAAAAATGTTCCAAATAATTACGAATTTCTCAAAACAAATGAAAAAATAGCTTCAACAACAACAAAAAAAAGTCATGCAGAAGAACAAAGTTGAAATTATAAAACTTAAAAATGCAATAACTGGAATAAAAATCATCGGCAAGTACCATGAGAATATCATGCAGGTGTGATACGATACATGCTTCAAAGCCAAGAGTAATATGTTTAAGAGCCTTACTGAATGTTTCACTGCGTGCCAGATGCTGTTCTGTGCATTTTTCTTGTATTAACTCATGTAATAGCTCCACAAACTAAATACTATTATTATCTTTGTTTAACGGATGAGGAAACTGAGACAGAGAGGTTGAGTGACTTGCCTAAGAACACACAGCTTACTAGTAGAGCTGTTAACTAAAACAGACGACTCATGCACATGTGGCATTGTATACTATTGCTGTCTCTTTGGGAGAATTAAAGTGTTTCCATAAAAACCTAATGGGGGCCATCTCTTTGGGGCTTCTGCAAAGTCTCCTACTGATCTCTATCACCTTCCTCATCTTCTTGTCTAGGGTCCTGTCCTCCCCACTGTCCTGATTATCCACCAAGCTCCGCCTTCAGCCTTCCTGCCTCGTCTTTAAACTTATCCCTGCCTCAGGCCCTTTGTGTTTGCTCTTTTCCCTTCATAGAATGTTTGCCTCCAGGTCTTCATTTGTCTGGCTCCTTTATTCACATTTCTGCTCAAATGACATGGTCTCAGTGAGCCCTTCAAGTGATGTGACTCCATCTTTTTGTCTTCAGGTTACAGCTTGCTACTTTTTTTTTTTTTTTCTTCCTTTTTAGTTATACATAACAGGAGGATGTATTTTTTTTTTTTTTTTTTTTTTTTTTGGTACTGAGGATTGAACCCAGGGGCACTCCACCACTGAGCCACATCCCCAGCCCTATTCTGTGTTTTATTTAGAGACAGGGTCTCACTGGGTTGCTTAGGGCCTCCCTAAGTTGCTGAGGCTGGCTTTGAACTCGCGATCAGGAGGATGTATTTTGCTAATTATACATCCATAGCATATAACTTATTCTCTTTCAGATCCCACTCCTGTTGTTGTACATATGTGAGTTACCCTAGTCATCCACACAAACACAAGGCTAGGAAAGCTATGACCCAGTGATTCTACCGTCTTTCCTATTCCCCTCCCTCCTCCCTTCCTTTCCCTTTGTCTGACCCAAAGGATTTCTATTATTCCCCTCCCCAGACTCCCTCTTGTCTTTCTCCCTGACTACAGTTCAGTGAGGAGAGAGGTCTTGGTTATCTGGTTCACCGCTTTGCCAGCAGCAGCTCCAACAGGGCTGGCCTACTGTGCCAACTCAGATATTTGCTGAATGAATAAATTAACGACTGGAGGATGAGTTATAGAGTGTCCGTTACAAGAAAACCACAGAGATGAACTTGCTCACTTGGAGACCTAATTTTTAAGACTTTCTCACACAGGTCCTCATATAAAAGACATATAATAAAAGAGGCAAGATTTTCATTGCTGATTCTTGACAACGTACCACTTAATATATTTCTACTTTCTAAAATACGTGTTTAGCATTTCTTGAAAGGTGGCATCAGTAAGAAAGTTACCCTTAAGTCTTAAGGCTTTTTTAAAAAATCACTTAATTGGCCAAGACTTTAAAATTCATCAATTATTAAATATTTGTTAAACAGGGAGTCCCTGAATAGCGCTGGGCTTATCTCATGTGCCAGTCAATGTTGCTCTTGTCCTTATCTTTGTCCAATGGCAGCCCTCTTCCCCCTCATGATGACAATGCCTATTTTTGTTCCCCCATAAAGACCTGGTGTCTGTGTCATCTGAAACCAATGCAGTGTCCTTGGACACTAAGGGCTGCCTGTTTGGTTGTCTTCCTTGGAGTGTGCAGGGCTCCCCAACCCATCTGCTGGGTGCTCTGGGGCATGCAAAGCTGTGGGACCTCAGCTCAACCTTTCTGGAGTGCACAGGCAGCAAAGGAGAGGAGACATTGCACCCAGGAAGGTCTAATGGTAGCTGAAATAAACCTCTCCTCATAACTGCTCCCTTTCCTGACTTCTCAATTTTTGTTGATGTCACTTTTCCATGTGTGTGACTCAGGGATGAATAAGAGATAAAAGAGGAAGAGCTGGTTTGAAGCAGAACACAATGACTCTATTTGAGGTTGAGTGCGAGGCCTCCGTGGGGCAGGCTAGGCTGAGTCATCTCTGCTCCCTTCCAGGACACTGACTCAACCAACTGCCAGATTCTGAGGACACTGATTCTGTGGGGTATTTCTGATCCACCTCTTTCTTGGTTCAGGTGCTCTTCTGAATGACTGCAGGAGTCTCAGTCCCATCTCCAGACCCATCACCCTCTCCCTCTTCATCTGTTCTTCTTAATCTCCAATTTCCGGTTTTCCATTCTTCAGAAGATATTTCAGTGTCTACTCTGACCAGGGATATGTTTTCATCCATACCTACAGCTACAACAAAGCACCTTAGACTAGGTAATTCACAAACAAAAGAGATTTGTTTCTCACAGTTCTGTAGATTGGGTAATCCAAGATGGCAGCACCAGCAGATTCAGTGTCCAGTGGAGGCTCCCTCTCTACGTCGAAGAGGGATCCCTGTTGCTGCATCCTCCCATGGAGGAAGACAGAAAGGCAAAAGGGATGAATGCTGTATCATCACATGGCAGAGGAGATCAAAGGGCCAGGCACTCAAGGAAACCTCTGTTATGAACATCATCGACTTAATTCATAAGGGTGGAGCCCTGACAGCCTTACTACTCTTACCCCTCCTACTCTAACTACCGTTGCACTGGAAGATAGGCTGAACATGAACTTTAAAGGGACCCAAACGTATGCACCATAGCAGGACAGAAGAAAGCAAAGCTCCATGGCTCCTGCCCTTGTGGAGGTTTCAATGATGGCTCCACCTATTTCTCAAAGGGGTGCTTCCAGAGGAGTTAAGATAACCCTCATCTCCTGGCCCCGCAGTCCAGGCCCTCAGAACTTGCCCTCCAGGTTCATCCTCTACTATACTCCATTGCTGGACAGGAAGAAACTCTGAATGCTTATCCACCTCCCTTCATCTTGACTCATCTTCTTCCCTCAGCCTGTACATCCTCTGCCCTCCTGCCTCCCTCTTCTACTCCACCTGTCAAAATTCTGATCGGTCCTTCATGGCTCAGCTCAAAGCCCAACTCCCTCATAGGTCCTTCAAGATCCTCTGCCCCAAACTTGTGCTCTCCCTTTCATGGGGAATTTAGTCCACTTCTGAAATGTATCACGTCAAACTTGGTATCACAGATAAGTGTTCATCTTAGCTTCCCCATTAAGCAATCAAAGAGAAGGAACCCTGTCTGGTCCAAATTGGAGGTTCCTCATCCCTCCACCAAAGCAGCTGTCTTACACAGAAAATGCTTCATAAAAAGGATGGCAATGCAGTTTTTATGGTTTATTTTCCACACTAGAAAGTTCTGAGTGAAAGGGGCACTATTTACAATTATTCTGAACTCCAGTGAAACTGAAATTGTCCTTAGCTACTTGGACATACAGGCATCTCTTTATACTAACTGAGGCCCAGTGGACAATTAAGCAGAAATGCTAGTCTGGTGGATGGACAGTGAACAGGGAGAGACGGTAGAGGCAGGTGACTGTACTGGAGCTGGCATCTCTCAAGATGGCCCACTGAGTACGTGTCCTTGAGGGACATCAAAAGGAATGGATGGATTCAGGAAGCTTCAAACAGAGAGGGGAAGAATGACATTACAGAAGGATAGGAAGACAGGAGCAAAGGCAGAGCCAGCCTTGCTTGATATATTCAGAGAAAAATGAGTGTGGCTGAAATTCTGGTTTATATCAGGGAGAAAGAGGTAACATGGTTGAAAAGTGGAGCAGGAAAGAACTGGAAAGCTGCCATCAGCCTAGGGACATGGTGTCCTGGAGAAGCACCTGAGTATTTTGAGTAGAAAAGGGAGAGCAAATATGGGATTTTTGGAAAGATGAGTATGGCAGTCGTGTTTAGAGTGGGGATAGGCTGAGGAGATGGAGGCCACCTGGGAGCCATAGAAATACAGCTGTCCCTCAGTATCCACAGGTGCCAGGGCCCCATGGATGCCAAAATCCACAGATTTTCAAGCTCCTTTTATTAATCGTGTAGCATTTGCATATGAACTATACACATTCTCACTGCATGTTAAACAGTCTCTAGATTAGTTATAATACCTATCACAAGTGCTATGTAAATAATTGTTATACTGTATTGTTTAGATAACAGTGACAAGAAAAATGTCTGCATATGTTTAGTTTGGATGCAGCCATCATAGGCCTCCCCACACAGCACACGATCTGAGACTGGTCAGATCTGTGGATATGAACCCTCCAATAAGTAGGGCCAACTGTAATCTCAGCGAGAGATGACAAGGGCTTAAAGGAAATATCAGTAACCAAAAAGAGTGAGTCAGGAGAACTGAAAAAGGAACTTTGCAACCCAAAGGAGTCAGGGTGGTTTGGGAGGCGACACTTTGTACAGATTCTGTTTGGTATCATAGATTGAAATAAGGAAGTTACTATACATTGCTGGTGGGACTGCAGGTTGGTGCAACCACTATGGAAAGCAGTGTGGAGATCCCTCAGAGAACTTGAAATGGAACCACCATTTGACCCAGTAATCCCACTCCTTGGTTTATATGCACAGGACTTAAAATCAGCATACGATAGTGATGCAGCCTCATCAAGTTTATAGAAGTTCAATTCACAATAGTTAAACTATGGAACCAACCTAGATCCCCTTCAACAGATGAATGGATAAAGAAAATGTGGTATATATACACAATGGAATATTAGTCAGCCTTAAAGAAGAATGAAATTATGGCATTTGTAGGTGAATGGATGGAACCAGAGAACAGCATGCTAAGTGAAATAAGCCAATCCCAAAAAATGAATGCTGATCTATAGTGGCAGGGGTCAGGTAGGGAAGAATGAAGGAACTTTGGATCGTGTAGAGGGGAATGAGAGGTAGTGGTGGGGCAGTAGGGATGAGAATGATGTTGGAATGAGACAGACATTATTATCCTATATACATGTATGATTATACTACTGGTGTGACTCAGCACCATGTACATACAGTCAGAGGAACGAGAAGTTATGCTCCATTTGTGTACAGTGTGTCAAAATGCATTCTTACTGTCAGGTATAACCAATTAGAATGAAATAAATAAATAAATAAATAAATAAGAATAATAAAAGAAAAAAAAAAGAAATAAGGCAGTTATAAGGCAGAGGCAATTTGGAGGGAGAGTATAAATTTTGTTTTTCACATATTGAGTGTGAGGTTCCAGTAGGTAATCTAAATGGAAAAGTCCAGTAGATAGCTAGAAATAAATTCCTAGGAAGTGGGAGGAGTCAGGACCAGCCATAACAATTTAGGAATCATCCATCTGAGACAACCAATAGATGAAAGATAAAAAAAGGTTATGAGGCATTTTGGGGCCAAACAATAGGAAGAGTAACAGTGATTATCAGAGTAGATCTTGGGAAGTGCCTGCACTTAATGGAGAGAGGAGAGGTTAAGAGACAGGAGTCACTGGGTATTGGATGACCCAGAGTCCTTGGGGCTAAAGGAAAGTTCCAGAAAGAAGCGATCAATTGTGTCATTTTTTTACAGAAAGGTTCAGAAAGGTAAAGACGCAGTGAAACATGGCTTTGGTAAATGGGATGAGAGTCAAAATGAAAAACATCCACGGAAATGGATTTATCTGGCCAATAATGTTGCTAGAGTCTAGCAAAGGTGTGGTGATCAAGAGCGTTGACGTGAAGTGCCTGTTTTCATCCTTAAGAAGGACCCAGCAGCAGAACAGCCCACAAAGTCAGTTAGACACAACTAAAATAGGAACAGTTCTAACAGCAACCAGGCTCCTAACCCAGGACCCAAGCCCCCCAAAGGATAGACACTGACCTGGGATAGCTTTTCTCACCCAGCAGGTAGCAATAATGGGCATAGAAGAAAGAACTTTTCTTGATATAGATTCCATCATAATGATACCTGAAAAGCAAACGTTGTCTTTAAAATTATGTCAAACTACTGACAGGATTTGTGGAAGACACAGAGCAGGCTAGCAAAGAAAGACCTGGAATTCTTTTCTGGGTTTCATCATTGACTCCACTTATTAAGGAAAACTAACTGGTCCTTCAGCCTAATTAAGATCCATCAGGTGGACAAGCAGCTTTATTGGGACATCAGCCAAGTCAAGCAGCACACATACTTCATACACAGCAGCCTGGAAATGGGCTTTGTGGATCCCAACTCCGCCTTCTTGTAATTGAATACAATCTAATCTTAGGGAGCCGCAATGGGGCATGCCTCCTGCTGCCTCCGCCATTAGCTTTGCTTAAGGCTCCCTCCCTTTTCAGAATCCCAGTGAGGAAGCCCGGCTCCTCCTCTGCAGCCCAGGTCCTCCTTTGCTGAGCCCAACAAACTGGAGCAGCTTGTCCAGACTCAGAACAGCAAAACAAAATGTTTCTCAAGATAATTACTGCCCAATGTTAGGTTTGGCAAACTCCCCCACTGTCTTCAGTGCCTTCATGGGTGGCAGGCCCTGTTTCTAACTTGGCTTCCATCCCTTCTCACTGATTTTCCATCTTGATTTAAAGCAAACAACCAATGACAATAATAATTGAATGACATTTATGATAACGATGCTCCAGATAAGGCTGGAATTTCCTTTCTTAAAACTATAACCTTGGGCCCTCGCTTCCTGAGGAGAATTCAGATATGCTAATGGGGTGATTACTTAGAAATTTTAGTTCCAAAAGTAATTAAAACAGTTGCATTATTCTGTGTGTGCAATTATTTAAATATTTCAATGTGGGCATTTACATGTCTAAACATTTAAAGCAAATATATATACTTAGTGACCTTCGTATTTTAACAAAATTCCTAAGAAAATAGAGACCAGTATTTGGTTCTGAATAATTTCAGACACTAGGACTGAATTTGAATTGCAGGTTTTGTGTTGCTCATATAGTCACTTATTTTGTGATTTTTCCAAATCCTTGTTTTTTTTTATTTTTTTATTTTTTTATTTTTTATTTTTTTGGTACTGGGGATTGAACCCAGGGGCACTCCACCACTGAGCCACATCCCCAGCCCTATTTTGTATTTTATTTAGAGACAGGGTCTCACTGAGTTGCTTAGGGTCTCGCCATTATTGAGGCTGACTTTGAATTTATAATCCTCCTGCCTCAGCCTCCTGAGCCGCTGGGATTACAGGCTTGCGCCACCATGCCCAGCCAAATCCTTGTTTTTAACATTTAAAATAAAACAAAGATTACAAACCCACCTGGCACTTCCTCTTGTGCCCAGCCTCCGGGTGCCAAGATCAGGAAACACCAAGCGCACGAGCTAAAAGAACAAGCCGGATTTAAAGATTCAGTTTACAAATTTAGAAACAAACTTCCAATTCTGATTCTTAGGATGTTTAAATTATATCTCCTCTATTCTGACTGTAAAGAAAATAAATGTAAATGAAATTTGGAAAAAAATCAGACACGTTTGAAAAATAAAATATACTTCTCAGAAAAAAAACTGCCATTTAAATCTCGATGTCAGGGCGGGCGCGTATATCCCAGCACAGGGCAGAGGTTAGCACGTATGAGACCCTGGGTTCCACCAACCTGCACCAAAAAATAAAATAAGAAAATAAACTCCAATGTCGTTCCTTCCAGTCTCCCCCCCACCACAAAGCCTCCATATGTGTCTATATTCTATGTATCTCTGTGTTAAATAACGGGCATCTCACGATTAGTGTGTCTACAATTTTTTTATTCTAGTTTCTTCCCTCGACAGTATATGATAATCATTTCCGCTTGTCATTAAAAATTCTCTGCAAATGGGACTATTAAATAGACACATCACAATTCACCTTCTGAGATGCTGTAATCACACTGTTTTTCTCTTTTTCTAATGTAATAGTCATTTTCACTTTTTATTATCCATTTATCAATATTTTTCATTCTCAAAGTTTTTGGGGGGGGGGATGCTATTAAAGTGTTTAATAACATAACTGCTGGGGATCTGACTTCTCGTCCTGTTGTCTTGATGTGCGCTTTGTTGGAGGGCACCGATATTATACTCGGCCATCAATACAAGTCTGTTCCAGTTTCCTTGTCAGAACAGGTAAAGGACATTCAGGGTGTCCAGGTGCCTGCTGCTGAAGTGGGTCACGGTGAAATGACTAGCTACAGAGCAGGGAAGCCATGATGTTTGGAGCTCTCTAGAAATGACCTCTGCCCTTTTTCTACAACCTTCCATAACCGCTCAGCCCCGGCTTCTGCTGGGTTTCCTATTAGCTCCCAAGAGCAGGATTTGACGGAAACATTGTGAAACCTCGTCTTGTCTGGCTCTTCCTACAGGAAGCCAAAACAAGTCCAGGTGTGGAGGAGGCAAAATGAAAGAGCAAGGCTGGCAAGTTCTGCACTAGGAGTGCACACAGAGAGGGTCTTTCAGGGAAGACCTGAATGCAGAAGAAAAACAAATGACAGGAGGTCAAAGTCAAAGTCAGTCAACTGTAAATGCAAAATTAAAAGTCAGAAGCTCTATCTTCAAGGCATTCTGACAATTTCATCTCCTCTGATTTGTGCAAAATCACTCAAAACCTTCCCATATGTCTTATTGTGAAATAAAATCTAGATGCAAAGAGTAGGCAGCAGGCTCAGAGGTGAGGTCCTGGGAAATAATCTTGTATTTTGAAAGGAGAAGCCTGGTTATCTGACAACATAATCATCAGCACATTTTATATTATCGAGTAAGTCCAAACTCAGACTGTCCTGTGATTTCATTTTATGAACAGGTACATTATAGTTAATATGGAAAAAAACTTGATTACTTGAGAAAAATATAATTGTTTAAAATTTATAGCTTTAATGTGGAGATCACAAAAATCAATAGAAAAAAATACAAATATGGGTTGAACATCCCTAATTGGAAAATCCAAAATCTGAAAAGCTCCAAACTCCAAAATCTTTTGAGCACCAATGTGATGTGAAAAAGTGGGAAAATCCACACCATAAAACTTTATTTCATGTATATTTAAAAATTCTTTAAATATTGTTTAAAGTTACCTTCAGGTACTATATATGAAGCTTACGTAAATTTCATGTTTAGATTTGGGCCCCATCCCCAAGATAGATCATTTTATACACATATGGCAATATTCCAGAATCCAAAAAAAAAATCTGAAATCTGAAACACTTTTGGCCCCAAGTATTTTGAGGTAAGGGATACTCAAGCTGTATCCAAGAGAAAATGATCTGGTGATAATATAAACATACCCAAGATACACCTGACCAAAGAACATGCAAAAGAAAAGTACTGAATGTCTCCAATAATCCAATAAATATCTACTTAGAAATGGCTAAATATCATCTTAATCCAACAGGTTTGCAAGGTTAGGAATATTATGGATATGGATAAGAATATCATGAGCTATCATGAGGGATTTAAACTAGTTACAATTGTTTACAGATCATTGTGGGAAGTAAATCCGATCATGTTCAAGAATCCATCCTAGAGAAATTATCAGACGGAGATGGAGATTTATGTTGCTTAGAACAGAGAAAAATTATTAACAACATATATTCCCAATAAGGGATATGGTTAAATAAATTATGGTGCCTCCATATACCATGCATTTGAAAATATTTTAATGTGAAAACATTTGTGATATTTTAAGCAAAAAGAAGCATGAGAACGATGGAAGCTAACATTTCTTGTGCTTCCTATAGAAACATCAGGATGCTTTTATTTTCTTTACTGTGTTTTCTCATTTGTTCCTTTAAAAAGTCTCACGAAGTAGATACTATTATTAACCTTACTGTTGTTAATGTTTTCATTTTACAAATAACAGAATTGAGGCACAATGTGGTTATTTAACTTGCCCAGAGTTATAATCTAAGAAGTTTGGTGCTGTTAAGAATTATACCATATTATATGCTGGCTGGCTATCTATCTATCTATGGATGCTATTGGTTTGCTCAAACATGCCAATAATTGAAATGACATGCTCAAGCAAAAATAATTTTAAAAGGGACTGGGTGTGGTGGTGTATGCCTGAAATCCCACTGCCTCAGGAGTTCAAGGTCAAGGCTTCTGCAACTTAGTGAGGCCCTAAGCAACTCAGCAAGACCCTGTCTCTAGAGTATAAGAAAGGGCTGGGGATGTGGCTCAGTAGTTAAGCACCCCTGGCTTCAATCCCCGGTACCAAAAGAAAAAGAAAAAGTGTTTAATAAAAGAGTCCCTATGACAAATGTGACCAGGAAATAGGGAAGTAATAAGAGACCTTGCAAGATCCAGAGTTTCAAGAAGAGACAAAAATCAAATTGGGAAGGAGAAAGTCTTCACAGAAGTGTACCTATCTATCATCTGTCTGTCTATCTGTCCAAGCATCTGTCCACCACCCATCCGTTCACTGATTTCTCAATTCATCCATCCACATAGTATCTTCATGATAAGGCAGCAGACAGCAAACTGTGAGACATGCCTCAGGGAACTTTTTCCTTGAGCATTTAGCTAAAATTTGGTTTTAAAACTCTGAAAAAAAAAATAAATGAAGCTTTCAACTCTACTCACCCACAGCGAGGTGGCGTGAGGGAAGTGTCAAGGATTTCTTGCCGCAAGGCCACCCTCTGCCCTGTGACGGATGAGGGGAAAGGGCAGATGGGGACAGGAGCAGAGCCACCCAAGAGCAGGGCCAAAGGGAGCCGGAAATGAAGATGAATGTGGTTATTTCCCTGGCTCCTGCTGCTCACGCGTGTGTGTGTGTGTGTGTGTGTGTGTGTGTGTGTCCCGCATGGCAGTACACCATGCACATGTGGCTGTATCCATGGACGGTGCAGTGACAGCCAGTATTTATTATCTTCTTTTTAATGCTCTTAATTTCCCCATTCCCTACAAAGGGGATATACTCCTGTTCTAATCAGAAAACATCAGTAAATGTTATTTTAACAGAGGAAGCCAGCCTTCCGGAAGCTCCCTAATCCATGGCAGACATCACTTGCACCGGGAACAAGGCATCGCCATCACATGCCCCCCCGCTGCCAAAAACTGCAGCCTGCCGACATCTGTGCAGGAACTGGGCTGTGGAATCGCGGCATTCCCAGGGGAGGAGGGAGGAAGTGAGAATTGGGTATTTTGTATTTTCTCTTGTAAACATGCTTTGGGATCATATCCTTTTCCCCTTCCCTTCCCTCCTCCATTTAGTCACAAATTTGGCAGCCCAGGGTCTCTCCCAGGATTGGCTCCACTAGACCAGGTCAATTTCCAACCAGAGCTTAAAGTGAGCACCTTGGCATTTTGGAGAATGCATTCTAAGGGAGGTATAAGAAGAAAAGTGCAAAAAAATAAATACGGTTTGAAACGACCTCATAAACAAGATTCTTTGTTTGTTCGTTTGTTTGTTTTGATGTTGGCTTTTGCCAGGATGGGTATTTGCTTTAGGGTTTTGTGTGTGCGTGTGTGTGTGTGTGTGTGTGTGTGTGTGTGTTTTGGGGGGATGCAGGGATTGAACCCAGGGTCTACATATGCTAAGCACATGCTCACCCACTGAGCTTCACCCCTAGCTCCAATATCTTACAAAAACATGGACAAAAGAGTTTTTGCTCTAAAAGTAAAACAGCCTTGTAACAAGGCCTTTAAAATATATGGGAAAAGAAGTTTTGCAACCTTAGAAAAGGAAGCAGGGATCACACATAGCCAAAACGTGACCAGCTGAAGTCACCCATTTTTCCCTTCCCTCTGAGATAAGGCTGGCAGGTGGGTAGATAAGGAAAGGCTGTGGTGCCAGGATGCCCCCAACCCCACAAGGCCCTTGATGAAGTCACCTAACATTCTGAGTGATGAAATGGCAAAGTGTGGGCTAAAGGATAACATGGCCTGGGGAATTCCAGGCTGGGTGGAAGGCCTTACTGAGAGTCACAAACGGATCTGCTCATACACGTGTGCATTTCACCAGGTGGAGACTGGACCACCTCCCCAGGATTCCAGAAGACGGTTCTGAGCAGAGCTGCAGGTCAAAACGGAAGAGATGAACTAGGACAGTGATGAAGAAGTGGCTGCTCCTGGGTTCAAAACGGTTAACTGCACAGTGATAACCATCAGTTAACAACAACAGCATTCTTTTATACTTATGTAGAGCATTTCACAGTTTACAAAGCAGTTTGGGGAGGCCTAACTTCATTTCAATTCATGTGAAAAAAGACTGGAGTTATTTTTGTTGACCACAAGCTTAAAGTGAAACCCACAGAATGACATGGAAGGACAAAGGCTAAGAGAAGCTCCCTGCTCCAAAAGAAAAGAAAGAAAAAGTTAGTGCTGCTGTCTTCCAAGCACACCTGGGCTCTGGGTTGTATCCCTGCAGCCATCTTTAAGAGGAGCATCAAGAAGTTAAAATCAGGGTCTGGGGATATGGCTCAGTTGGTGGAGTGCCTGCCCCCTAAGCACAAGGCCCTGAGTTCAATCCCCAGCACTACCAAAAAAAAGAAGTTAAAATCATGAAGTGGGTGGGCAGGAAGGTGAAGGTTTGGGAGACCAGAGTGCTCACAGTGGGGGAGGGAAGACAGGGAGATGTGAACTGTCATTTCAAATATTTCAGCAGATGCCATATAACAAGATTCCACCACATACCTGTGACTATCACAAGCACAGAACTTCCAATCACCAGAATTTCAGGGATGAAGGCTTGAGTTGGAAGAATCAATCTACATATTTCAAAAATAAAACTGGAATCCACAGGATTGCTGATGGGAGGTCACTTGGAGCGACCACCTTGGGCCCTGATGTCACTCAGCCAAACACCCTCTGACTCTGTTAGTTCTCTTCTGCACACACATGTCTAAGAAAAAAAGTCTTCACATGCACACCAGGATACAGATACATGAGTGTTCACAACAGCAACATCTGGGAAAACCCCAAATGCAAATCCATGATCCATGGGAGAGTGAATGTGTAAACAGTGAAATGTTTCCCAACAGTCAAATAAACTTAGAAATGAAATTTTTTCCATAGATTTCAGACAATACTCCTTTTAACAAAGCTAAATGACAAAAATTAAAAACAGGCTTTAACTAATACATGTAAATGCACTAAAACTCTTTATTTCTTTAGTGCTGGGGATTGAACCCCAGGCCAAGCACACCCTCTTCCACTGAGCTACACCCTTGGCCCCCTAAGACTATTTTTGATAAAGGCAAGATGATGAGGACTAGGATGATGGCCCCTACCAATGGGGAAGCCAGGGAGCGAGGATGGGGGAACTGGTGACACAGTTCATTTTGGGTAGTGGGTTCACACATGTCTACCACATTGTTAAAAAGAACTTATCTCGTTCTTTATTTATCTAGATTTTTTTAATCATCTTTTTTTAAATCTAGTTTTCTTATCTAGATAACTTCTTTTTAACAAATCAGGCCATGCCTGCATTAGTGATGAAAGTATTTCATGAACCATTCAATTCTGTCGTCCTGAGGATCACTAAAAAAGGGAGAAAATAAAGAGAAGAGGGTGGCAGGGAGGAAAGGAGGAAAATGAGTTGGCATCTTTATGACCCAGTGAGTAAGCTCCTTTCAACCAAATTATTTAAACCCAAACTAGAGGGCCACCCAAAGTGGTATGAATGTATAGGTTGTAAACTGCACCAAGGCCCCTGGCAAGGAGATGAACAGATTTTCATCAGCATGTATTCTGCCTGCCAAGCTGCAAATCCTGATGTGGGCCATGTCTGTTCAGTGGAAGAACCCTTTTCCTTTTACAGAAGTGTGCTGTCCCCTTACTCAGCTTGATGTCTCTGCCCAGCAAGGGCTTCCCAGAATGAAGCCCACTATACCCACCAGCCCAAAATACATTCCAAAACTTCTCCACCGCAGTACTACCCGATGGCGTCTTAGTCACCGTCGGGCTGCATGTACGAGAGTACTCCACAAGTTTAAACCACCTGGTGACACTGTCCCTGTCTTAGCTTATGTGAGACAGCGGCTGAGGCAGGAGAATCACAAGCTCAAGGCCAGCCAGGATAATTTAAGGACACCCTGTCTCAAAAATAAAAATAAAAAGAGGTGGGGATGTAGCTCAGTGGTAGAGCGCCCCCTAGGCTCAATCCCCAGTACTGCGCAGGCGCGGACCAACTCTTCATAACTTACCTTCCCAAACATTGCTGGGTTGACTTGGTTCTGAGCATTTTGGCCACAGGTCTCCACGTAAATCTCATACATGAGACAGCGAGGCACACTGTACCCTTCACAGATGCAGAAATTGTCAACCAACCTGGGGAGACAGGAGGACAAGTAGGAGGAAATTAATACCTGTTTTTCTAGAGTAGGACATTTTAGTAGAACCAATGATCAGACACATGGTGGATCCAGTTAAATGAAGTCTGTGGGTTATTGACTGGAACTCCTGAAAGGCTCACATCCAGTCTACCTTTTGCCTGCAGGCGGGGGCTAAGGATATGAATTACCGGCTTTTAGTTGTGGGTGGGCTTTTGCTTTTATTTAGTTTTGGGTGGGTTGACATGCTAAAAGGAAGCCTGTGTTACTGGGCTCAGCAGACAACAGTTCATCTACCTTGATGAGGACTCCATGCGAGACTGGTATCACTTCAGAGCTGCCTCCCTTCTCCCCTCTACCTCTGCAGCAATGGCTCACGTGCCCCTTAGACCCCTGTGACTCAGGGCAGGACAGTCTATTTGACTCTTTGAAATGTAATGAGGTGTAAAATGCAAGGCACCAAGGAACAAGAGGCAGTAGATTTTCACTCTCCTTTATTTTCTGTTGGGTGCAGAGCAAAAGCAGCATTTAGGTGTGACCTGCAGCACCTGTGACCTGTGCCCGGGGCAGGACCTTCCTGTGCCCAAGTGCTCTGGGCCTGAGTTAGGCATGGATTTCCTGGTAACTGAGGACTCTGCCTGAGGTTCATACACCACAACAGCCAGGTGCCTGATTCAGCAGTGGTGCGTGACTGTGTGGGGGCAAGTGGCAAAGATGACCTGGGTCAGAAAGTGTCCACAGTGATGTCCAGTCACAACATCACAACCCAAGTTTCTCTTCCTTCTTTTAAAGAAATATGGTCAGCTCTCCTTATCTGTGGGTTCCTGCACTGTGGATTCCACCAGCCTCCATTCAAAAATATTTAGAAAATAAAATCAGATCTGTACTGAACATATGTGACCTTTTCTTTCTTGTTTCTAATCCCCAAACAATGCAGTATAACAACTATGTACAAAACACTGACATTGTATTAGCTTCTACAAGTCATCAAGAGATGGTTTACAGTACATAGGAGGAGGTGGGCAGGTTCTATGCGAAAGCTCTGCCATTCTATAAGGGACCTGAGCATCTGCAGATTTTGGTAGCAATCTCCTCTGGATAGCCAGGGATGCCTGTGCACAAAGGAGGGAATTCACAGCAGTTTTTAAAGCTGGAAATTTATAGACAAACACACTCTCTCCTTTCTCGACTGATGAAACACAGCTTATTTTCTGGGATGAGGCCACCTAAGACCCAGACTTACTTTCCGGAATAACTAAAGAGTACAGTCATCACAGTAACCCCATTGGCTTCTCAGAAGAAAAGAAAAATCCACACATAAGAGATAAGGGATCTCTGGTCCTGTATGGGTCTCCTCTGGTAACAGATTACCACAGTCCTGAAAGCATGAACCCCACGTCAGGGTTGCAGGGTTGGTTCCGTCCAGAGGCCCTGAAGCAGACTCAGATCCCTGCTTCATTCCCAGTTCTGGTGACTGCTGGAACCCCTGGGTGTTCTTGGCTTGTAGATGTGTCCTTCCAGACTCTCTGTCTCTGGATCTCTAGGTGACCTTCTTCCGTGTGCCTGAGGCTCTGGGTATTTTTCTTGTAAGGGCACCAGGGATTGGATTTAGGAACCATCCTAATCCAGTACAACCTCAACTTAACTAATTTCATCTGTCAAGACCCTAGTTCAAAATAAGGTCACATTTTGAGATTCCAGGTATTGACCATCCATTTGGAGTGGACGTTATTCAACTCAGTATAGGTCTCCAAGAGGCGGCTTTTCTGAAAGACTCCCATAACATCAGCATGGGAATCTGGTCCTTCAAATACACAATGTTAAATATAGAAACTACTGCGCCAGTTACCAGGCTCAGGGTGGGGGAATGAAAAACTCATGCCTCTAGATGGTATATATATTTTTTATTTTTCCTTTTTTTTTTTTTTTAATTTAAGAGACAGACTCTAGCTATGTTGCCCAGGCTAGCCCTGATCCTATTCAAATGATCCTCCTGCCTCAGCCTCCCAAGTATCTGGAACTACAGGTACATGCCACCATGCCTGACCATATTTCCTTTGTAAAGACTCACTTGTTGAGGGGCTGGGCTTGTGGCTCAGTGGTAGAGCCCTTGCCTAGCATGTGTGAGGCACTGGGTTCTATTCTCAGTACCATATATAAATAAATGAATAAAGGTCCATCAACATCTAAAATAATATTAAAAAAAAAAGACATCTCTTGTTGACATAAAAATCTCTATATCTGAAAAATCACTGAAAAACATTGGCTAAGTTGGGGAAGCTGTAGTGAAACACGATCTACATCAAATTCAAACCCACTTCTGTTTATTCACAGTTACTACAGGTTGAGTCAGGGAACAGTGTCTTTAAAAAGAATGGTGCAAAATACTAACTCCTTAAATGAACTGCTGTTTAAATTTTTGCTAATTGTGCTTCCTGGCCACAGACGTTGATTTGTTTGAGATCTCTATGAACTGCTGTCCTCCTATTTCAAAATGACTGAATCTGATTGTTAGCTGGATGGACAAGTAAGGCCAAATGGTATCACAGGCTGAGCATCCCTAGTCTAAGAATCCCCAATCCCAAATTCTCCAAACCCAAAACTTTTTGAGCAATGACATGACACTACAAGAGGAAAATTTCATACTGTGAAACATTGTTCTCTGTACAAAATTATTAAAAATATAGTATTAAAATTAGTGGAAATGTTAGGGAATGATTTTTTTTTTTTTTTTGAACCAGGGATTGTTGAACTCAGGGGCACTTGGCAACTGAGCCACATCCCCAGCTCTATTGTATTTTATTTAGAGACAGGGTCTCACTGAGTTGCTTAGGGCCTCTCTAAGTTGCCGAGGCTGGCTTTGAACTCGCGATCCTCCTGCCTCAGCCTCCCAAGTGCCGGGATTACAGGCGTGCACCACCACATCCGGCTAGGGAATATTGACCAAACTGTATTGTTATAGTGTGTTCATATATGAATATGTAATGACAAATCCCACCATTATGTATTATTATTTACAACTATAATGCACCAATCAAAAATGGAAAAAATAATTTTTTTATAAAAATATATAGCGTATAATTACTTTCGGTTGTAGGTATAAGGTGTATATGAAACTTAAATGAATTTTATATTTTGCCTTAGGTCCCATTACCAAGCTATTTCATTATGTATATGCAAATATTCCAAAATCCAAAAAAGAATCAGAAATCCAAAACTCCTGGTCCCAAGTGTTTCAGATGTGTGAGACTTAACCTATGTTAATAATAATAATAATAAAGGCCCATGACCAAGAGTCGTTTCTGTGTACCCAAATGAAGGGCCACCTCTGGATTCGAACCTCTGCTGCTGTGATCCTGAGAGAGTCACCCCACTTCTTTTATTTTTTACTTTTTATTTTTTTATTTTTTTTTTGCGGTGCTGGGGATTGAACCCAGGGCCTTCTGCTTGCAAGGCACTCTACCAACTGAGCTATAACCCCAGCCCCTCGCCCCACTTCTGCCTATGTGCCTTTGGTCATTTCCCAGAAGCTCAGCCAAATCTCAAAGCCTGACCTGTGGCCAATAGTCAACATACATCATCTACAATAATGGAGCATTCAAAAGTTTGTCCTGCTCAGGGTCATGCCTTATTTTGCTGTTGTTGTTGGTACATGCTAGGCAAGTGCTCTACCTCTGAGCTACATCTGCAGCAACCCCCCTTTTTATTTCTATTTTGAGACAGTTCCCCTGAGTTGCCTACTCCAGCTTTGAACTTGCCACCGTCCTGCCTTAGCCTCCTGAGTCACTGGGATTATAGGTGTGCACCACTGTGCCGGACTCAGGGTCCTGCTGTGACTTCAGTCCAAACAGTGTTTGCTTCAGTCATTGCTCTCCACACTTGGGAGAAACCATAATCATGACTATGGTTTTAAACCTCTAGAACCTAGGTTTAAGTTCTGAATCTGGGATACCGATTAGTTTTATAATTCAAAAACACGTGCATGCTGTGCCGAACACCCTGGCTGACACATAGAAGCTTTCACCGTATCATTTGTATGTCTCCTGCCGAGATGCAGAAAGGAAGCCAGAAGGACAACAATGGAGGTGGCCCAGTACCTGGAGACCCACTGCGGGTGAGTCTGACCTCCATTGCCAGTGTCTCCAGGAGAGTGGGGAGTGTCAGGCAGAGCTACTGCAGGTGTCACTCATTAAGGGTTTGCCACCCACCTTCAGTGATAAACAGTCTTCAAGCCTGTCCAAGTTTTAACTGGATCCAGTCACTAAATTCCTTTCTTTACCAAATATCATTATTTCCCAGGTCTCTGAGTAAGACGAGGTGGGTTTCTGGGATCTTGAGAACATTTATGATGTTCTTTTATCTAATGACAAAAAATGATCACCAACTTCAGAGTACATGCACCTAGTAGGCCAGTAGTTTCCCCATCTTCCCTTTTGAAATTGTAGCACCTTTTGGTTGTCTGATGAAAAGGTGCCATCAGTTCTGTTGCTTTTTAAATAAATTTGCATTTTGTTAATTTCAACAGTCTACACAAATATGAAAGTCATATGTAGAAGCAGGAGACATTACTTAGTCTTCAGGGCTAAGTAATCAGGGTTCAGCGTGCCCAGGAATTAGACAATCTTGAAGGTTTCATCTAAGGTTGGAAACTACAGGTCCCTCCCAGTCAGACCTGCCAGGTCTGTGCCTAGATTACTGTTCTCTATTTCTTTGTGCTCCCCAGATGTCTAACTGTTTCTCTCCCCATTTCTGCAGTCCTTCCTGTCCATGAAAGAGAAGGCTTCTACCATTTCTGTTCCTTGAGACTGACTAGCTTCCCCAACCTCTCCCAGGAGAATTTAGCCTTTGTTGCTCAAATGGGCTTTAGGTTACCATTTTAAAAGATTTAGAACACCTGCCTCCTTCACAGACTAAGGAGGGTGTTCAAGTATTTTTGAATCTCTAGTCATTCTTTCAAATGTCAGGGCATAATTCAAAACCCCCAAACTCTAATTTTCTTCGTGGTGAACTGAAATAGTTGGGAAAGGCATCCTTTGAGAGTTAAGGCCTGATTTGCAAAGGGTCTGGGTCCATGAGTGTAACAGAAAAGAGTGATGTTGGGTAACTCTGAAAAACTTGTATGCTTCACTGTTTCTTCATTTGATTTTTTTTTCCCCTCTCATACAAGATAAAACACAACCCAATTTTTCTTTTGGAAAAATGGTAACCATTTAGGTCTTTTAGGGTTATAATCACAAACACACCCTACATTTTTTCAGAAAGACTTCCCTGAGAAATATTCTTTGAAACTTACAAAAAGAAAAAAATGTACACTGATGTATAATAGTTGTTCACCTTATAAAACCAAGGTCCCAGGACTGGTTTCAATTATTTTCCTATTTATGAAGAGCTGCAAACCCATGAGTTGCTCAGTCCCAAGGGCTAAGGGTATTATTCTTTCCAGTTTTTTTTTTTTTTTCTCTCCTGCCTCTATTTAAATAGCCAGAAGTGAATTTCACAAACAGAGTGGAATGCATTGTTAAAGCTAAAAATTACTTCGCTTTAAGTTAGAAAACATCCGATTCTGGATCTCATATGAAGAGAACACATTTCCTCTGCGGACCAGCGCCCACCCGCTTTGAGATGTATATGTAAGCGCCTGTCCGACCAACAAGCCCCCCGGTGGGGTCACCTCGATTGCTTCCCGCGGGAAGTGTGACCCACCACTGGTGGAAAACCGGGTCCCGTCGTCGATTGCCACGTGTGTGTGTGTGTGTGTCCGTCCCTCGGGGCGTCCTTTAGACCTGGTCTTGGCTGGGAGCGCAGTCGGTCCCTCCTGGTGCTGGGCTTCGATCCGATGTCCGGGGGCGGCCGCTGCAGGCGCTGCTCCCCCTTCCCCGCCCCACCCCTTCCATTTCATCCGCCCGGCGCCCCCGGTCCCCCGGCGGCTCACCACTGGATGATGCCGCTGTGCAGGCCCCGGCTGCCAACGGGGGAGGGCGGCACATCCTCCGCCATGGCTCGGTCGGGCCGCAGCACCCCGGCGGGGACGGGCTGCGGCGCGTCGCGGGCGAGGCTGCACCCGTCTCGCCGCCGCCGCTCCTGGGTGTTTACTTTAGAGCTGGGCGCGCGGGGGGCGCGGGGCGCAAGGGGCGCAAGGGCAGAGGCGCCCGAGCCGGACGCGCCAGGCCCGCGCTCGGCCCGCGCTCTGCTCCGCGGGCGGGTCAGGGCAGCCTCCCGCTCGGTGGTGGGCATGAAAGACACCGTTACAACACCCCGTGCCCTTCCCACCTCGGTACCAACCAGACAGGGAAGCAGCAAACGAAAAACAAAGTTGATCTTTGCAAATTGGGTCGAGGTGTATGATGAGCGACGGTCCTCCACCGTGAGTGCACTTCGGAAGCATTTGAGCACTGTTTCAAAATATCGACGTCTAAGCACTACCCTTCCCAGTATTTCCCCCAGGAGGGTGGATGTACTTGGTCTTGGAGAGAGGATGGTGGGGAGGAAGGCCTGGGCACACCGGCCAAGCTCCCCAGGTGTCACTGATGTGCACCCTGCTGTTCAGAACCCCTGGCCCCGAAGCCCAGAATCTCTGGGAGGGGAGGCCCTGGCAAGTCCAGTGTGCAGCACCAGTTAAGAACTGCTGCCCCCAGTGATCCCCAGACCTGCAGCCAGGCCAGTTCTTGTTCACTTCCTTTTGTGATTGCTGGATCTTCATACTCAAGTGTGTTTTGTTTGTTTGGGTTTTTTGTTTGTTTGGTTTGGTTTGGTTTTTGGTTTTTTTGGATGTACTGGGAATTGAACCCAGAGTCTCCCACATGCTGCAGCAACACTCTACCACTGAGCTACACCCCCAGCTCTTTTAATTAATTTATTTATTTTTAATTTGAAACAGGGCTGGCCAAGTTGCCCCTGCTGGCCTGGAACCTCCAATCCTCCAGCCTCCGGAGTGATGGGGATTTCGACTGTGCATGCCAACAGCCCCCCCCCCCCCCATACCCACTTCTAAGGCATGTGGCATAGTAAGAGCTCAGTCATGCGGCCGTT
>JAJEJO010000704.1:872509-931476 GCA_020662805.1 Glaucomys volans | reverse complement strand
TCCTCCAGCCTCCGGAGTGATGGGGATTTCGACTGTGCATGCCAACACCCCCCCCCCCCATGATACTCACTTCTAAGGCATGTGGCATAGTAAGAGCTCAGTCATGCGGCCGTTACAGTGGCTGCTGACTGATTAAAAGTCTCCTGGTAAGGATTTCTCAATCTAGATTAAAAACATATTTGACAACTCAACAAGAGAAAAACAAACAGCCCAATTTTAAAATGAGCAAAGGGCTTGAATAGACTTTTCTCCAGAGTACATAACGAATGCCTATGGAGATCATGAAAAGATACTCAATATCGTTAAACATGAAGGAAGTGCAAATCAAAATCATATCTTACTGGGTGTGGTGGTGCACACCTGTAATCCCAGCACCTCTGGAGGCTGATGTAGGAGGATCACAGATTCAAAACCAACCCCAGCAATTTAGCAAAGCCCTAAGCAACTTACTGAGGCCCTGACTCAAAATAAAAAATACACCAAAGGGCTGGGCAACTCTCCACCATGTCGACTTAGAAACCGAATTCCTCAACAAGACTCCTAAAGCACAAGAAATAAAATGAAGAATCAATAAATGGGATGGTATCCAACTAAAAAGCTTCTTCACAGCAAAAGAAACAATCAAAAATGTGAAGAGAGAGCCAACAGAATGGGAGAAAATCTTTGCTATGTTCAGCTCAGATAGAGCACTAATCTCCAGAATGTATAAAGAACTCAAAACTCTTAACACCGAAAAACCAAATAGCCCAATCAATAAATGGGCAAAGCAACAGAACAGACTTCACAGAGACAGAAATACAGGTGGTCAACAAATACATGAAAAAACGTTTTCAACATCTCTAGCAATTAGAGAAATGCAAATTAAAACTGCACTGAAATTTCATCTCCAGTCAGAATGGCAATTATTAAGAATACAAGTAACAATAAATGTTGGTGAGAATGTGGGGAAAAAGGTACACTCATAGATTGCTGGTGGAACTGCAAATTGGGGCAACCACTATGAAAAGCAGTATGGAGATTCCTAAGGAAACTTGGAGTGGAACCACCATTTGACCAGTTATCCCACTCCTTGGCATATACCCAAAGGCCTTAAAATCAGCATACAATAGTGATATAGCCACATCAATGTTTTAGCAGCTCAATTCACTATAGCTAAACTATGGAACCAAAGTAGGTGCCCTTCAGTGGATGAATGGATAAAGAAAATATGGTATAGATACCCAATGGAATTTTACTCAGCCATAAAGAAGAATGAAATTATGGCATTTGCTGATAAATTGATGGTACTGGAGACTTTCACGCTAAGTGAAATAAGCCAATCCCCAAAACCCAAAGGCCAAATGTTCTCTCTGATATTCGGATGCTAACACACACAAAGGGTAGGGGGAGGGAAGAATAGAAGTTCAGTGGACTAAACAACAGGTAATGAAGGGATGGGAGGAGGGATGGGAATGGGAAAGATAGTAAAATGAATTGGACAGAACTTTCCTATGTTCATATATGAATACACCACTAGTATAACTCCACATCATGTACAACCACAAGAATGGGAAGTTTTAGCCAGGTGCAGTGGCTCACAATGTAATCCTAGCGGCTTCGGAGGCTGAGATAGGAGGATCTCGAGTTAAAGCCAGCCTCAGCGATGCACTAAGCAACTTATTGCTAAATAAAATACAAAATAGGGCTGGGGATAGGTTGAGTGTCCCTGAGATCAATCCTCAGTATCACCCCCCAAAAAAGAATGGGAAGTTGCACTGCATGTATGGATACTATGTCAAAATACACTTTACTGCCATGTATATCTAAAATACAAATTAAAAAAAAATATCTATTGGAATGGCTTTTTTTGAGAAAAATAGAAAATAAGTGCTAGTGAGAATGTGGAAAAATTGGAATGCTTGTTTGCCACAGATGGGAATATAAAATGGCGCAGTTACTGTGGGAAATAGTAGGCCATTCCTCAAAAATTAAATACAAAAAATTACAAAATGATCCATCAAATTCCAGTTCTGAATGAATATCCAAAATAATGGAAAGCAAGGACTGAAACTGCTAAATACGTGCAACGATGCTCATAGCAGCCTTATTCACAGTAGCAAACAAGAGGAAGCAAACCAAGTATCTGGGAACAGAAGAGTAAATAAAAAGATGGTATACACCTGACATGAAAAATATTATTAATTAATAAAATTAAAATATTATTATTAATATAAAATTTTATATTATTCAGTGTTGAAAAATAATGAAATTCTAAGACATGCCTCAATGTGGATGAATTTTGAAAATATTATGTGAGACCCAAAAGAATGATTCCATTTATCTGAAGTATTTTCAGTAGTAAAACTCAGAAGAGAAAATAAATGGTGGTGAGGGACTAATGGGAATGGGGAAAGGGGGATTTGTGTATATGAATGCAGAGTTTCAGTCTGGAGTGAAGAAAAGTTCTAGAGATGAGTAGTAATGATAGTTGCACAATAATATGAACGCTTAATGCCACTGACTTGAACATTTGAAATTGGTTAAAATAAGTTTATGTCATGTGCACTTTACCCTTTGTTCTTTTCAGTTTTTTAATTTTTTTTTTGATGCACAATAATGCCTAATAGTGGGATTCATTGTGACATATTCATATGTGCACAGAACATGAATTCATAAAATAAGAGGCTCTCCCCCAAAGCACACTCATTTATGAACTACTTCTCGAGGTAGGACAGAGAGAGATTCATTCCACAGATGAAGAAAGTGCCAACTGCCTCCCAGAAGCCAGCCCTAGGAAGTCATTGGAGCCCACCAGAGGTCTCCAGGGCCAGCACTCTCCCTTCAGTAGGGACACTGTCTCCAGGGGTAAAGTTCCTAGGGCAGTTGCAGGACAGGGATACAGGACACTTGTGGAGAAAAAAGTCTGAGTCCTGACATCTGACTAGGGCCCTGGAGCTGATGGCATTTGATTCTTCTCTGAGGAGCTGCACCAAGGACTGATCTGATCCTAAAGCTTGGAGAATTTTCAGGTAGGAGTGGCTGGGCTGGATTGGGGGATGACTTATAATCAGCAGGTGACTGGGGCCACTGCCACCTTCTTTGTCTTCTCAGCTGGGTTTCTTGGTTCAGGGCTGGCTGCTTTTAAAAGCCATCCGGCCTGTAGGGGACAGTTGACCTCATATCATTCTCTCAGAGGCCAGGAGCTTTGTGCCTCTTGAGAGAATCCCTCATGGCCCCCTAAGATGAATGGCATTGAGGAGCAGGAAGCGAGGGAAAATGATGAGATGAACTGCTCTCTCCTGAAGGCTGCTCTCTCTCTCTCCAGGTCAGCCCTCTTCCTCCATCAGAGGTGACAGATCCCTTCCTCCAATGTGCTTCCTGAGTGCTCAAGTCCTGGGCCTCCTGCAGTGAGCTGGTGGGGCCTGCTCAGTGGTCCCTGGAAGCCAAGGGGATGGCATCTCCCCCTCACTCATGCTGTTCCTTCCCAGCTCCTTTCCACCCAGGTAACATCCCAAGATGCCCACACATGTCTCCAGAGACTGGAAATACCCAAGGCAAGAGCGAATATTATGTCCCTCGAGGTCTTCTTACACCACTACTGATCAGGCAGTATTGGCATATGTACCGAGCACCCATCAAACAGACCATGGCACCTTGACCCTCAGGTTGAGCAGTGGTCCCTTGCTGCTGACTATAGTGAATGTTAGACACTATGCAATGCAAATGTTACTCTTCTTGGCCCAGAGCCATTGAGTCCCTTTGGTCAGAGGACTCTAGACCAGAGGGCCTGTTAATTTTATCTCCACAGGTGCCAGCTGGTGTCCTTAATTTGACTAGTCTTCTTAAGATCAGACCCTGAGCAGAGTCACCTGCTCATACAAACACACTCTTAGAAGATTTATTCAGAGCTTATGCCTTCCTAATGTGCTAAATGTGCAAAGGACATTTACCTCTGCACAAGACTCTCCCACTAGCAGCATCATTACGCCTTTCATTTGAGTCAAGCATATAGCTACATAGACTGCGAAGTACAACTAGGTATAAAATCCACTTTCATTTCAAAGAATGTTTAATTGCAACTGACATAACAAAAATTTCATTCCACAGCATTCATTAATGAGACAGACCGAGTTGTGCCTATGACTGTCTTATACTTGAAAAGTCCAGTTTCCATCCAAGGCCAGGTTCAGGATCTTTAATATTGAATACTTTTGCAAGGAAAATCAATCTAAATTTTTATAAAATATAATTCTAATACCTTTTGTTGCCTTTTATACACGCAAAGCTTTTTCTCCCTCTCTTGGAGAATACATCTCTTTTAGCTCAACAGTGACTTCTTTTGCCTACTTCAGTCTAATTGGTTTCTAGATTATCCAATTAGTCTCAATTCGCCTTCTAAGAGGGTACCAGCTGTGCCTTATCTTTGCACAAAACCGTCTCTGATGATATAGGGTGCTTAATTTTATTCAATTCTTGCAATTATTCACTTTCTGTGGATGTACCCAGGTGTCTTCAGGCAATAGATGTATTTTTAAATAAAACTAATGAGGGTGTGTAATGCATCAGGTCAGGAATGCAGAGTGGCTGGCCATTACAGAGATCAGACAACTCTGCGTTCCATCTTAGCCTGGAAGAGACTATCCACAATATTGGGCTGTAAACCAGCAGGCCGTTCAGACTTTCAAAAACTATCACAGAGCAAAACAATCTCACTGGAAAGATTCCAAATTGCTGTCACTTGTGTTACGATTCTCCTGGGTCTGCATTGACCTTCTGAGAACCTGGGTCCTGCCCAGTTGAATGATTAGGAACACTCCATTCGTGAGAAGGTGTATGACGGGAAAACCTAACTCTGCATAAAGCACATCTTGTCATTTTTTTTCCGTTTGTGTGGTTTTTGTTATTTTGTTTGGTTTTGAGGTGGGGGGCTCTCACTATGTTGTCCAGGCTGGTCTCGAATATCTGATCTCAAGTGATCCTCCTGCCTCAGCCTCCTGGGTAGCTGGGACTACAAGTGCATGCCACAGCCCAGCCTTCTGCCAGTTTGGGATCTGGAACCCATAATTTGGAACACTGTAGAGACAGCCCATTGTATAGAAGTGGTAGCCCATTTCTATAGAAGTGGTTTTCCCCAACCCAGCTTTCCTCACCCCCTTTTTGCCCGGGTCACATGGAGAGCTGACCACATGTGGTGTGACAAACATCATTATCTGCTGAGGACGTCCGAGAATGTGTGGAATGAAAAGGAACAGCCTTCATTCGTCACAGAATGCTTCCAAATTGTAATATGCAGAGTAACACATTTGAACTCTTTTGTTACATTAAAAATGGGATTTTTCTGGAAGTCTGGTAGAAAACCAAGCAAAAGCAAAATGAAAAGTGGTTCCCTTTCCTGCAGAGGATTCGTAGAAACTTAAGCAGTTGTCTTGTTACAGATGTCATGTAAGCGAGGCAGACAGTTTGGCACTTTTCCAAATCATAATTATGTGCAAAATAATTACCCTAATTCATTAAATAATTTTCCAAAAGAATGGAAAAAAACACACTAAAGCAATTGCTTTGGGTTTGTGTAAATATTATTTTAAAGGTCCTTACAGGCATAGAGGAATTATTTTTAAAGCAGTTTTTAAATGGTAGCATTAGCTGACTTTTTGGGGGGACAAATCTTCCTTTTTCCCTGCTGTTTATAATATCTTTGGTAAAAATGTATCCAAACAGCTGCTTGCTCCCACTATTCTGCATGGAATTATTTCCTGATACTTATCCCCACCATGAAATGAATTTTACTAAAGCAGCTCCAAACAAAATGCATGTTTGACACATCTTTCAGAAGAACAGCAGATTGCCTTTCAGCTGGTCACGTGACTCTCCTGCTAATGACCAGTTGGAATTCCCCAGAAGAGAGAAGTTGGAAAATGCTTTATGAAGAGCATCCGTCTGTGAGTCTTGCCAGAGAACAAAGTAAACACATCCAAATAGAATCTGAGCTCATCTTATACCCATTTGGGTTTTTAAAGAAACACTAATATGAAGACCCCAAAATCCAGTCCAAGATGCAAATACAGGTTGGGTATCCCTTATCTGAAAGACTCAGGATCAAAAGTGTTTTGGATTTCATTTTTTTTTTCAAATTTTGGAAGACATAGACATAATGAGAGTTCTTGGAGTTTCAAGTCCAAACACAAAATTCATTTATGTTCCATATAAAAATTCTGCACATAGAATGAAATTAATTTTATGCAATATTTTAAATAATTTTGTGCATGAAACAAGGTTTCATGGTGTAGAACTTTTCACTCGTGACATCATGTCAGTCCTTAAAAGTTTGAGGTTGTGGGGTGATTTGAATTTCAGATTTTCAGATTCAGGCAGATGAGCCCAGAGATGCTGAGCTGAGGAGCCACAGGTGGGGAGAGTTAGAGGGACAGACACCTGAGAACTTTCTGGCTACCTTGTGGCTCAACTGTCCCTCCTGAAATGTTCTGTAGGATTACCCCATGTCACCCACCCAACTGCCATCTCACTAGAACTGTTTTGAGCAGGTTTCCTTTCTTTACAGTGAAAGTACGCATTTCAAATTCCAACCCTTCCCCTCTCAGTGAGGATGCCTGGAGGTGGCCCAAAGGATACTTGGGCATCATGGCTAAGCAGAGTGGGGCTAGAGTTCATATTTAGAAAGCTCTTATGTGCCCAAGCTGTGTGCTGGGGCTTGAGAGACCTCAGGAAGGACAAACTGCAGTGGTCCTTGTCCTTGTGGCATACATGGTAACCACTGTTTTTGATAAAGACAAGAGAATGAAAATAGGGCTACCTCAAAAGGTCCTATAAAATAGAACACATTGGATAATAGAGATGAAAGTAGCCATGGAGTGGAGGATCACAGCAGGGGCCTTTGGACAGGAATCCTTTGGACAGGAATCCTCCGGACATGGCCAGACCTCAGGGGCCCAGAGAACCCACAGGAACAAGCAGGAACAAATTGGGGTGGTGGGGACTGAGATCCAACCATATCCAGACACACACATTGACCTCAACTGCCTCTACACCAAACCTATGAGGCCAAGGGCATGACCCTTGAGTCCAGAAGGGCCAGAAAAGAGGGCAAGGCCTGGAGGAGTTCATGTGCAGGGGGATCCCTTGGGACAATCTATGCTTGCTGCTCCATCCAACTCTTGCTAGCTGTCTCTCCAACTCTGAAGGGTACCTTGGTTTGAATCATGAGTTACACTGTCTCCCTCCATATCCTTATGATCCAAATCCACAGACTAAAGCAATCTCAGATAGAGAATATTTAGATAAAACAATAAAAAATACAGCAATACAAATAAGAGCCAGGCCAAACGCCTGTAATCCCAGCACTTGGGAGGCTGAGGCAGGAGGATCACAAGTTCAAAGCCAGCCTCAGCAACTTAGCGAGGCCCTAAGCAACTCAGTGAGACCCTGTCTCTAAATAAAATACAAAATAGGGCTGGGGATGTGGCTCAGTGACTGAGTGCCTCTGGGTTCAATCCCTAGTACCAAAAAAAAAAAAAAGAAGAAGAAGACAAAAAATAGCAATACAGTTTAATAATTATTTGTGTATCACTGACATTTTAGTAGACAAAAGTAATCTAGAGATGATTTGAAGTATATGGGAAGATGTATGTAGACTCTATGCAAATATGACATCGATTTATATAGGAGACTTGAGCACCCTTGGCTACTGATATTTACAAGGATCCTGGAATCAGTCCCCCAAAGACACTAAGGGATAAGGATGGCTTATGGTCCTCCTATCCAGTAAGTCAGCCCTCTTCCCCATGTGCTCTGGGGCCATCTTGAAGAAAGACAAAGGAGGGAAGTGAAACTGAGGGAAAAGCATCTTTACCTAAGGAGACTGGACACGATCTCAGAGGACTGGTTGAACCATGACATTGGGATAATTCTAATAAATCAGACTAAAACTCAGGTCCCCTGTCTCCTTCCCACACAGCATGTGCACAACAGATCAGAACCTTGTTAGAGTCCTACATATGAGCTTATGGATCCATTAGAATGAACTCATTTTGCAGGGGTGGGAAGGGAGACTTGAAGAGAGTGGGAGAGATTTGCAGGGATTTGTATGAAGTCATGCAGCCAATAAGTGACAGAGCACCTTGGGCCACAGGTTTAGCCACTCCACTGGAAGATGAATAAAGGATCAGTTTCCTTATTCCAAATGGGGCACTGTGATGGTTAATTGTATGTGTTCGCTTGACTGGATGAACTGTTACCTAGTGTTTTGGTTAGCTTTTGTGTTGCTGTGACCAAAAGACCTGACAAGAACAGTTAGGGGAGGACAAGTTTATTTTGGCCCATAGTTTCATAGGTTCAGTTCATGGTTGGCCAACTCCATTGCTCTGGGCCCAAGATGAGACAGAACATCATGACAGAAGGGCATGGTGGAGAAAGGAAGCTCAGAACATTACAGCTAAGAAACAGAGAGAGAGCTCCACTCATCAGGGACAAAGTATGAGCCCCAAAGACACGCCCCAGTGACCCACCTCCTCCAGCCAAACTCCACCTGCCTACAGTTACCACCCAGTTAATCCATATCAGTGGATCAATCCACTGATTGAGGCATACCTTTCACAGTTCTATCATTTCATCTCTGGAAATCCCCACATTGTCTCCCACATGAGCTTTTGGAGGATGCCTCATATTAAACCATAACACCTGGGAATCTGGAGAAGCATCATTCATTATGGGTACATCCATGAGAATGTCTGTAGAGATTGGTGTCTGAGTCAGTGCACTGAGTGGGGAAGATCTGCCCTCAGCACAAGCAGGCACCATTCAATCACCTGGGGGCCCAGATAGAACAAAGAGGTGATTTCCCATCCCTCCTGGAACTGGGATATATTCTTTAAGTCCTGGTCTTGGCCATCAGGACTCCAGGTTCTCCAGCCTTGGGGCCATAGACTAATATCAGAGCTGCCTGATTCTCAGGCCTTTGGCCTCAGACTCAGGGTTACACATTGGTTTCTGTGGCTCTGAAGCTTTTGAACTTGAAGGGAGTCATCTCCCAACATTCCAGGGTCTACTCCTTGTAGACAGCCTCTTGTGGGGCTTCTCAGCCTCCATAATTGAAAGAGCAAATTCCACTAATAAATGCCTTCATACATGTCTGCATATATATATATATAATATATATATGTATGTACATACATCCTATTAATTGTTTCTCTATAGAATTTGACTCATACATATACCAAAGTAACCACAGCTAGTGAGGATAAAACCTGTGAGGATTTAAAAAAAAAAAAAAAAGCCAATAAAGCTTTTAGCACAATGCCTGGCATATAGTAAGTGCTCAATACGTTTTCTACTGCTGCGTATTTTAGTTTCCCCTAACAAGAAATGCTTAAATTGATTTCTGTTATTTTGTGATTTTAATGTGCTAATAGTATTACGGTTGTGCTCTTTAAGAGAATTCTTACACATTTTAGAAATGCACCCTTAAATTTTTGCAGATGAAATGAAAATAATCAAAATAACGCAGTTGGCAGGAGAGGAGAGAGGATGTGGAAGGTCGACGAGTCAGGTGAACAGGTGCTGAAGGCTCCTGAGGTTGAGAGTTTGTTACTCTTTGCTCTTTGTATCCATGTATTGAAACTGTGATAAAAAAAAATCATTGGTTCTTTTTAATTATACATGACAGTAGAACCCATTTTTATATAATTATACAGCAGAGAATATATCATTTTTTTCACAGTGTAGATTCACACAATTCATATAATCTTACATACACATAGGGTAATACTGTCTGTCTCAGTCTACTATCTTTCCTTCCCCCACCCCCACCCTCCCATTTTCCTCTACATCATCCATACTTCCTCCATTCTTTTCTTGATAAAAAATTTTGGTATGTTTTTTGACACTGTGTCCTAGGAGATGATGCATAAATGATGACATACAGAAGCACACTGCTTTTGACCCGCCTGAAAACCCTCTTCAAGGTAGAATACCAAAACACCGCACGTGATTAGCAGAATAATCAGTGCTAGAATTTCATCAATATGGCCTTATGGAACCAAGGTTTGTGTTCTGTGAACACTTGCAACCAGATGTCCCACCCCCCAAAAGTTTCCTTTTCAGAAACTCTCGAGCTCTGTATTTCTGGCTTGATGATTCACAAACACAATATTGAATTAAAGAATCTAAGGATCCTGCAGCAAGTGAACCTTTAACCCTATTTTAGTTAGTTTTTCCTGGTTTGTTTACAAAATCTCATTTGTTTTCATAAAACTATGATTATCACTTATAAAGGATACTGAACTTCCTTAGATCCTAGTTTGGGAAACACTGGTCTCAAGGAATAAATCAGATTTTGTGAGCTGTCCTAGGAGTTTGGGCTGACATCAAACAGCAGGGTTTCTAAAGGTTTGATGGGAAGGAAATTCAGGGTTTGAATGTGTTCTCTCCAAAACTCACGTTGAAACGCAACCTCATTGTGGTGGTACTAAGAGGCGAGGCCTTTGGGGAAGTGATTAAGTGGCCCTCCTGAATGCTGGTGCCTTATAAAAGAACTGGCAGGAACTAGCTTAGGCCTTAGCCCTTTCAGTTTTCCTTTCTTCTGCCAGGTGAGGACACAGCATTCGGGCTGCCATCAACAGAAGCAGAGACCAGAGCTCACCAGACACTGAACTGCTGACATCTTGATGTTGGACTTCCCAGTCTCCGGCACTGTGAGAAATAAATTTATGTTACTTATAAATGATCTGGTCATGAGCATTTTGTTGTAGCAGTAGAAACAGACTAAGACAGCACCCTCATCTTGTGCTCCTTTTGCCTTTTCTCTGTTCTCTCTTTTCCAGTCCCTCCACTTCCACCTGGAGCATACCTGGAAAAGAGAAAAGAGCAACCTTAGGGGTGTACCTGGCTGACTCCCCGCAGGACATTTCTAGCTATGCCTACAGAAACATAGGAATGTGGAGACATTTCTGGCCCTTGGAACTCAAGGTCAGGATTTGGACCTGAAAAGTGAAAAACGTGCCCAGACAAACCACTCCAGGCACGGGAACTCACGCAAGAGATTTTTATTAGGCAGAGGAACAGTGTCTGCCCTGAAGAGAAAGAGAAAGAGAAAAGAGAGAAGGTGGCTGGGGAGCTTCTTTTAAGCTCTCGAGCTTCGCGGGCAAAACGATGATAGGGACAATTGTTGAAATTGAATTTTGGGGGACTAGGGATCAGCCAATGGCTGACAAAGACAGGCTGACAAATGGACCAATGGTTGGCGATGACAGGCTGGCCAACGGACCAATGGCAGGCTAGCTCCAGGGAAGGGGCGGGGGGAGCTGTCATCCCCCCTTGCCTTCCCCGCAGGCATTTCCTGCTCCCCACCGCTGGGGAGGGAGCCCTGGGAGGTCAGATGGTGGGCTGCTAGGCAGCCTGAGGCCTGGGGCAAGAGCCGGACTGCAGGGCAAACCCAGGGGCCGCCTGCTGCCTGCGGTGAGGAGCTGAGAGGGGCCCTGGTGCAGACAGAGAGGACTTGGCTGCGTCTGCCGGAGGAGCGCCACCATTGCAGCTTTTTACATTATAGGACGCACCCTTCCTTTTCCACAGCCTTGAGGTATGGTTGGCTCTCTCCACCGCAGTGAGAAACGTAAAATTACACATACACATTTAGCCATGTTTTACACATTCAGCTTTCTGACATGACACAAATTCATTTTCTCTTAGCTGGCAGTAGCTTCCGTGTATTGAAAAACATCATGAAACCTGAACACACTTAGTAATGTAGGATTTCCTTGCTCTGGAAGTTCTATTTTAAAAGAAAAAAATCAAGCATGCGATCATAGTTTTGCAATGAGTGTGATGATAACTGCTGAGGAAATCTGCTGAGTCACAGAATGTGAGTTTCCAGACTCACTCTTCCATTTAGCCACCGACCACACCACCCACCACTTCTGCTTCTTGGCCTTTCCTCTGCCCCACCGAAGGCCCCCACAGCGTCCTCCTGGTTCTCAGGCAGACTCTTTTGGGAGTGGTCTCCAGGACTCTGGGACTCTGAAGTCCTCCACCCTCTCCTTTTCACTCTCATCTTCTCCACTCTGTTTTCCTTTCCATCTTGCATCATTCAGGGGGTTAGGAAGTGATAAGTCATGGGATTATTAGGTTGACAAAAATGGTACTGTTAAGCACAGAGTTATTAATGCCACTGTTATTACCATCACATCACATTTACTCCAGACTCATCAAGTAGGGGGGGTGGGGGCGCATAGCTCAATGGCGGAGAGCATATCTAGCTTGTGTGAGACCCAGGGTTCCATCCCCAGCACCAGACAGACAAACAAATCAGCAAAAAAATTCATCATTTCCTGTCCACTAACCTATGGAGTCGACATTTTTATTGTTTTTTTTTGTTTGGATGGATAGAACCCAGGGGCACTCTAGCCCTGAGCTGTATCCCCAGTGCTTTTTATATTTTTGTTTTGAAGGACAGGGTCTTGCTAAGTTGCTGAAGGTCTTGCTAAGTGACCCAGGCTGGCCTGAACATTGCCATCCTCCTGCTTCAGTCTCCTGAGTAGCTGGGATTACAAGTGTGTGCCAGGGTACCTGGGTCTTTTTATTGTTTTATAGGGAAACAGAATTCTTAAAAGTGTAAGATTATATCATTGCAATTCTAAATCCATGACCGACCTCAATTTCCACCATCACTATGTTTCCATCACACTCTAGATGTTCATTTATTATTATTATTTGATTTTATTTTTTGGAACCGGGGATTGAACTCAGGGGCACCAGCCACTGAGCCACATCCCCAGCCCTATTTTGTCTTTTATTTAGAGACAGGGTCTCACTGAGTTACTTAGCGCCTTGCCTTTGCTGAGGTTGGCTTTGAACTCAAAATCCTCCTGCCGCTGGGATTACAGGCGTGTGCCACCACGCCCAGCTTAGATGTTCATTTTTGTTTACCAAAAATGAAGACAGCAGCGTGACCACACACCTGAGGAATTCTTTTCCTCTCCACAGGTGTGAGCCTGCAATGTCAAATATTCATACAGACACTATCCAGATTTGAACAACTGCTTCTGTAGCCTCACCCACTGGCCTCCCCTCTAGCCTCCTGAAGCATGGAGTTTGCAAATCCTTGAGGAGCTGCACATTTGCATGCCCCAGTACCTTTGCACAGCTGCACTTTCTGCCACAATTTGTAGGCTTCTCATTTATCCCTGGCGAGGTGCTGCCCAACCTATTTAGCTCAATCTCTTTGTCATGAGAGCCTTTTCAAAGACTCCCTCTTCTTCAGCCTGTGTGGGTAGAAGTCTTCCTGGTGACCTTTCTTCTTCCCACCTGGGGCTCATAGCATGCAGGCTGGACTCTAAATTTCATGTGCTTGACTATCCTTCCTCCCTGAAGCAAGTTTCTTAAGGGTGACCCTGGCTGGCACAGTACTGGACAGATGCTGGATAAACGTTTGTTAAATGACTGAAGAAAAGAGACATGTGGTCCAGAAACTTGAATTTCATGTTTCTCAAAGGGACCGTTTCTTGCGTAATAGTTTGCCTTGGCACAACAGTTTCTAGTTCCTGAGGTGGGGGAGGGGCTTCTGTCTGGATCCACTGCAGAGCCATCGCTTGAACTTCCTGACTTTGTTGGCTCTTTCACAGCAGCTTCAGCCCGTCATGAAGAGGCTTGCTGCATTCGATTTCCTCTGTAAGGAAGAAAAACAAGACAAAACAAAAGTCTCAATTTATCACAAAACCCAGCACAGGAAAGCTTAAACAATGACTCCCAAACCCAGCTCTCAGTGCTGCTAAAAACTATTTGTCTTGCACGAGGAAGAGAGTTCCTCAAATCCAACAAAGGCTACTCTTCTTCCTTTGCCGGTAAGGAGGGGAACATTCTGGATACAGGTCGATGGCCAAGTGACTCTGTGAACCCACCAGCTCATGGCTGTCAGGGTCCCAATGGAGGGGATCCACTTGGTTTTGAGTACGGGATGGACAACAGCTATGAATCGCAGCATCTTTGGACAACACACATGTTTGAAAACACATCATGAAAGCATCATTGTTTCGGAAGACGCTGGGAGCCCCCGAGTCCCTCCAGGTGATGCAGCAGCAGCTCTGATCTCGCCTTGGCCCTCCCCTGATCATTGTGGATAAGGAGAGCTGCTTCCCTTGATCCACTAGTGACCTCACTGCAGGATGTTGGTGGTGCTTGGTTCAGTATTTGTTGAGCGCCTCTGATTTCATGATAAACTTAAAAATCTTTTCCCTCCTTTCTTGTCTTTTTTTAAAAATTAATCTTATATTTCTATCATCGTATTTTTAAAGACTTCTAGTATGGAAGTGATATCCTATGTTTCTGTGTTCTTAATGATTCTTCTAAAAATTACAGTGTAAATCTTTCACCTCTCAAAGTCTAAAATGATCAGCACATTTAGTCTACACCTGCACAAAGAGCCTTAAAAACACTTAATTCTATCCACCTTCCTACTCATTTAAATATGTTATTTATTTATTCATGCATGCATTCATTCATTCATTCATTTTGGAACCCTGGATCAAACTCAAAGACACTACAACTGAGCTACATCCCCAGCCATTTGTATTTTTCTTGAGACAGAATGTCACTAGGTTCCAGAAGCTGGTTTGGGACTCATGATCCTCTCACCTCAGCCTCCCAAGAAGCTGGGATCACAGGCTTGGACCACCATGCCTGTCTAAGGGTCATTTATTTTAATTCTCTCTTTTTACTCCACCCCCAGTGTTAATATCACCTTCTAAACAAGTGATCTTTGTCTCATTCTACCTGTATAGTTTCCATTTCCTGTGGCTTCCCCCTGCACCCCTTCATCTTTCATTATAATACACCCATCTAGCAGTATCTTCTTTCTACTGAAAGATCATGCTTTAGAATCATCCCCAAGCACATGCTTTTGGAAAACTCAGTTGTTCTTTCTATCCTGTCTTTATCTTGCCCACTCTTTTGTAAGATGTTTCCTCTGGTTTCAGAATTCTGGGTTGGCACTGGCTCCTTCAGCATGTGGAAGACATTATTCCACCGTCTTCCGTCTTCCATTGTTGGCATCAGGTAGTCAGAAGCTCATGCCACTGTGTCTTTAAAGGTCTTTCGTTTCTCCTGCCTTTTTAGGTTTTATTTGATTGCACTGTTCTCCAACTTCACTATAAATGGGTTTTGATGTGGATTTCTTGTACGTTATCCTGTTGGAGATTTGTTGGATTTCTTGAATTTGAGCATCAAAGTGTTTCATCACTTGTGAAAAATTCTCAGCCATTATCTCCAAATGTTTCTTCTACCTCATTCTCTGTCTTTTTCTGAAAATATCATTCAATCGATATTAGATGGTCATTCTACTTTCCAAGTCTTTAAATCTCTGGTCATGTATTTTCTCTTCTTTTGTATAATTCTTTAAGTTTTTAATTTCTTTTTATTTTTCATTTATACAAGTATGGCTGTAGCATATTTTATAGTTACTTATTTTACTGGACACATGAGTTTTATGGCCTTTTATAAGCTTTTGTTTAAAAAAAAGAACAAATATGACTGTTTCATATTCTGTGTTAATTAATTATCTGAGGTTCTTGCAGTGTAGTTTTTCTAATCTACCATTTCACTGGTTCTTGCTCAAGGGCTCTGGTTACCTTGTTTGCTTCTTTGCTTTAGCTAGGTCCTTGAAAAAATGATTTTTGGAGTTTTATCTATTCTAGCAGGAAGGTGACTTCTTCTGGAGAGAATCTGTGCTTATTTCCTCCAGAGTCTTAGGATGTTACTAGTATGGAAGAACTTGAAACTAATTTCAGGGCTTGTGGTGTTTGGATCACCCATCATGGTGTTGGTCTGAAGATTCACACAAAGACTGGATTGTGGCTATGAGTCCATAGGGAAATTTTTATTTCCCATTCCCTGTGAGGTATTGATTCCATTTCCCTTAAAGTCTTTTTGATGGAAATTTACTTAAGGAACAGGCTTTTGTTATCCCATCTTTATGGAGGAGAGTGTCCCCTAAGACCAGCTCCATTCTGATCATGTACTGGGTGTTGATTTTCCCACCATTGTCCTATGAAGCCAAAAACACCCAAAGTTCGATTAGCTCAATTTTGGCCAGATCTCCACTTATCTGAACTCCACTTATCTGTGTAAGTTTCCACTTAGATTTTTTGGTTTAGTAGTTTCTTTCTATCTTGTCAACTCTTTGAAACATTTAATATTCTTTGAAAAATATTTCATATACTCTTCGTCATTTATTTTCAGCTAGAGTTCCATTTTGGGTAACCTAGCCCACTCTATTACCAGAAATAGAAGCTCCTCTATCATCACATATCCAGTATGACACATGCAGGTACCAACACCACAAAGGATGTCCTGATCATCCCAGCCCTTCTCATATGACACCCCCCAAGCCCTTCTCATGTGACCTCCCCAGCCCTGCACATGGACACTCACCAAGCTTACATGCAAGGACATGCTGCTATCATTGTCACACATTGCATTCTCCTTAAGCGTTATTAAAAACTGTGATATAGCTCATTGTGGTGGCTCATGCCTGTAATCCCAGTGGCTCGGGAGGCTGAGTCAGGAGGATTGAGAGTTCAAAGCCAGCCTCAGCAAAAGTGAGATTCTTAGCAACTCAGTGAGACCCTGTCTCTAAATAAAATACAAAATTGGGCTGGGGATGTGACTCAGTGGCCGAGTGCCCCTGGGTTCAATCCCCAATACCAAAAAAACAAAACAAACAAAAAAAACACTGTGATATATATAATGTACTTGTGAAAAAGTGCATTACATGTAAAATACAGCTTAACAAACTAAATGAAAACAGGGACTGGCTAGCTTTTTTTGCAAGGGGTCAGGTAAAAAATATTACAGGGTTTGTAGCTAGATGGCCTCTAATACTCTACATAATTCTGTCATGGTAGTATGAAAGCAGGCACAGACGACACACAAATGAGTTTGGCTCTGTTCCAATAAAATATTATTCACCAAAGGCCTGGTAGGCAGAATTTGGCCCACAGGTTATAGTTTGTTGACCCTATAGTAATTTATACTAATAAGTTCATTCTTACAAGCATCACGTTAGTTAAGATATGGAGTATTGCCTATTTTGTCCCTCCTCAATTATACTAGTATAACTAGTAATAGTAACTAGTGATTCTTATAGAAATCCTATCTCTGCTTTTCTTTATGATCTTACCACCTAAGTATACATGTTTTAACAATATTGTTAGTTTTGCCTGTTTTTAATAGTATATGAAATCATGTATGTTCTTTTCTTCTCATTACTTTTTCAAGATTCATCTGTCCTTACACCTGTGATTAATTTTCTTTGTTATATTGTATTCCATATGGTAATATAAACATGCCACACTTAATTACCTTTTCTATTGCTCCTAGATATTTGGGTTGCTTCCATTTTGGGACCATTTTAAATAACACGTCTATGAAATGTTTTCTGGCGCACATGTGCCTGGATTTCTGTTAACTGGAAATACCCATTGTTGGAATTGCTAGATTGTGAGATGTGCCAAACTGTTTACACAGGACTTGCAGCAATGTACACTATTCCCAGTGCTGGAGGACAGTTCTTGTTGCTCCCTATTGTTAAAGATAAAGCAGGCTGAGTGGCACTTTTTTCTCTTCTCTTGGTTAGAAAACTCAATCCAGCAGTGAGTTTAATCTACACAACCCATTGACTTTCAGTGTATTTGCAGAGCTGTCTATCCATCACACAACCAACTTTCAGACCAAAGAAAATTTGCATAGTAGTTGTCACTCTCTAAATCCCTCATCCTTCCCATCCCAGATAACCACCAACCTACTTCCTGTCTCTATGGATTTGCCTACTTTAAGCATTTCATATGATGGGAATCACACAATATATGGTCTTTTGCTACAAGCTTCTTTCAGCCTAGCACAGTGTTTTCCAGATTCATTCATGTTGTACCATGTCTGTACTTCGTTCCTTTTCACTGCTGAATAATAGTCCATTGTATGGGCATACCATATTTTATTAATCATTCAAGAACATTTGGGCAGTTCAGGATATATGATATACCACTGGAATATTATGAATAATGCTACTATAAACATTCATGTATGAGTCTTTGTGCAGTCGTATGTTTTCCTATCTTTTGATTATATACCTAGGAGTATCATTGCTGGATTATATGATGATGCCTGTGGAGCTAATGGGGGCAGAACCTTTGAGAGGTAGGTGCTAGTGGGAGGCTTTCTGATCAGTGTGGGGGGGGTGTTTTGGAAGGGGATTGTGGGACCCCCGTCTCTTTCTCTTTTTCACTTCCCAGACATGAGGTGAACATCTTCTTCCACCATGTGCTCCTACCTTGATATGCTGCCTTATCACAGGCTCAAAGGCAATGGGGCCATCCAACCATGTACTGACACCATCAAAATTGTAATCCAAAATAAACCTTTCTTCTTTTTAAGTTGATTATCTCAAGCACCTTGTTAAAGTGATGAAAAGCTGACTAACACATTGGCTTTTTATCCAGCATTGCTGCTAAGCTTGATTAATAACTCAAGAGTTTCTTGTTTTTTCTATGATAATGTCATATCAGTTGAGACTCCAGCATATAGGCACAGGCAACAACTTTCTCAGTAGGACCCCTGAAGCTCAGTAAATAATGCCAAGGGTTAACAATTAGAATGGCATCAAATTAAAAAGCTTCTGCACAACAAAGGAAACAATTAGGAATGTGAACAGAAAACCACCAGAATGGGAGAAAATCTTTGCTAGCTACTCTTCTGACAAAGATTAATATCTAGAATATAGAAAGAGCTCAACTTCACAAAAAATCAAACAATCCAATTAATAAGTGGGCAAATGAATTGTCATATATCATAATTGTCACCATAAACTTTAAAACTTAGTTGCTTTATGCAATCAATATTCACTTAGCTTGGGCCATATATTTACCAATTTCATTATACTTCATTCCTTTCTGCTTCTTTTTTAAAAAATATTTTTAGATGTAGAAGGACACAATATCTCTATTTTTTTAATTTATTTGTTATGTGGTGCTGAAAATCAAACCCAGGGCCTCACACCTACTAGGCAAGCGCTGAGCCACAACCCAACCCCCCCTTTCTGCTTCTTTACCAACCATTTGGCATAATTTCCTGTCAAATAATTTGTGCTTTTCAAACTTTCCTTATTTGTAACTCAGTTTTCATCTGGAAATATTATTATTTCCTAAATCTTCATTCTTAAAGGTGGTACGGTATGCTAAGTGGGCAGGATTGTTCGTTCAGGGCATGGAAAATTTATCTTCTGTTCCTGACTTTCTCTGCACTCACTGAGAAGTCAGCTGGGTTTAAATTTTTAAAGGTGAGCTGTTTTAAATTCTCAGGCTGCTTTTGAGTTCTTTTTTTTTTTTTAAACCATTGTCTTCAGTGTTATTTTTCACTCTTAAGTGTCTGAGCCTCCATCTCCTTGAATCTACCTTACTTAGAGTGTACGGGGCTTTCATAGAGAGGGGGGTGGTCCTGGGGATTGAACAAAGGGACTCACAAATGTTTTTATGGACGTTTTGAATTTGGGGCTTGATGCCTTTCTTTGGTTTGAGAGAACTGACATTTTCATCTTACTCTCCTTCGATGTTGGTTTTGCCCCGTGCCAGCTGCATGCACGGAAGACCTCCTCTCTCCAATTGGATGGTGCTAATCCTCTTCCTTTGTATTCTTCATCCCTTGTACATCCAATGCATTAGGCTGGACAATTTCTTTTTCCTGACCTATCTCACAATACATTACTTTTTACTTCATGGTTTCTGCTTAGCTGTCAATCCTAACTGTGCACATTGTAACTTTTCATTTCTAAAAGTGACATTTGTTTTCTCCTTCCATTGGCGATCTTGCTACTTGGTATGGCACAGTGCTCTGGGTTGTCATGTATCCACAATTACAGTCTCATACAGAAGAGTTTCATTGTCCTTAAGATCCTCTACATTCCACCTATTCATCCCTCCACCCTCTCCCCTGAACTGGATTCTGCTGTTCAGTGGCTTCTGATTCTCTGCCAAATTTTCAAGCTTTTATTCTATTTATTTATTTATTTATTGTGGTGCTGGGGATTGAACCCAGCGCCTTGTGCTTGGGAGGAAGGCACTCTACCAACTGAGCTATGTCCCCAGTCTACTTTTATTTCTTTGAGCATGGTGAACATAGTTGTTTTATAATCCATGCCCAACAATGACAGTGTCTGGGATCCTTGCTGTGACTGTTTGTTTTTCTGCTATTTCTCATGTATGTCATCTCTCATATGTCTGATTTTTTTTTTTTTTTCCTTCAGTGCTGGGATCAAACTCAGGGCTTCATACATGCTAGGCAAGTCCTCTACTGCTGAGCTACATCCCCAACCTCTCTGAGAGTTGCTTATTTGCTTCACTTTTCCGATATTTTTTATGGTGGTAAAATACACTCGACATAAGTTTACCATGTTGGCCACTTGTAAGTATTGGGTTCAAGGGATTAAGCACATCATTGTGCAACCATGTCGACCATCCATCTCCAGAATGCATCATCTCCCAGAAAACTAAAACTCTGCACCCACTAAACAACTCCCCATTCTCACCTCCCTGTAGCCCCTGGCAACCACCATTCTACTTTTTGTTCCCATGAATCTGACTGCTCTAGGTACCAGATGAAGTGGGATTACACGGTTCTGTCTTTCATGGCTCTCTTGTTTCACTCAGTATCGTGACCTCAAGGTCCCATTCTCTGTATGCACCACATTTTGCTTGTCCATTCACCGTTGCCTCCGTGTTTTTAGCTATTGTGATTAATGCTGCTATGCACGTGTGTGTAGTCATATCTCCTTGAGACTCTGCTTTCAGTTTTGGGGGGCATATAACCAAAAGTGGAATGGTGGAGCAAATAGTAGTTGTAGCTTTGTTGTTGTTCATGGCTGGAGACAGAACCCAGGACTTTGTGAATGCTAGGTAAATGCTCTACCACTGAGCTACATGCTGAGACCCTATTTTAATTTTTTGAAGAACCACCAGTTTTCCAGTTGGCTGTATTATATAATTTCTCTATCAACAGTATGTAAGTGTTCCAATTTCTCCTCCTCATCATCAGCATTTGTTATCTTCTGGAATGATGTATATATGTCATCCTAATAGCTATGAGGTATGACTGGGTATTTTTTATTATGTGCTTGACATTGTACTTGAGGCATTATTTGTGGAATTAAAGTGAAGTGTAGAATAATGTTTTCTTCCCCTATGAAAGATTTTCCTTTATTTCTGTGAGACACTTGGATGTTCTAGCTATTGAGCATCATCTTAATCTGTCTTCAGGGCTGGAGGTTTTCTGAGTCTCCAAAAGGGCCTAAAATCTGGTTGCAGTTCATGCTAGAGTGGATTTCTTTTTTTATTTATTTTTACTTCTCAGGATCAGAAGGTCATCCTCTCTGCTTGAAGTAGGGAGTGGATTTAGCTGGGTACTCAGATGGATGCTGAGGCTATCAGAAGTGCAGCTCTTCCTCTGAATGATTTATCCTGCTCCACAAACACACTCATGTGAAGATGACTCCAAACACATGGCTCATAGCTGTGATTTGAATGTTTCCTTCCAAAATGGAAGCATTGCCAACGTGATGGTATTAAGGAGTAGAGCCTTTAAGAAGTGATTAGTCCGGGGGGTTCCTCCCTTGTGAATAAGATTAATGTTTGTATAAGAGAGGTTTTTACTTAGCATTGGATCATCTGCCCTTCTGCCCTCCTCCAAGTGAGGAGAGAGCACACCTCCATTCTGAAATTTCAGCAATAAAGGCGCCATCTTGGTTACAGGGAGCAGCCCTCACTAGAACAGCCAGACCTGCTGGGGCTGTGATCTCAGACTTCCCAGACTCTATAACTGTAATAAAATGAATTTTTGTTCTTTACAAATTCCCCAAACTTAGGTATTTATTATAGTATCACAAAATCAGCTAAGACGCTCACTGCTCTCCATCTTGGCCCAGTAACATTTCACTGTCATACTAATTCCTGATGTTCTGAATGATATGGTTTGGATCTGGAATGTCCCCAAAAGCTCATGTGTTGATAGCTCGGTCCCCAGTGCAGCAGTGTTTAGAGGTGGGGTTTTTGGAAATGATTGGATCATGAGGGCTCTAACTACATCGGTGAATTAATCCACTGGTGGATTCTTAGCTTAATGGACTGTTGAGAAGTAGGGAAACTGTGTGAAGTAGGACCCATCTTAAGGGAGTAGGTCCTTTGGGGAATGCTGTTGGAGATGATAATTTGTCCCTGGTCCCTTTCTGTCTCTCTCTCTTTGCTTCCCAGTCACTCCAAGTGGGTGGCTCTCTCCACCATGACTTTGTGCTTCATCACAGGCCCTTAGCAAGGGAACCAGTCAGTCATGAACTAAAACCCCTGAAACTGTGAGCCAAAGTAAATCTTTCCTCCTTTAAGATGATTTTCTCAGGTTTTTTTTTAATCACTATAACAAAAAACTGACTAACACATTAAGTTTTATTCAAAAAAGTTTTTTTCATACACCTTTTTAGGTTATCTGTAGCAGGCAGGTTGGTCTGAAATTACCTAGCTGTTATCATCTGTATTGCAATTGTTTGCTTCTCCTTCCTCACCAGTTCTAAAGTTTATTAAGGTCAAGGACTGTGTTGTATTCATTTTTGTATCCTCGGAGCCTAAGACTTACTGTTAGTGCCCAAGGATTTTTTAGGAGCTCACTAAGCATTCCCAAAGTGGGCTACTTCCTCCTCCTCTTGGGAAGGTATCAGAAGAACACTTGTGTAATGTCAAAATCAACTTCATACAGTGCAGCAAAAGTGGGTTTTAGGGGCACAGTTAAGGTCAGATAGGAAAATAACTGCAAGAAATATCCATGAAGGGCAAATGAAAAAGATGAATAAATCCATGGTCCAACAGACAGGAAGAAGGCATAGGTTGTAAGGTAGTAGGACAGAGATAATCTTGGCTATCCTTCAAATTTCAATGAACAGGTGTTTATTTATTATGATTTTTCTCTTGAAAAAAAAAAACACTTTGTAATTATTGTTACAATGTTGCTTGTTAGATAAAGAAAACAGTTAAGAAAAAAGCTCACTGATTCCAGTACCCAACTGATGACCCAGGTTAGACTCATGGGTGCCCATGTGGCCTAATAGAACATGACCTTCAGAAGTCAACGAGAACAGGGGTTAGAATTCGTCACTTGATGTGGCCACTAAGTGATTGTGAATAGAGTTCTTCACACTGAATTTCATCTCCTCACCTGTAAAGAGAATAAAAGCAGCTTCTCTTCAGGGCTGTTTGTGAAGGCGTTGTGAGATGCGAGTCAGTGCCTGCCATGGGCGGGTGGTCAGTGCATCGAGGAGGGTATTCTTCGGATCTGAAGTTAAGTGCTCAGCCATGAGTTGGGCAGGCTGCCACCACTCCCAGGTTCCACAGCACCACACCTCCCAGACACTGGCATTTACAATACTGGTTGCTTATTTCCTCTTGAGAATTAAAGAGAATAAATGGAGCAATTTCTCTTGCTTCTGTTCCCAGGGCCTCCTCGACTTGGGTCTTGCAGCTAAGTCCCACTTTTCTTTTGCCTTCTCCAACCAGTCTGTACTCTGCCTTTAAAAGAGTACCCAGTAATTATTAATCTAATTATTGATTTAATCTTAAGTCAATTATTTAATTAAATAATTATTAGTTACTTGATTATTCCAAACACCCTGATGCCTTTTTTTTTTTTTTTTTTTTTTTTTTTTTGGTGCTGAGGATTGAACCCAGGGTCTTGTGCTTGCAAAGCAAGCACTCTACCAACTGAGCTATGTCCCCAGTCCCTGATGCCATTTTCTGCCTTGGCCCAAGAGCTTCTATTATGGACTCCTCATGCCTTGACTAAAACAATACATGGTCTTCTGACTTAAAATTATCTAATGTTTTTCTTAATAAATCAGCTACCTCCCATCTTATTGTGAAGATTGGGTCTGTTCTCTATCTTTGGAAGGTGGGAGAAATTTAATCCACCTCAGTGACGTGGAATAGTCATTTTATTAACATAAATAGGGAGAGCTTGCTGTGAATAGTGTCAGATTCTGACTGGTGAAATTAAGATATGGTCCCAGATGAATTGCAAAGGGGTTGTATTGGATTTTATGTCTGAGAATGTCAATGAATGATGCTGATAGGGAATATTCAATGTCACACTCCCCTGCTGAGCAGCTCCAGTAACAGGCCAGACTAACTCCTCTCCAAACACTTTCTTAGGCTAGAAACACCTCTGTTTCCTTTCCCTGTCAGTCCCTACATACTCTGAAACGCCTCCTGGGACTGGGACCTGTTGGTGGTAAAAATCTCCCAGCTCCTTTTGACCTAAAATAACACTAAGAAAGGAAGAGAATTATTTGCCTGAACTGGAAGATGACTAGCCATGGGGCACTCTAACCGAAATCCCAATGAGATACTACAAACAAAAAGAAAAAAAAAAAAGCTGAAGAAGATATTGGCTCACAACGTATTGATTGATATCCCAGACAGCAAAAGAATTAACAATGGAACATTTGGAGTGAGCGCTCAGATGGAATAGGTGTCAAACAGGAGGAAGTCAGGAAGATAAATTTATTGTTTTTAAAAATGTATGTTAAAGTTGCGCACGGTGGCCCACCACCAGGGGCTGGGGAGGCCGAGACCAGAGGATTGAGAGTTCAAAGCCAGCCTCAGCAAAAGCAAGGTGTTGAGCAACTCAGCGAGACCCTGTCTCTAAATAAAATACAAAATAGGGCTGGGGATATGGCTCAGAGGTCGAATGCCCTGAGTTCAAGCCCTGGTACCAAAAAAAAGAAAAAAAAATGTATGTTAAAGTATAATGTTCAAAAGGCCAAAAACATGACTTTCATACAAATATTGATGACTTGTTTAACACCTTATTAGAAGACCCCACAGGACATTAAAACTGCTTCAGAAAAAACTTAAGAACTTATTTAGGGGCAGGAGGTGCTGCGTAGTGCTGAAATGCTTGCCTAGCACATGCGAGGCCCTGGGTTCCATCGCTGGCACTGCAAAAAAGAATCTATGGAGTCAGTCAGAAAAGGCACGCGGAAATGACTTAGGTTTTTAAGCCAAAATAAAACACCACAAACCCGGTGGCTAACCAACAGAAATTTATTACTTCACAATTCTGGAGGCTGGAAGTTCAAGACCCAGGTATTGGCTGGGTGGTGCCCTAGAGACCTCTCCTTGGTTTCTGGACAGTGCTCTCTCCCTCTGGCCTCACACGGCCATCCCTCTGTGTGTCTGTCCTAATCTCTTATGAGGACACAGTGATATTTGATTAAAGCCACTCTAACGACTTCATTTAAACTTATTACCTGTGTAAAGGTCCTGCCTCCAATACATTCTGAGGAACTGGGTGTTAGGACCTCCACATGTGAATTTGGGGGGACAAGACACAACTTAGTCCCTAACACTAAGGGGTTAACAAAACTGAATAATGTTGTAACAGGGCAAGGGAAAGGTAATCTTTGGCCTAACCTCCTTTTACTAGACAGAAATCATTTGCAACTGTACTGGACTAAAATCTAAAATTGAGCATCTGGGCCACAATCCATCGTCATTAGTAACTGAAACAATGATACATTCCCCTGAGAATGAGAGCAAGCCAGTTCAATAACATCCCAGAAGGACTTAGAAAGGAAATGCAAGTCGCCCTTTTATCTTAGTTCCAACTTGTGCATCATCTTTTTACATGCATAACACGTAAAACAAAAGTGAGAAGGGGTGAATGGCAGTGCGAGGTGCTGGGAAGCCGCGTGCCATCCAGGTGCAGGGGAGAGCTGTCAGTCCTGACTTTCACTCAGTGCGTTTCTCCAGGACTCGATTGTTCACAAAATCCACTTAATAACATTGCAACTGTTTTGTAGCCTCTTCCTATCTATATTCAAAATTCATGATAAATTAGTATTCATTCATTCACTTAGTCACAGGTTCAAATTGAACTCTGGGCTACCTAAAAATGAATTCGAGAAACAAATAGTAATTTTTCCATAGATACATAAATTTACTTTAACAAGAATTCTTTTCACTGAACAATTTAAGTACATCTATTGGAAATGATCCTCATTTTTATTCCTGTAGATTCAATGGAACCTCAACTTCCAAACAGTTTTCTTAGCTACTAACCTTGTGCTGGCTTAAATTGACCTTGGGGTGACAAATACTCTCAGCTGCTCAGATTCCTCTAGGCTCCCCCAAATTACCCAAATGAATGAGATATGATGGCTTTTCTTTGTGGTATATAAAGGGAACAGTTCTACCATTTATTTTTGGAATATTTCAATCACATACTTTATTTTTCCTCTCAATAGTAACAGTTTTATTATTGTTAATAAATCTACATTTGTTATTAAACAAACAGGAAATCTTATTCCTTCCCTCCATTGCAAACAATAGAGCAATGAATAAAAATCTTCGGATTCTCTATGCAAGTGAATGATTTTCTCACAAAAGTAATTATGAAGTAATTATTATGTTCAAGAGCATGCAGACTTAAAATTCTAAGAGCTACTGTCACATTGCTCTAGGGAAAGGTTAGTCCAACTTTTCCTGCCACACCATTTTCAAATGTCTGCCCATTTCCCCATATCCCAGTCAATCCTGGGATGTTTTTGATTTTTTATTTACTTTTTTTTTTTTTTAAGTACTGGGGATTGAACCCAGGACCTTGATGTATGCAAGGCAAGCCCTCTACCATTGAGCTACATCCCAGCACCCTCAGTTTATTTTTTAAATCACATTAGATATTGGCAATCAAATCAGTGAATTTTTCTCAGTTCTATTTTAGTTTTTATTTCTTTGATTATTAATAATTTTATATTTTTCACATGTTTCGTGGCTGCTAAATTTTCTTTTGTGAATTGATTAATTACTTATTTTTAACCTCTTTTTCTATTATGGTGTTCGGGTTTTTCCTTAGTCAGTCTTAAGAGCCCTTCCTATAGTAAGGATTGTAGTTTGGATATTAACCATTTCACTTAAATATTTTGCAAATATTTCCCCTGGCTTTTCCTTTGATTGATAATTTTATTTACTTACTATTTGGGTGAATGTTTGCCATGTGCAAGTTCTATATTTTCTGTATAATAATCCTTTATTGTGTTCCTACTGTCATGCTAAAAAAATTATATATTTATAAAACAATTTCTTAAAAGATAGGGACATATGTTTTATTCTTATTTTTATTTTAGACGTTGGGCAATTATTACATAGCAACAAATTAGGTATGTTAAGAAGAATCAATTACTTTGCAATGAAAAAATTGCATGCTAAGAAAAAAAAAGAGGACCTTACCAGAAAAACAGAAGATTAAATAATTTCCAAAAACATATTTGAAAGAGAAGTAAAAAAAAAAAAAAAATCTGTACATGATTCAGTGAGTAGTGGAAGAAAAAATTAGTTCATTCTGGATTTTTCAGCTAGTAATACTGGTCTTTAAAGAAGTTGAAGTCTCTAGAATAATGCTCAGGAAAGTAGGCTAATTTTGTTTAAAAATGCATGAAGCTCTTTGATACTACAAAGTGTTTGGGGAAATGCCAGGAACTGAGATCAAGCCTCCAGAACAAAGCTCAAGGATTTTATGTCATGAAACAAAATAAAAACTTTAAAAGGATAATTTCAGCAACTTTACGGCTATTTTCCAAGAGATCACTTACAAGCACAGATCTGCAGCTGTGACCAGAAATTATCTGGGTTCCCTCAGCATGGGATGAGAGGACAGAGGACATCTCTGGATTCCAACTCATCCAAGTTCATAGCCAAGAATAATTTAGAGGAACTTAGGCCATAAGACTTTAGCAATTGAGCTTAAAAAGAGTGTGAAATAGCATGTTTGTAGCTTAACAAAAGTTCAGTAGAACCGAAAAGATAAAATATGTTGTCACTCATAGTTATCATATTTTCCAAGATCTACCTGATAATTCTTCAGACACCTCAAGTGACAGGTGCTCTAATACAGCCTCCCTTTGAGGTCTTGGCTAATTCCAGCCATACCTGCTCTGATATCCAAGCTTGAAAACCTTGAGTCATCTTGGATTCCCCCTTCTTCGTACTCTTATCTAAATGATGGACAGATGATGTTTCCTCCAAGGAACGTTCCCACACCCTGGTGAATGTTAGTCATTCCTTTGACAATGATTCTCAAAGAAAAGTGTTCGCTTGTGGTTGCTTTATATTTACTGGTCTATGTGCATGCCTGGCACAGACTGGATGCCCACAACGACTTCCTGAGTTGAAGTTAAATCCAGGCAGGCCATTCTCCCACATGACACAATCTGTATAGCAGAAATTAGTTTGGCTGTTATTTTATCACTGCAGCTCCATAACCCTTGAAGATTCCATTGCTACAATTTTTATGATGATTCTACTCTGGCTCAGGATTCCCAGGGCTTTTTGCAGCTGTTGGTAACTGCCTACAAAATTCTAGGCTGTATCCCCCTGCTTGAACTAGTTTCTGTAAATGAATAGGCCACTGTGATCACTTTTTATTACCAAACCAAAGAGACACCTCTGCTACAAGCATTTGGTAACCTTTGGGAACACTGCTTCTGAAAGCTGCTTTCTTGCATCTGTAAGTGGCAAAATGAGAATGTATATTGCTTTCCAAATAAGAGAATTCTTTTGAGCCTACGTGAGGAAGTAGCTTTCACCTTATTTAAAAAAAAAAAATGCCTTTCAAACACATCTGTGCTCCACTGACTGAAATCATGTCACTCGAGATAAATTTGAAAATATCTTGCTAAAACTGGCAGCTACAGTTCTCTACTCCCTCCTAAGAAAACATGTCTGATTCGATGATCAGAACCAAGTAGTCAGGCTCACGGTCAGGTGGACTGTAGGCTGATCTTACAGTCACAGTAATGGGAAAGCTGAGCGGATGAGAGATTCGTGGCCCAGTTCAAGTAGTTCTTGAGGAACAGAGATGTAGTTGCCATTTGAATCCAGAATATTACCCACAAAAGTCTCTTGATGTCATTTAATGTTTCGGGGATCTGCACAAACCCCCCTCTGAACAGGAGTTGTTCTGTGTTCATTTCCTTGGGGAGGAACATGATCAGTCAGTGGACAACAAAAGGATATCCAAGATTTGAGCATAAACAAAACATCTGGGAGAACTAGCAAGAGGGAGAGTAGGTTTCCATTTACCCAAAGCTAGAAATGAAATTGCAGTTCTGAGAGGGGCTGAAAGGCCAAGAGCCTGCTCCTGAAAACCAGAGACACTGCCTTTACCCACTGGCCACAAGGAAGGGCCCCGTTCCCAGAAACCCATGTTCCTCCACCCCCACTACCCATGCAGCTGCCTTCTTCCCAGTGTACTAGTCTAAGTCCAGCTGTCCCATGGGGCCAGCTCTCTTCTTCCAAGCCCTCCAGATGGGTCCCCAAGGGAAAGCACCTTTCTTGCCACCCTATACTGCCATCTCTTTGAGAGAAGAACCCAAGTAAGCCACCCCATGCCTCCACTCGAGACTGAATGCTGGTTAGTTACTCTGGGCTGAACAGATGTTGGGTGGAAGCAGAATGGTGAAAAGAGAAAAAAGGAAGAAAAAAAGTCCACCAGCCAGCCAGGCTACACATGCATAAGACTATGCACAGTGTCTTAGGTATTCTTTAGGAAGGCAATTGTAAAGGGGAAGGGAGGAAGGACTGGGGTCTGAAGGAGACTTCATTCATGCTGCCCACTCTGCTTCAGCCTGCTCCTCCCAGGGGAGGCACCCAGGCAGGACCCAGATGACTCTCCCAAGCGGAGCAGCCGGGTGCAGAGGCAGAGAGACCATCCACATCTGCACAGACACCCCAGGCCCGCTGATATGTCTACTGGGACATCATTGTCCATCCACAGAGTCAGGATTCCCTGAGCAGGGTCCTTGGCTACTCTGTTTAGCCATCTGGTTTCTATTATAATTAAGAAGGGGGAGAAAAGGGAATAAGAGAAAGTGTTAGCATGTTCTCTTGCTTAGGAGCTGTCATTTAAACCCCTTTCCTCTGTGTTTCTCAAATTCTTTTTATGATGCAGATGTTTTCTGCATCATTTTCTGCTCAAATTCTGACTAGAACCCCTCTGTGTTGGGACAGGTACCTGTGAGGAGTTCAGCTTCAAAGGTGGCAAAGCGAAGGGGATGGGAAGATGCTTCACTTAAAGAAGCTGTCTTTGCAGCTAAGCCAACAGTACATTTAATACGATTTTGGGCATAGAAGTTAATTTTGTGGTGGGCAACTGTCTTAGTACATTTTCTGTGGCTATAACAAAACACCTAAGTCTGAATAATTTATAAAGAACAGAGGTTTGACTCCTGGTTCAAGAGTGTGGCATTGGCATCTGGTGAGGGCACCCATGCTGCATGATAAGATGGCAGAGGGCACCACATGGTGAGACAGGGCAAGTGTGTTAGATCTGATTTCTCTTCCTCTTTTTTAGTAAAGCCACTAATGCCATCGGGGCCCCACCCTCATGACCTCCTCTAATTCTAATTAACTTCCAAAAGCCCACCTTCAAACATTAACTCGTGAATTTGGGGATTAAGTATGCAACCTATGAACTTTTGTGTACAATTGGATACAATTGTAGCAACCAAAGGAAAAACTAGGCAGTCGTTTGTGAATTATTGCAATAGGCTACACAGGCTCCAAGGGCAAGTCCTTAAACAACACACTCCTCGTTGTTCAATATGTATTTACCAATTACCCACCATGTGCCAGGCACCATACACAGGTGAATGGTGAACAAGACGTGGATCCTAGACCCAATGGGCGGAAAGTGGGGGCCAGCTAAGTAAGAAAGCAGCACAGTAATTATAGATTTGAAAACCCCATTTCTCTCACATTCGCTTGTGCCCTCATTCATTCATTTTCCAACACCAGGCCCACAAGGGACCTCAGGCACTGTGTGACAGATAGCCTTTCTCCGGTGGGGGGAACAGGCAAACAAGAGCAATGAGACTTGGACAGAATATGATGGGGTACCCATAGGCTACCAGGAGGGTCCCTGTGAGGATAACTTTGAGAACAAGGAGTTTATTAGGATTCAACTGCCTAGGGTTTAGCCTTTTGACAGAAAGCAAGTGGATTAAATTGTTCCCACTTTTCTCTCCCCTAAGAGAATTTGGTCTTTGCCTGCTCAACTGCCAACTCTGCTCCCCACTCCTTTAGAGAAAGAGGTGCCACTTCCACCCAGGGTCCAGACCTTTCACGACACAGAATGGGAGGACAGTAAAGGATAGGACAGGTATAGGAGAGGCAGTGGAGATGGACAAGGAGACTTGGGAAGCCTCTGGGCTCCCTTTAGGGGTGACCATCTGAGTGATAGACCAGGAAAGAGAAAAAAAGAAAAAAGCTCAGATCAGCCCAGTAGAAAAAATAGAGGGCAGGAAAACACTACCAAACCGGCTCAGGAGGATATTGGTAGAAGTGTGAACTCACAGTAAGAATCCCAGAGCAGTTTCAGTGTATGAGATACTCACAGGGAAAAAAAAAAAAAAAAAAAGGCCCTTGATGTGATTGCATGTCAGCCAGCCGTTCTCAAGGTATGTTGGGAGTGGCAAGTGTCCCTGAGACCATTCAGGGCACCAAAAAGGTTAAAAGTATTTTCACAAGAACATGATGCTGTCATCTGCCTTTTTTCACTTTTATTCTTTCCCAGGATACAGAAGAGAGCACCAGAAGCCACACGATGTGTGATATCGCCTGTGGCTCAATACAGAAGCAGCCATGAAAATCCAGCTGTCTTCTATTAAGCCAGACATTGAACAGATTTGCAAAAAATAAAACAATTCTACTATTGCCATTAAAGTTTTTTTAATGCATCTTTTTTCTCATAAAAATGTGTTATTGTCTTAACTAACAGATTTATTATTGAGAATGAATAAATAAAGATAATTTCAAAATTCTCAGTCCCAACAGTAAATATCAATAGACAGAATGCACATAGGCAACAGCTCTTGAGTTTCTCAATAATGTTAGGGAGTGAGACCAAAATGTGTGAGAACTGCTGATAGGGTCCTTTTTGTGCTTTTTGAAGATCTGCATTAAAAACTGGGGTGTGTGGATTCTTAATTCTTTGGGATCAGTCATAGAAACTCAAGAGGGAGAAAAATACATAAATGTTATCTGGTAGTAGGAGGAGGAGGAGGACAGACTTCCCTCGTTAGCTTTCTCTTGCTGTAACAAATACCTAAGACAATCAATTTATATAGAGAAAAGGTTATTTTGGCTCACATTCTGGAGGTTTCAGTCCATGATCAGTTGACCTTGTTGGTTTGGGCCTATGGTAGCACAATATGGCCGGAGCTTGTGGTGAAGCAAAATTACTCATATCATGTCTAGGAAGTAAAAGAGAGAGAGGAAAAAACCAGAGTCCCACAATCCCCTTGCAGAGTATATCCCCACCCACCCAATGACCTAGTCCTCCCCCTTGGTCCCACTTCTCAAAGTTTCTACCACCTCCCAATAGGACCAAGCTGCAGATCAAGGATTTAATACATGGGTACTTGGGGGACATTGCAGAGCTAAACTTCAGCACCTGGGTATTGACTGGTTCCTGGTCCTAGGATGTGGAGGTTACCAAAATCCACAAATGCTCAAGTCTATTTTATAAAATGATGTGGTATTTGCAAATAACCTACACACACCCTTGCACATACTTTAAATCATGTCTAGACTGCTTCTCATACCTACCACAATGTAAATGCTCCGTAAGTAGCTATCATATTGTATTGTTTAGTATATAAGGATGAGAAAAAAAGGTCCACACATGTTCAGTTCAGATGCATTTTTTTTCCAAATATTTGATCTTTGGTTGGTTGTCTCTTTGTATGCAGAACCTGTGGACGCAGAGGGCTGACTGTATTATTATTGGTATTATTAGAACACTGATCCAAAAAAGCTATAAGAGGCATATTCAGGATCATCTGGAAAACCAAACGTGGCCCCAAGGTTTCAGTTACCAGCCTCATTTTTGTATGTGATTGGAAAAGGTTAGCAGAGTTGTCACTTAACTTTTAACAAAAGGTTTCTCAAACTAAGAGTCCAGGTATATATTTTGAAGGGTGGCCAGATTCACAGATTTGAGAAACACAACTATGTACTAAATGGCCAATGCCTTAAATTACATATGACTCACAACCCACAGCAGTTCCTCTAAGATGAATCCTGACATAAATACCAATAGCTGTGGCCTCCGTAGCTCTGAATATAAGTGTTCCATAGTGAAGGGTGTTTTGTGAAGGGTCGCCAGCCCACCCAGGCCCCGACCTAGGCCCCTGCTCTGGCATTTGTAGTTCGGCCCCTGAAATAAGTGTAGGATAAATGACCCTCATGGGACCAGTGCAAACCAATGATTTAATTAAATGGAAACATGAGGAGGAAGAATATTCTCAGAATGAGAAATTCGAGTGTGAGATCTCCAAGGTTCTTTCCCTCTGTAGAGTTTCAAAACGCCTGAAAGGCATCACATCACAGTGCACAGGGTGGTGCTATGGACTGAATGCCTTCTCAACCCCCTCCCAATTCTTATGTTAAATCCCTAACCCCCAGTTGGATGGTATCATTAGGTCATGGAGGGTGGGGACCCATGTGAGGTTAGCATCCTTAGGAGAAGAGGGAAGGGTCAAAGCTCACTCTCCTCCACCTAGGACACAATGAGAAGGCATCATTCTGCAAAGTAGGAAGAGAACCTTCACCAGGAACCAAATCGGCTGGCACTTTGAACTTGGACTTCCAGCTTCCAGAACTATAAAATATAATGTCTGTTGTCTAGACCACCTGTTACAGCAGCCCAAGGATACTAAGACAGCCTAAACAGCCCCATTTGGTATATATCGTAATAAATCAATCGTGTGTTCATTTGGACAAGACTTTATAACTTTTTGTTAGCGGTTGGGTTCTAGCTGCTGGCTTGACTAAGAATTAAACCAGAAAGTTTATAGCAGAGTTGACACAATTCTCCCCAGCAAGTTTGGGGAGGACTGGGAGTCAGGGGGCATGGAGTCAGGTTTCTACTCTGCTACTAAGTAGCCACCTGATCTAGAGAGTTCCTTCTCCCTTTGAGTTCCAGATACTGCTGGCTTACCAAGAGAGTTGCATGCAAAGTACTCAAACCTATGCCAAGAACACTAGCCACCTCACTACCCAGCATCTCATAGAAAGGTCTTGATTTGCTCTAAGCAGCATGCTTAAGATCCCTGTTGATCTTATCCCAGGGAGGGCAGTGCCAAGATTCCTGGACACAAAAGAGTGGGTAGACATCTCTCCAAGATTGGTAGTTTTTTTCTGAGCTCAGGCAGGTCCAATGAGTGCTACGTCTCCCCGCTATCTCCCCATGATGCCTCCTTCCGGCCACATCAGGATCTCTGAGGTACTGGGATAGTCAGTGAGGCCAGACTTGCTTTAGATGTTTTTTAATATGCTGGAATACACTGGGACTCCTTCCCATGAGTCCTTTCACCTCTCAGGATCCTGGGTACATGATATGGGCTGAAGAAATGCTTGTGGAACTGAACCAACTGGCTGAATGGATGAAAACTTCTGGTTTAAGAGGATGTTTGGGAATTCTCTTGGAATCTTATTTAACAATATGACTCTGATCTCCCATGAATGATGATCAGTTCCTTCCTCTGGCAGGAAGTAGTGGTTGATTTCCTCAGCCAGAGAGATTCTTTTCCCCTGCAACTGTGGGTGTATTAACATGGAAGGAACAAGTAATGCTGAGAGTCAGGAAGGACAGCCAAGGTCAGCCTGGCTGACAAACAAGTCCACATGCATTGTCAATCCAAGGAGAGTATGGGAGTCCTGGAGGCCATTCTCAGATATTCCAGTTCTCTTCTCCTCCTGGTCCATGGTAGGATTGGATTTTTTTGCACACAGAGGAATTAGGCATGGCTGATTGACTTGCTTTTGTCAATGAAGTAGAAGCTTCTGGAGTTTGTGTGCAATTCACTATGTTGCCTGCTCCCTTGTGCTGTAGTGATCTCGGAATTACAGGTAGAGAAGGAAAATCCATTAATCTGGGTCCTTAAATGATTGTAGAAATTCCCCACCAACCCATACTGGACATGTAGCACCAGCAAGAATTAAACTCCTACTGTGACATGTTGGGGGATTGTGTGCTACGATTATAGGACCTAGCCTCTGCTGGCTAACACAGAGGCCCTGAGGCGGGTTTGACAAGGTTGAGTAGGACAATTAAAGGGACTGAAGAGCTAAGGAAAAGAAACAGGAAATATGAAGCAAGGAGTCGGGTGGGAAGTGGATCTGCGGCTGGGATTTCCATGCTCTGTGCAGCTGGCTGGGCCGAGGGTCCCAGATGGGAGTGGCAATCACAGGACATGGAGTGACTCTATGCTAAAGATGATTCTGTGGCATGTGCTGACTGCAGGTCACAACTGTCAAGGGAAGAGGTAGCAGGAAAAGCGTCGGTTGGGAGGATGTGTGCCACGCACTGAGCAATTGACCCCGGAGAGTTCTCTCTCCTCCTGGATGAAGGGGTTGGTTATCAACAAGGGAGACAGCTCAGACTTCCTGTGTGGGGAGTGCAGCTTAGCTGATTCCACATGTCCAGAGGCTTAGGTTCTTTCTGACTCTGTAGCCACTCCTACAACAGACAATTTCTAACAGGACGTGGTCATTATTCACACATTCATTCTGCAATGTTTGAGATGCTAGGAACTGGGCCTCCTTCAGTTTCGCAGGCATGATGGTCTTCAGAGAGCCAAATAATTAATTGCCATCTACAAAATGGACTGTAGAGATAAGTACAGGTTAACTGGGAGAATGGCACATAACTAGTCGAGGAGGTCTATGGAGAATGAGGCAGTTAGTAACTGAATCAGAGTTAAGTATTTGCTTCTGAGTAGCAAGCATGCCCCACAATTACAGATAAATATAACCCTTTCTTTCAAGGGCCAGTGAGTGCAGGAAAATATCGAGTTGCCCAAGGATCTGAACGCAATATAAAAAGTTCTGAATGTTAAAGGTCTTGGAATAGAACATTCATGAGGTGAAGCCTTATGATTCACAGTCTTGGGTTCACCCCGTGGTCAAACCAAAAAGAAAAAAAAGTGAAAGGAAGCCGGGTATCTGGAATGAATTAACTTTTTTTTCTCCTCTCTCTCTCTCTCTCTCTGTCTCTCTCCCTCACTCTCTATTCCTTCCTTTCTTTTTTTAATTATGATTACTACTAGAAACTCAGGAGACCTGAGAATACAATCAGTTCTTTATATCTTCAGGTTTCACATCCATGGATTCAACCAAGTGGAGATCAAAAATATCTGGGTAAAAAAATTTCTATACTGAACATGTACAGACTTTTCTCTTCATTCATTATTCCCAAAATAACATATCAAGTACTTGCATGGCATTTACGTAGTAAATTTAGGTACTATAAGTTGCCTAGATGTGATTTGAAGCGTATGGAAGGATTATGTAGATTACATGCAAGTACTATACCATTTCATGTAAGTGACTTGAGCATCATGGATTTTGGTATCCATGGGAATCCTGGAACCAACTCCTTGTAGATACTGAGAGATGAGTGTATTAGGAAATTAGACTCTCCCAGCGATAATGGGCTGAGCGCCCATCCAGAGTTAACTCTTCCCACTCCAAAGGATTTCCACCATCGCTCCCATCCCTTTCACTGTCCCAAATCTTCTCATGCTTTAAGGCCCAATTTAAAATCTACCTCCTGGAATCATACTGAGCAAACTCAAAACAATAGTTACCTGTCAGGAATGGGAGCACACAGGTGGATGAGCAGGTTATTCACTTTTTTTGCTTTGTTTAATTTCGATAAGCCTGCGTTATTTTGGTTAAAGAAAACCAACAAGAAGTCCATGAGGGAAAACAAATTCCACCTCCCCTGTGAACCCTTCTCTGATTCTCTCTTGCTTCTCAAATCTTTCTTCCTCTGACCATAACCAACTCTTCACAGATAAATTTTTCCCTCTTTAGATTCTCAGACCCAGCTGGAGTCTGCAGAGCGATCATCCATAGAACAGCCATAGTATTCGTATTGCTCAGACACTCAGGACTTAGCACTGGTGAATGAATAACTGCCTGTGATTTTGGCCCAACAGCTTACAGGAGTTGTGGGGCGCAGGGTCGGGGGCATGGCATTCAGGGGCTTGAAAGTCATGCTTTTGAGTCCCCAATTTCATGCAGTTTACTAAGTAGATGTAATAACCGTTTTCCATTCTTTGCTGGTTCCCACACACCCACGCCAGGAAGAGGCTCCAGGAAACGTGAAATGATAGCTCACCCAGGAGTTGGGGAATCCACAACCCTTCCTCCTGGGAGGACACAGGACTCAGAGCCGGCATGTCCTGAGAGGCCGCCCCATCTGTGTGCTCCTGGGAAACTGGCTTCCTTCCTTCATCACTGGGCATTTTTCCCATGTGGATCCACTAGATGGCCTGCAACGAACACAGTGACTTCCAGGAGGCCTGGGTGGGAAAAGGGAATACTTCCTTGCTGATCTGTTCGATTGTTTGCTTCTCTTTTGCCATGTGTCCCTGTAAATCCCCTAAAGCACAATTGATATTAAAAATAAATGACTTTCACACTCCAGACATCAGGGTTGAAACTGTGGTCTTCAGGCGGGGGTCTCTGATTGATGGCAGAACATTAATTCATTTCTGAGTGTTAGTATTTTGCTAATTACAACATGAACAGCGCTGCAAAGGAAGAAAAGAACACTCAAATAAACCTAAGGGCCTACTATGTAGCCATGAAACTAGTTCAAATAAAAAGAGATGCCGAGGCCTGGTATTGGCAGTGGTTAGGTAGAGCGGGCTCATTACACGTTGCTGGTTACGGCAAGTAAACCATTGCTTTTGGAAAGCAATATGGCCTTAGTTATAAAACCCAGAAGATAACGTGGTCTTGTTAACCAGGAAATTCTGAGGAATTCTAAAAGTTAGAAGAAAGCTATCTGTTTAAAAATGTTCTGTCTCTTCTGTCTGCAGTGGTGAGAACTTGGAAACAACAGTCAGGGACTGACTCAGTGAATCGTGGCACATCAGAGTGATACGTGGGCATTGAGATGACAAGAAGCGTGAATTTGGCCCGTATCAGGGCAGAGGAAGTCATGTTCAATGAATGTTTTCTCCAGTGAAAGGTTAATTTTCTAGTTTAGGGAGTGAGATGAAGAGCAGATTATTTTTGTCTGATGAGCTCTTATGCAGACAATAAAGTGACAACAGAGAGAGGTTAAACAAAGGTCAACCCCCAGAGCTGTCTTCCTCTGAGACCCGGGGAGGAAGTGGACACCCCAGACCAGGGACTTTCGGGGAATGGGTCCTTAGGGACTGTTTTGGTTTTCTTGGTTGGTGTAACAAAATACCATAAAGACAAGACATTTCTCACAGTTCTGGAGGCTGAGAAGCCCAAGACCAAGGTCCTGGTCAGTGTGGTTCCTGGTAAGGGCTCTCTTCCTGGCTTGTCAGTGGACAGCTTCAGGAGGGGGGACGCCAGGGAAGCTCTGATCTCTCTTCTTATCTTCTATGAGAACTAATTCCACCCTCATGACTTCATCTAAACCTAATTACCTCCAAAGTCACCTTCTGAAACCATCTGCTACGATTCGAAAGTGTCCCCCAAAGTCCACGTATTGATCCTTAACTCCGCAGTGTTGAAAGGTGATTAGGTCATGAGGGCTCAGGTCTCACGGATGAACTAATGCCAGTATCACCAGAGCGAAAGTGTGACTGTAAGAGCGGTTCCCCTAAAAGGATGAGCTCAGCGACCCCCACCTTCTCTCTTTCCTGGTGCTCTCTTTGACTTCCACTGTCCTCCATGGAATTAGACAGCCAGAAGGTCTTGGCAGATTCAGGTCACTCAACCTTGGATTTCCCCACCTTCAGAACTGTAAGAAATAAATCTCTGCTTTTAGAAGTTATTCAGCCTCTGATATTTAATTTAGCAGATAAAATATATACCTTTAGTGGTAGGGAAAGGGGACAGGGGACAATTCCACCAACAGATGTTAAACCGTGCACAAAAATATTCAAGGTCGGGGAAAGCCCAAGAGCTTCCCCAGTGGGACTGATTCGGTGCAGGCCTGGCTCTGATGGGGAGAGGCTGGGCGCTCAGGGATGAGCTCTCACATGCACAAATAAATAACCATCTGCTCAAACTGCATCACTAACAGTCAGTCATGCGCCTTTAATTTGGACCTAGCATTTGAAGCTAAAATCAAACTAACTCACTATCACGTGTTGCACCATCTTGTATATAACTTACAGCCTACCGTTAACTTGAACCAGTTTCAGGGATGGTCTAGTGACCTAAGGGAAGAAGCCATGTGACAAGGCAGGCATTTGATTGGATGCCCAGGTCACATAAGAGGCATCCCCCCTGTTGCAGTAAAATGGCAGAAGATAACACAGCACCTTTTACTACACCTTACAAGTGAATGTTCATGCACTAATAAGAATTGCAAATTAAAAAGGGTGATATAGACTATTAGGTTTGTCTCTTTTCTCCTATAAGATCGTAGAGTCAAAAAAAAAAAAATTTAAACTGGGCACCATGGTGCATGCCTATAATCCCAGCAGCTTGGGAGGCTGAGACAGGAGGATCTCGAGTTCAAAGCCAGCCTCAGCAGTGATGAGGTGCTAAGCAATTCAGGGAGATCCTATCTCTAAAAAAATACAAAATGGGGCTAGGGATGTGGCTCAGTGGTCCAGTGCCCCTGAGTGCAATTCCTGGTACCAAAAATAAAAAATAAACAAAAATAAAAATAAGAATTTAAGAAGTACTGTAGAACATTGAAAATATTTATTGAACACATACTATTTTCTGGACCCTGTGGTAGTATATTACTCCAATTTCCATTACAGTAATTAAATACTGCAGTTGGTTGAATTAGTAGATCAGAAAAACATGGGCAGGCTATATATGGACCCAAAACCTTGAGACCCACGGTATTAGCCACAAAATAAGATGCATAGGAATATGTTCTGCATCTTCCTGGCATAGTGGTTTATGAAATGCCCTTCAAGTTCAGTCATATTTCAATTTTTCTGAAGTCCCCAAAAAAACTTTATTTAAAATATTAGCAAAAATGCAAATGAAAGAGAAGACATTTATCATAATCCTATCTACTCTCAACACATGGTTTGTGTTTATTTGTGTGTTCCCCAACCAGTTCTGGTCCATAAATCAGATCAAGGATTTTCAGAACAACGCTACTCTATGTCAACTCCTATTTGTGCATAAAAGTGGGCATTTCCCAGACCCCTTTAGTGTCTAAGTCAGGCCCCATTCGGAAGAGAATAAACTGTTTCAGGAATGTGGAACATTGTTTTGCTTGTCTTAAAAAAAGGATGGGAGTATTATCTCCTTTTTTCCAAGAAGCCCCGTGGTCAGGTGCTTAAGCAAACTAGAGAGGCAGATACAAATAAATTGCAGGTTGAAAGGAACCTCTGAATCTTTGCTATCTGTCTGCCCTAGTGCCTAACCTCCTGGTGAGAGTTTCTTTGGGGGAGTTTTAGACATTGTTTCTCACAGCAGTGCTGAACTGTGGGGCCAGAAAGGGTCTTAAAGACCATCTGGCTAGCATCCCTGACTTGTGGTTGCTGTCCTCTGCTTCCAGGACTTGGAAATGCATGGCCAAAAGGCACCAGTGGGATTCATATACAGCTAACTCTGATCAGGGAGCATGGCCAAGGAAGCAGGCTAGCCAAGTTGGGCACTGCAGTGGGGCCTGGAGACCCAGATGCACCTCGGGTTTCAAGCTGAGTGCTGGACGGTGTTGAGTGTGCGGACACAGCACAGAGAGAAAGCCTGGCCTGCTAATGTGACCCCAGGAGATCTGCCAGCAGTCCCCCAGGTCCAGCTGCATGTGCAAGTCCCATACAGTCCCTATCTATCAGCTGCTCTGCAGCTCCTAGTGACGTTCTGCTTTCCATTTACTCACACCTGCTGTATCTTCCTTATCCCCAGTTGGCCCCCTTCCCCCATCCCTATATAGCAGTCCTTGCCCCTGGATGAGGTCCTGACCCCTAGATCAGATCATCCAATTTAGGGCATAGTAAAGATTTGCAATTCCCCATGGTAGATACTAAAGGAACTTTGCCGCCCATTCCAACTCCTTTGGAGAGCCTCCCTGTTCTGCAGCCATTGGACCATTGAAAAATACATTTCCCAGTTTTCCTCGCAACTGGGTCTCTGATTGTGATTCAGACTCAACCTAATGAAGTAGGAGATTTCAACTTGGACCTGAGTCAAAAGGGCCTGGGAGAGGGTAAGGCAGTCATTACTCCGGCTGGGACTGCCTCAAAGGCAGTGAGCTCTGTGGTCACCCCTGCCTGACAGATGGCTTTCTGCTGGGAATTGTTCCTGGACTTTTCCCCTAATGTGGACTTCTCTAGCTCCTACGGTGACTTGGTAAAACATGGGCTTACTCAGTCGTTGCCTTGAACTGGTCAGAGTGGTTTCTATTGTTTGAAATAAAATCCTTTCCCAATGTACTCTCATATTAACATATATCTAATATGCACATTACTATTTAGTAGTATCCACTTATTGATGTTCAGTGACATTCATATATAGATAGCCTCTGTATATTCATGGATTCCACATCCTCAGATTCAATTAAAATATTCAGAAAAAAAATTACATTTGTACTGAACATGTACAAAAATTTTTACTTATCATTATTCCCTAAACAATAGAATATAACAACTATTTATATAGCCTTTACATTGTATTAGGTATTATAAATAATCTAGAGATGAGTTAGAATATATGGCAGGATGAGTGCAATTTAGATGCAAATGATATTAATTTATATAAAGGACTTGAGCATCTGTGGACTTTGGTATCTATAGGAGGTCCTGGAACCAATCCACTGTGGATGCTAAAGGACAACTATATATGTATATATGTGTACATATACCTATATATATAACTGTGTGTGTGTTTGCATTTAATATCAGAGAAATCTAAGATGCAGCATTACCCTTATTTTGAACCTAACCAGAGACTCAGAGATTGTAACAATTTTCCCATGGTTTTGTAGGTAGTAAGTAGCAAACAGCTGTTCAGCTCTGGGTTGGGGCCCAAATCATTTGGATTATAATGTCAACTCTCCCTTCATCCAGAAAAAGTGGCTTAGTGAGAGCCATCTAGTCATCTCCTTGCACACTTGTTTCCGGTCCACAAGCCCCGTTTACCTGTGGCTATTGTTTTAGACGCCACCTAGACGTCCTTCTAAGAGTGAGCAGCTGGGAACAGGGAAGCTACACATTAGGGTCCCCGACTGCATGCATGCACACCTATTATCTGGAGTTTCAGAAGGAGTCACCTCCAAAGTACAGATGTCCAACCCACCCCAGCATAACTGGAAATAAAGCAAAGCTAGTTCCACTTTTATACCAAGAGAAGAAAAAGATAGGATTTCAATTCCTCTAATTCCCAAGGAAGAAATCAGGCTTTGGTCTGGGCCTCTAGGCCCAGAAGCCTGCTCCAGGCCCAGGCTGCCACCTGCAAACAGATGGCCCCTGTCAGGCAGGTTAGAATGTGCACTGGATGCCTGCCTCCATTGTTTCCTTTTCTGGAAGAGCTGTTTGTTCCACCAGTTAGTGTGGTCAGCATTTCCATTCAGGACTGCATTATCAGGGCTTTATTTTTAAGTCAGGCATAAAAATGGGCCTTGAACTGAAACTTGGAAGCTGGGCAATTAGCATATTTGAAAGGAAGCCAACTGGTCTTTTGTTATTCTCTGGGGCAGAAGGGGTTCCTCCATGCTCTTCCAAAGGACAAAAAGGGTCTGTGTTTGGGGCATTTAAAAATAAGCACTGAGCATGGGCTTGGGATATGTACACACAAAAGCTCGTAAGAAAATTGTCTTGGGGCTGCCGGGATGATGTCCATGGTGGACCCCAAGGATGCTCTCTCTCTGCTGCCCAGAAAAAACTAGGACACTTTACTATGAAAACTGGAAGCCAAGGAACTTTGTGTTTAAAGGAGTTCTGGTGAGAGTGGCCAAGTCCACGGCTGCCTTCCAGAACACCCTTAGAGAAAATGCTGACCAGTCAACTGGAAAGTAGTTTCTGGATGCTTTTTCCCCACAAGGCACTAGAGAGGCAGAGATTTGGAACTGGGACTGGTAGTGACAAGGAAAAAGCAAATCTAAGTAGGAGAATCGCCTGCCCCAGGAAGACAACAAGCACAGGCTAACACATGCTCCTCCCTGAAGAAAGAACCAGACGATGTGGTCTAGAAGTAGAGGCAAGGCAAGGCAAGACCACCAAGGACTGGGCAAGATGGGGAGTCGGGGTGGGCAGGAGGAAGAACAGTGACTGGGGAGCCACTCACTAGTTCTGTAGAACCTTGACAAATTTCTGAGCCTGGGAAGTATAAGAAACTATAAGAAAATGTGAAAAGCAACAACAACAACAAAAAAAACCAGTAGCAGGACTACAGCGTTCTAGAGATCATAGAAGGAAATGCGTGCGAAGTGCTGAGCCCATGCTAAATAGCAATTACCACTTGTAAATGGTGGATATGCTGGACTATTCAGCCCATGATCATGAAAGTCAATCGAATAACTTTCCTCTTAAAATTATACAAATTTCTTGCCTCACATGTACAAGGCCCTGGGTTCAATCCCCAGCACCACACACACACAAAAAAAATTATACAAATTCCATTAACTCGTTCCTCTGGAGATCCTGGACTAATACATGAGATTCAGCCATGTTGGTATCACTATGGCTCACTGCTTTATTCTCTGCTGTGTGGTATTTCATAGGGTGAACACACCACATCTTGTCCTGCCATGAGACATCTACGTTATTTCAAGTTTTTGTTACTATACACATTGATGTGGTAATGTGTTATGCCATTTTTCATTATAGTGATTGAATACCACAATTGCATTTTTCATACACAAACACACTTCTGGGTTCAATACCTAAGAGTGGGATTTCTGGGTCTTTGTATTATATAATTATTTTTCAAAGTAGTCCTACCAGTTTATACCCCCTCCAAAGTTTTGACCAATTTATACTTCTTTTTTGGGGGGAGTACTGGGGATTGAACCCAAGGGCACTACACCACTGAGTCACATCCCCAGCCCTATTTTGTATTTTATTTAGAGACAGGGTCTCACTGAGTTGCTTAGGGCCTCATCGTTGCTGAGGCTGGCTTTGAACTCGTGATCCTCCTGCCTCAGCCTCCCAAGTGCTGGGATTACAGGCATGTGCCACCGAACCCAGCTCAATTTATACTTCTACCAGAAGACTCTTAAGTATTTTTTTTCTTTTTTTTTTATTTGCTTATTGATTCATTGAGCATAAATGGAGTACAGCTATTGTTTCTCTGGTTGTACACAAAGTAGAATCACACCATCTGTGCATTCATACATGTACACAGGGCAATGATGTCTGTCACACATTCTGTTATTATTCTTATCCCCCCACCCCGACCCCACCCCTCCCCTCTATGCTATCTATCCTTCTTCCATTCTTGCCACCCTTCACCCCCGCATTATGCATCATCATTCATTCTCTTAAGTATTTTGTTTCCCAGTTCCTCCAACATCTGCCAGCCTACTGGGGACAAAATGATGTCTCACTAGAGCCTCAGTTTCCATTTATTTGGTTATTAGTAATATTGACAATCTTTTCATATTATTATTGACTATTCAACTTGCTTTTCTGTGAAGACACTGTTTCATCTTTTGTCCGCTTTTTTTCTATTGGGCTTATCTATTTTTATTGCCTTGTAAGAACTCTTTGAATTGTGGACATGAATCTTTGGTGGTTATGTATGTTCCAAGTGTTTACTTTTGGCTTGTGGCTTGCCTTGTCATTTTTATCATGCCTTCTGATGAAGAAACATTCTCCATTTTAATGTAGTCAAGTTGATCATTTTCTTTTATTGGTTAATACTTCGGGGTTTTATTTAAGAAAATCTTCCTGTGATGTCGCCATAAAGATGTATTTATCTTTTACTTTCCTCTTAGAGATCTAAAGTTGGACTTTCATATGTGCTTAATCTACCTGAAATTGATATTTGTACATGGGGTACGGCCAGGATCCAGTCTCACACTTTCTAATCATCTGTTCCAGTGTCATTGATTTGCCGGTTGATCTGCCGAGTTGTTCTTTTCTGTATGCACATGGGTTTGTTTCAGGTGTCTTCTGTTCCCTCAGTTTGTCTGTCTATCCTTGCTCTAATTCCATACTATCTTCACCATCACAGCTATCAAACAAACTTTGATTGTGTAGAGAGACAATCATCCCTAACTTTCTCCTTAATGTGTCTTATCTATTCTTAGTTCCTAACTTGCAATAGTATTTTTAAGGGAACAATTTTTTATAGATTTGTCCATGTAAGTACATATCATGTAAATACATTAGATTGTATTCTGTTTATGCATTTTACTTACGAATATGCTGTAATCGATTATCCATTGCCCCAGCAATGAATGTTAAGAGATTTCCCATAGTACCTACCAGTGGCGTTGGGTTCCATGGTATGTGTGTCTTCAGATTTACTACATATTTCAAAATTGCTCCACAATGTAGCTGAAACTATTAACACTGCTAGCTGCTGTGTAAGAATTCAAGTCGATCTGTCCCCTTAGAGATACATAAGGCGAGGGTAAGAGAAGAATGGAGGCACTTTGCATTGTGTAGAGGGAAATGGGGCGGGAGAGGACAGGGGGAAGGAAAGGTAGTGGACTGAGACAGACATCATCACCCTATGTACATGTCTGATTACACAAATGGGGTGACTCTACATCGTGTACAACCGTAGGAATGAAAAGTTGTACCCCATTTGTGTACAATGAATCAAAATGCAGTCTGTAAAAATTAAAAAAATTTTTAAAGGCAAAATAAACACTTTTGACTTTTTATTTTTCAAACTGAAGGTTTGCAATACTGTCTCACTGATGTTTCGATTTCCATTTTTCTCATTCCATGCAAGACTTCATTTTTGAATGTGAGTTGTTCAATATCCCATTGATGCCATTTGGTCATCTTCCCATTGGATAGTCTGTATTCTCACTGGTTTACTCATGAGTCATTTTATATCATAACTACTAATCCTTTGTGTTTGTTCTGCTTGGCAGTATCTATTATCTGCCCCAGTGCTATAGATCAGGGGTTGTCAAGCAATGGCCCTTGCCCATGGCTTAGTCTTGTGCACTCCTGAGTTAATCTTAATGTTGACTAATGCTTTTTACACTTTTTAAAGGTTGCGTTTTTAAAGGAAGAAGAAAGAGGAGAAGGAGAATACTAAAACCAGCAGTCGGAGTAGCAACAAAGACATGGGTGGCCTACACAGCCTCAAGTACTACTGTCTGGCTCTTTCCACAAAAAGTTGCTGACCTTGGCTCTTGACTGTTTTCTAACTTAGTTTCTGTTATATTTTTGTCATTGTTGAATAGAAGCATTGAATTTCCATGTAGTATAATACATCTTTTTTTAATTCCACTGTTATAAAATACTGTATGTCTCTGTTTCTGGCTTGCTGATTTCGTTGGTCTATCCCTGGATCACAGAGCCAATTAATTTACTACAGTTCCAAAATAAGACTTGATATTCGATAGGGAAAACCTGTCCTCCTCCCACCCCGTAGTCTTTTCTTTCAACAGTCCCTATCAAACCACTTCCCCACTCAGCCACGATGATCAAAGTTGACTCGATGTACAAACTGATTTTATAGCTATGCTTTCCAGCTGCGAGTATATGCAATTTGAAGGGTGTTTTGTTGTTTTGTTTTGGTTTTGTTTGGTTTAGTTTTCTCTGGCTGATTATTTTTACTGCTATTCCTGAAAGGAAGTATTCTCCAACCCATGGTACAAGTGTGTATTAGTGATAATTAGGAGACTTGGTAGAAGAACCAGATTCATTTAGAGGACATCTGTTTGGCTTTCTTTGCCCTCTGCTTGCTTCCTGTGTAGGAGCTGAGCTCCTAATTAATTACTGCTTATGTGGAGTGGTAATACCCAGTAAGCAGTGAAGCAGCTAGTACTGAAAAGAGCATAGCAACTAGTAAATTGCTGTAAATAGACAACAAAATGTACTGAAGGTTTATTTCCTGAAATATCATCAAGTGAACAAAACCCATCTTCTTGGAGATCTCGCCATTGAACCCATGTCATCATTCCAGATTCAAACAACTCCAGCAGCAGAAACGATTCATGGCAGAGCCAAAGGACTGCAATTCGATGTTAGGTTTCTATCTTTCATGTTTTCAAGTTTTTCAACAGCTTTATGGAGGCACAATCTGCAGACCTTTAAATTCGCACATTGAAAGCGTTCGGTGATCATTAACCAATTTGTGGAGAGGTAGAACTGTCACCACAAATCAATTTTCAAATGTTCCCATTAACCCGCAATGTTCCCTCACGCCTGTTTGTAGTTAATTCTCCCCACCCACAGGAAATTGCTGATCTGTTTTCTGTCTGTAAAAAGACTTTTCTGGATGTTTAAGATAAAAAGAACCATGTACTATGTAGCCTTCTGCGTACAGCTTCTTTTACTGTGTTTCAGCGTAATGCATTTGAGGTTCATCTGTGCTATAGGATTTTTCCTAATTTTTCCTTTTTATTGCTGGGGAGCGTTCTGCTGTTTGCATGCGACACATTTAGTTCATCCTTTCACCAATTCAGGCAGTCTTGGATTGCTTCTGTTTTGGGGTGTTAGGAAGAATACTGCTTGAACATTTGCATGTACATCTTACTTGGATACGTGGTTTCGTTTCTCTTGGGTAGATTCCTAGGAGGGAGGAATTGCCTCCAGGTCAAGTGGAAAGTATAGCTTCTAAGAAAATACCAGACCATTTTCCAACATGACTGGAAGATCTTAACACAGTGCGCCCACCAGCAACAGATGCGGGTTACAACTTCTCCATGTCCATGTCACACTAGAATGGTCTGGGTTTTGTTGTTGTTGATGTTGTTGTTGTTGTTTGTTTTAGAAGATGGCCAGCCCCATAGATGTGTATTGGTCTCTCACCGTGGCTTTAATTTGCATTGCCTATTGACAAACGAATGCCTTTTCACCAGCTTATTAGCCATCTTTACTTACAAATATTTGATATCCTATAATTTATTAGCCATTTGTATTTACAGATATTTTGTGAAGTGTCTACTCAAATCAATTGACCATTTTTATAGTGGGTTATTTGTTTCTTTATCAAACATGTTTGGAGAGTTCTTCATGCAGTTTGGATTAAGTCCTTTATCAGATATATGATGTGCAAATATTTTCTCCCAGTCTATGGCTTGTTTTTTCACTCTTCCTCCGACTCTGGTGGTACCAGGAATTGAACCCAGGGGTGCTCAACCACTGAGCCCCATCCCCATCCTTTTTTATTTAGAGACAGGGTCTCATTAAGCTGCTTAGGGCCATGCTAAATTGCTGAGACTGGCTTTGAACTCGTGATCCTCCTGCCTCAGCCTCCTGAGCCTCTAGGATTACGGAGCATGTCACCACACCTGGCTCACTTTTTTAACGGTGTCTTTTGAAGCACAAATATTTTAAAGTTTAATGAAGCCCAGTTTATCGATTTTTTTATGGATCTTGCTGTTCTCACTTGTGAAAATGTATAACCTAATCTAAAATCCTGAAGATTCTCTTACATTTTCTTCTATAAGTTTAATCACTTCAACCCTTATGTTTATGTCTATCATTCATTATGGATTAATATTTTTTGCTTATGGTATGAGATGAGGGTATTAGTATCTTGTTTAGGTTTTGGCATGTGGCTACCCAACAATGTTTGCTGAAAGGATTACCCCTTCATTGTTGAATCGAATGGTCTGGAACCTTTGTAGAAACTCAATTGACTAGAAATATGAGGGTTTATTTCTAAACTCTTGTTTCTGTTCCATTGATCTCTATACTTATCTATGTGCTCCAAGTTGTCTTAATTAGTGAGTTTTAAATCAAATAATAGAAGTTCCTAATTTGTTCCTCTTCAAAAATGTTTTGGCTATTGAAGGTCCTTTGCATTTTCATATACGTATTCTTTCACTAGGTTTGCAATTCTTACAAAATGCTTGCTGAAAGTTTGGTAGGGATTGCGTTAGATTAATAGATTGACTTGGAGAGAATCGTCATCTGGACACAATTAGCCTCCAAGAGTATCTGGAATGTCTTCATATAGCTCTTTAACTTTTCTCAACAATGTTTTGTAGTTTTCCATGTACAAGTCTTGCACTTCTTTCATTAATTTATGTCTCTGTATTCTACTTTTCTGTGGTACTATTGTAGACAGACTGTTTTCATAATTTCATTCAAATTTTGTTATTTGCTAACATTTCAAAACACAATTGATTTTTCTATCTTGATCTTGTGTCTGACAACTCTGCTTAACTAATTTATTTGCTCATATTAGTTTAAATGGATTCTTAGGCATTTTTTTAAAATACAAAATCATGTTTTTTATGTTTAATTTAGTTTAATTTATGCCTTTCCAATCTGGATTAATTTTGGTTTTGCCCATTTTTCTGGATAAAACTTTATTTTAAAAATTGGTTAGTGGAGCAAGGTGATGCTCACCTTAAAATCCCCAGTGACTCAGGAGGTTGAGGCAGGAGGATCTTGAGTTTAAAGCCAGCTCCAGCAAAAGCAAGGCACTAAGCAATTCAGTGAGACCCTGTCTCTAAATAAAATACAAAAATAGGGCTGGGGGTGTGGCTCAGTGATCAAGTGCCCCTGAGTTCAATCTCCTATACCAAGAAAAACAAAACAAAACAAAAACCAAAAAAGAAAACAAAAAAAAAAAACAAAAAAACCTGATTCAAGTGATGAGGGTGCCTTGTTCTTGATTTTAGGGAGAAGGTTTGAACTTTTTCACCAGTACGTATGATGCTGCCTATGAGTTTTTCACAGATGCCACTTATCCAGCTGTGGAGGTTCCGTCTATTCCTAATATATCGAGAGCTGTATGTTTTTTAAAATCAAAAATGAGGGGCTGGGGTTGTAGCTCAGTGGTAGAGCACTTGCCAAGCACATGTTAGCCCCTGGGTTTGATCCTTAGCACAGCATAAAAATAAAATGAATAAAAGTATTGTGTCCATCTACAACTAAAAATGTTTTTTAAATGCATGTTAAGTCTTATCGACATTTTTCTTCATTTTTTGAGATCAGAAGAGTTTAGTCATTTATTCCATTAGCATGCTGTAATAAGACTTTTGGATATTAAACCAACTTTGCATCGCTGGGATCAAATTCCTTTGGACACGCCAATCCCTGTGTTATATTAATTTGTTAAGCTATATTTTATATGTGATGTATTGCTTGTAAGTACATTATATTTCACAATTTTTTTAAGTTAGAAAAGAATGCAATGTGTTATGTACAAGTTTGGCAGTGTGCCCTTGCATTCAAGCTTTGGGAGCACCCATGTACAAGCTTGTGATCACATGGCCATGGGCTTGGGAGGTCACATAGGAAGGGATTGGGGGGTGTCATATGAGAAGGGCTGGATGATCAGGACATTCTTAGTGGTGTTGGTACCTGCATGTGTCTTACTGGATATGTAAGAGTTGGTCTTATAAAAATGATAGAGGAGCTTCTATTTCAGGTAATAGGGTGGGCTAGGTTACCAAAATGGTACTCTTGCTGAAAATCAATGAAAAAGAACATGTGAGGGCTGGGGTTGTGGCTCAGTGGTAGAGCGCTTGCCTTGTGTGTGTGAGGCATTGGGTTTGATTTCAGTACCACATGTAAATAAATGAATAAAATGAAGGTCTATCAACATCTAAAAAATATTTTTTAAAAAAAGAACATATGAAATATTTTTCAAAACATATTAAACATTTCAAAGACTTGACAAGATAGTAAGGAATTACCAAACCAAAAAATCTAAGTGGAAACCTAGAAAGATAAGTGGAGTTCAGATAAGTGGAGATCTGGCCAAAATTGAGCTAATTGAACTTGGGTGTTCTTGGCTTCATAGGACAATGGTGGGAAAATCAGCACCCAGTACGTGATCAGAATGGAGCTGGTCTTAGGGGACACTCTCCTCCACAAAGATGGGATAAATTAAGTAAATTTCCATCAAAAAGACTTTAAGGGAAATGCAATCAATAGGAAATAAAAATGTCCCTACAGAATCATAACCACAACCCATTCTTTGTGTGGATCTTCAGACCAACACCATATCTCCTGGATGGTCCAAACACCACAAGCCCTGAAGTTAGTTTTAAGTTCTCCCAGACTAGTAACATCCTAAGACTCTGGAGGAAATAAAGCAGAAATTCTCTCCAGAAGAAGTCACCTTCCTGCTAGAATAGATAAAACTCCAAAGACAATTTTTCAAGGACCGTGGCCAACACCTAGCTAAAGCAAAGAAGCAAGCAAGGTAACCAGAGTCCTTGAGCAAGAACCAGTGAAATGGTAGATTAGAAAAACAACTGCAAGAACTTCAGATAGGCCAGGAGCAGTGGCACACACCTGTAATTCCAGTGGCTCAGGAGGCTGAGGCAGGAGGATGGCGTTCAGGAGGATGGCAGGAGGATGAGGAGTTCAAAGTCAGCCTCAGCAAAGGCAAGGCGCTAAGCAACTCAGTGAGACCCTGTCTCTAAATAAAATACAAAATAGGGCTGTAGATGTGGCTCAGTGGTCAAGTGCCTCTGAGTTCAATCCCTAGTACCCACACCCAAAAAAACTTCAAATAGTTTGTGTTTGTGTGTTTGTGTTTGTATAATTGGTGTATGTGTGTGTGTATATGTATATGTATATTATATTGCATATGTATCATAACAACATAAACATATTTAAATATATTATTAAAGTATTACATAAAGTAGCAATATTTGGTGTATTTTTTCAAAGAAAAGCTTATTAAAAGCTATAAAGCTCATGTCTGTAGGAAATAAGGATCATAATGTGATACAGCCAATTGAAAGAGTAATCACACAGACTTGTGCAAATAGAAAATTGAATTTAAAAACTCAATGAATAAATAAAACAAAAGAAGAGAAAATACCTGAAGAGATATTTAAAGACTTGGAAAGTAGAGTGACCATCTAATATCTATTTGATATTTTCAATAGAAGAGATAGAGGATGAGAAGAAATATTTGGAGATAATGGCTGAGAATTTTTCACAAGTCATGAAACACCCTGGTCTATAGATTCAAGAAATCCAACAAATCTCAAACAGGATAAACTATAAGAAATTCCCACCAAAGCCATTTACAGTGAAGCTGAAGAACACTGCAAGGAAATAAAAATAAAAGTTAAAAAGGCAGGAGAAACAAAAGACATGTTACCTTTAAAGACACAGTGGACTGGGTGCAGACTAATTGACGCCAACAATGGAAGACAGAAGACAGTGGAATAATGTCTTCCACATGCTGAAGGAGCCAGTGCCAACCAAGAATTCTGAAACCAGAGGAAACATCTTTCAAGAAAGTGGGCAAGATAAAAACAGGATAGAAAGAACAACTACAGGAAAGACAGTAGAATGAATCAGACATCACTTTCCTACTCTCATATATGAATACATGACCAGTGTAACTCCACATCATGCACAACCACAAGAATGGGAAGTGATACTCCATGTATGTAGGAAATGTCAAAATACACTCTACAGTCATGTGGAACTAAAAAGAACAAATAATTAAATAAGAAGAACTGAGTTTTCCAAGAGAAGATTTTGAATTCTAGTATCTGAAAAAGAGTGCAGATGGGAGTATTACAATGAAAAAGGAAAAAAGGAAAAGAAAATAGAGACTATGTAAGTAAAATGAAGCAAGGACTGCTTGTATAAGACCATAATATTGGCTTTCAGATGGAATAAAAAGTTAAAATAAATGACACATATGTAAATAAGTAGAAAGGTAAATACAGTTAAGTGCTCTTAAGGTTCTTCGTCCAAGAGTGGAGTAAATGCACTGATTAAGTTAGACTTCGAGAAGTTAAAAATTTATGTTGTAATTTTTATTTTATTTATTTATTCATTTGTTTATTTATGGTACTGAGGATTAAACCCAGGGCTACTCTACTACTACAACCCCAGCCCTTTAAATTTTTTGAGACAGTATCTCAGTAAGTTATTGAGGCAGGCCTCAAATTTGTGATCCTTCTGCCTCAGCCTCCTGAGTTACTGGGATTATAGGCATACACCACTATACCCAGCTTTCCAATGTATTAGCAGCTGTATTTTCCATGTCTTGACATTTCTGAGTTTTACAGTATCCCCAAGTGAGAGATAGAAGATAAGATTTTCTGTGATCACTTCATAACTATTGTAACTGTATGCTTTTTAATTGTTCTTAGTTTTGTTTTGGTTTTGTTTTGGGGACAGGGTCTCTAACTCCTGGACTCAAGTGATCCTTCCACCCCAGCCTCCCAAATAGCTAGGACAACAGGTCCACCCCGCTGCACCTGGCCATAACTATGCTTTTGAAAGCTGAATAACAATAACACTTCCTAAGTGCTGGGCTGTCTGGCTTTGTCCTATGTGTCTCACCTACATTAACTTTGCGTTGGACATTTGAGAAAGTCACCTTCTAGGAGCTGCTGGATACTAACTGGGCTTCAAAGCCCAGGCGGGCCAGGCATGGTGGCACATGCCTGTAATCCCAGCTGCTTGGGAGGCTGAGGCAGGAGGATCACAAGTTCAAAGCCAGCCTCAGCAAAAGCAAGGTGCTAAGCAACTCAGTGAGACCCTGTCTCTAAATAAAATACAAAACAGTGACCTAGTGCCTCTGAGTTCCATCCCCAGTTCAAAAAAAAACAGAAAAACAACAACAACAACAAAAAAACAAAGCCCAGGCGGTGGAGCACCAGTGCCTCTGTCCGTATTCACTGTACCCTTTGGCTTTGTGACCTGGGAGTGACCTTTCACAACTAATCAATAAAAAGAGGGCAAGCCATAACCTGTTTCAACACTAAAGAAATCAATAAGGAGACAGTGCTTACGCTGAGCTCTCGAAGTTTGAAGAAGAAATGAGGGTTAGAGAGGTGAAGTGCCCTTCCCTAAAGACTCTGAAGACCTGTTTCAAATGCCACCTCTTCCCTGAAGGCTTCTTGGTAAGGATGCAAGCCCTTACTCTCTCTCGTGCCTTCACTGTGATTCATCTGCTCAGGTCAAGGAGCCCTGCCACAGACGACGGGGTGGTGTCTCATAGGGCAGGGTAGAGTCAAAGCATCTATTGGAGCACAAACTGGGCAGTTACCCATGCCCAGAGGACAGCTGCTCTGCCACCCCACGCAGGAGTGCAAGACACGTGGCAGCCAGTCCTGTTTCTGGGGAAACATCTCAAATGTGGGAACTTCTAATAATGGGTGTCATCTTCCACTCACATGGTCAAATATGATTCTTTCTTGTTCTCTCTCCTCTCCAGCACTTAGAAAAATAGATATGAATAGGATTGTGGCTTCAAATTAAACTTCCCCAAACTGGGCCCTCACAGCCCTTTGGCACTGGAGTAAGAGAATTTTGCTTTTCCCAGCCCTTCCCCTTCTCCATCCTTACTCTCTTTCCAAATTGAGAATGGACAACTCCAGTTCTCTTGTCAAGGTCCTAGAAATTGGAGAACAGAGGAATCTGATGGGTGAAGTTCCCTCAGAGAACAGGGATTTGGAGCAATTGCTCATGATTAATTTGTGTTGCTAAAGTGGTCCCAGTTCATTTCTTCCTTATTCTCTCCTCATGTGATTGTAGGGAGGGATGGAGTAGAGTCTTTTTTTTTCTTTTTACAGAGTGCATTTTGATTCATTGTACATAAATGGGGTACAATTTTTCATTTCTATGATTGTGCACAATGTAGATTCATACCATTTGTGTAATCATACATGTACATAGGGTAATGATGTCTGTTTCATTCCACCATCTTTCATACCCCCACCCCCACCCCCCTCTCATTTTCCTCTTTGTAATTTAAAATTCCTCCATTCTTCTCTCAGCCCCAACCCCACCAACCCAATTATATATCATCTTCCACTTGTCAGGGAAAAAACATTCAGTCTTTGTTTTTTGGGGACTGGCTTATTTCACTTAGCATGATATTCTCTAATTCCATCCATTTATCTGCAAATACCATAAAATTATTCTTCTTTATGGCTGAGTAGTATTCCATTGTGTGTATATACCACAGCTTCTTTATCCATTCATCTGTTGAAGGGGAAAAACGCACACTTTTACATTGCTGGTGGAGTTGCAAATTGGTACTGCCACCCTGGAAAGCAGTGTGGAGATTCCTCAGAAAACTTGGAATGGACCCACCTTTTGACCTAACTATCCCACTCCTTGTTTTATACCCAAAGGACTTAAAATTAGCTTACTACAGTAACACAGCCACATCAATGTTTATAGCAGCTCAATTCACAATAGCTAGACTGGTATAGAGTCTTTTAAAATAACCTCCTTTATATGCTATGCTTCCCCAGCCAGACTAGAAAATGTTCTATAGTAGTTATATGTACTCACTACAGACCGAATGACGAGTCTGTGTGTCTGTGTGGCTGCGAGGGGCTCACTCCAAATATGTACCGTTTTCTGCACCAAGGGGACAGTGAGGCTGATTCTACAACTTCAGACTGCAATTGTGCTTTGTAGCTGACTTCTTGGTTCATCGTGGACTACGATTAAAATAAGCCCTGTCTTGGGTTTGAACACCTTGGTTGACCTTCACATCTTGCATCACACATAAGCAGAGTGTGAATGCTTCTTCTACATTATGCATCATTTGGAAAGACATCAAAAGTTCATGGGAAAAAAATTTCTGCTTATTCTTTCTCCATCCCCTAGCCTTTTTGATCTTGGAAATGAACCCCCAAAGAACAGTGTCATTGGAAACAGGAAGGCAGCAGTCTTGTGGCACTGAGTCTCTAACGTGTTGGGGCTGTGCTAACCTCAGATAGATAGTGCAAGAAGCTATTTGAATTGTAGGGTATCCAGCTAGCATCAGATAATGTCACAGAGTGTGAGTGTCAGGGGGCATATATTTGATGACAGAGTGTGTAAGTTCAAGGGGAAAAGGTACATTTTCTTTTCTTTTTTTTTTTTTCCTTCCTTCCTTTCTTTTTGACAGATTAATGGATATCATTTGACATCTGGAGAGAAAGTTGCAATGGAGAATGCAGGCTTGGAAGATTCTTAAAACTCTAAGCGGCACCAGGAAAGCCAGTAAGCAAGTATCAAACCTTGTTCAGCTGGGCACAGATGTGCCTCTGGAATATCGGGTACTCACTAGGTATCAGGAGTATTAGTGAAGGCAAAAACAGACACCATCCCTGCTTGCATGGAGCTATTCCAGACATTTTCTGATCACAATAATCAATAAACATTGAAACTTATACGTTAGACTTTATCTAATTTTAGATATAACCAAAGTGATTAGTATATAAACACTTCACTTGCCTTTTCCACTATTTGCCTTCTATTGGAGCGAGACCATGAACATTTATTTTCACTTTAAATGCTGCTCAAAACAATGTCATTTCTTCTGTATATCAACTTACTACAAAGGTCAGCACAGGGTCAGTTATCCAATTCCACTCATAGGTCCTGAACTAAAAATTAGGTTTCCTTTTTCTCATCTGGCTCCCATGTTAAAACAAAACAAAATCAAACCTACCAAGCTTCAATTTCACCGCTCAGGATCTGTTTAGACTCAGTCATTGACTTGAACCAATAAGTAACTCAGCTGCCACCAGCTATGGCTGGCTCTTATCCCTCCACGAAGCTTGTGATCTTTTGAGGAGGGAGTTTGACTCCTTGTTTCCCTTTTTTTTTTTTTTTCCTTTGCCCTGAACCTTCACTGCTGCCTCCCACCTATCCCACCTCTTAACATACTCCCACTTATTAGGAAGAAATGTTCCCACACGTAATCCATGGAGTGACGTCCTCTTAGTGTCACCTCTCACCTGTTCTTATCCTTTACTCTTCCTCCATGGTTACAGGACTCATGGGTGACAGGCATTGGTCCATGTGCTCTATCGGGAGGGTCTAATCTGCTGACAGGCTCTATACCCTAAAGTGCCAATCTCTCTTTATCCTTCTCTGCGGCAAACCAGTGTGCGGCACCATTGTGGCCAAGAGCGTGTGCTTGGAAACACCTGCTTTCCCTCAAGTTGTCTTTCCATCACCTGGATTTGGGGGGTGGAAGGACACCTGGGAAAGAGGGTTGGAGAGTGTGTTATTAAGCCAATGGGGTGGCCCACTGTTACGGTTCAGTTGTCCCCCAAAGGTTCATGTGGTGAAGGCTTGGTTCTCCAGTACGGCAATGTTCACAGGTAGGGCTTTGGGGAAGTGATTGGCTCATCAGGGCTCTCATCTCATGAATGGATTAATTCATTGATGGAATCATAGATGAATGGACTATTGGGAGGTTGTGGAAATGGTAGGAGGAGGGACCTAGTTGAAGGGAGTAGGTCCTTGGGGGCATGACTCTATCTTGTCCTGAGCCCCTTCTTCCCCACACCCCCACCTCTCTCTCTTTCTCTGCATCCTGGCCACCATGAGGTAGGCAGATTTTCCCCAGCACACCTTGCATGCCATAATATTCTGTCTTGCCTTAGACCCAGAATCAATAGGGCCTAGTGACCATGGATGAAAACCTCTGAAACTGAGCCAAAATAAGTCCTCTAAGTTGTTTCTCTCAGATATTTTTGCCCCAGTGATGAAAAGCTGACTAACACATTCCCCCATGGCATATCCTCCAACCTATTTGTATGTGTGTGTGTGTGATATTAGGCATTGAACCCAGGACTTTGCACGTGCTAGGCAAGTCTTCAATCACTGAGTTACATCCCCAGCCCTCCAACCTCGCTTTACTGAGATGTCAATCTCCATCTACTTGATTCCCATTCAACTGGGAACACATGCAGAGGAGAAGATAGTGTCTCTTCTGGAGCATTAACTACAGTGCACAAGTGGTAAATGGCAGGAACTGGATGGGGAGAGATCGCTTATGCAGGTGATGCGATGCTACAGTTCATGGTCCACATTCATGTGTGAGCCAGAGGTTCAACAAATTCCAGCTCCCCTGCCAGCGAGAGGCAGATTTCTTCCCATGAAATTGTTCTCTCATCTCATTTGCTAGTGACTTCTTCTCATCACACGTGCCCTGTCATGGAGGAGAGTGGGGTTGATGGTGGGGGAGTGGGAAGTTTGGAGGGAGCAGTGATGGAACTGTTACTCAGGAAACATCTTGACCTGTGATCCCACCCCACATTCACAGGGCTCCATTTCCTGGATGAGGGATTCTGTGAGCAAATCTAAATATAACCCTTGATGTAGTGTATCTGGACAGGAAATGCAGTTTGAAAGTGAGGAAGACGATAAACATATTGACAAAGAAGGCCCAGGCAAAAAATCTAGCCCAAGGGAAAAGTCGGGGCTTTTGTTCTGAACACCTAGAAGAGACTACTGAAGGCTTGGTGGTTTCTTTGTTGTTGTTGTTGTTTCATTTCAAGGCAGCCTAAAGCAGGATGTGATGCAAAACTAGAACAATCCAAACTTCAGTTTTCTCTGAGAAAAACATCACCCCTGACCTAGGCAGAAACTGCAGGAACGGAGCACTTCACCTTGTCTTGTAACTTTTGCTTCATATACTGAGGGTGTCTTTTTTATTTTGAAATATCACCACTTTTATTTCATATTAAATAGCAGCACACAAACACTTTTGATGATACTGAAAGTTAGATGGCTTTAGTCTCTCTTGAAAGACACTGGAGGTAGGCGTGGTGGTAAATGCTTCTAATCCCAGCAACTCAAGAGGCTAAGGCAGGAGGATCGCAAGTTCAAGGTCAGCCTCAGCAACTTAGCAAGGCCCTAAGCAACTTAACAAGACCTTTCTGAAACTTAAAAATAAAAGGCTGAGATGTCACTTAGTGGTCTAGCGCCCTGGGTTCAATTCCCAACGCCAAAAGAAAAGGAAAGAAAGAAAAAAGGGCACTGGTTTTATTATTTTCCAGTGCCCTTTTTTCTTTCTTTCCTTTTCTTTTCTCCTTCCTTCCTTCCTTCCTTCCTTCCTTCCTTCCTTCCTTCCTTC
>JAJEJO010000704.1:844910-872409 GCA_020662805.1 Glaucomys volans | reverse complement strand
CCTTCCTTCCTTCCTTCCTTCCTTCCTTTCTTTCTTTTTTTCTTTTTAACAGCCTTGTCAACTCTGTTCTGTATGTTCAGAGCATGTGTCCCAGGGACTCTTAATAAATACAGTCTCCCTCTTCCACTAGTTATCTGGATTTCCTCACACTAGCTCTGGGGCACATATCCGGTTCCCCATTAACCATTCACGTGATAGTGTGACACCAATTCATAAACTAGACCTGAATCAATAATATCATAAAGTTAGTTTTTGAATTTTATACTTTGGAGAATGCCAGTATACACCAAACTAGAGAGGAACCTCCGGCTGCACCTCCACGTGTCCATAAGCAACCTCACCAGTGACCACCATCCCCCTGCCAACTCCCCTCTGCCCAGTTTAGTTTGAAGCAAATCCCAGATATCTCATTTTTTCATGTGCACAGATGTCATTTTGCATCTTGAAAACACAGATGTATGGTTTTGTCAAAACGAACCCCATTATTATGTATAACCATAAAGCACTATTGAAAAAAGAAAAGAAGAGTCCTTAAAATATTACCCGGCATAAACCTTTTGCTTTGGGGTTAAAAAAATTATATATATATATAATATGTATTATATATATATATATGATTTTTTATATATTATATTTTTTATTATTATATATATTATATATAATTCCTGGCACACTAGTTCACACCAACAAATGTTAACAATTTCTTAACATTTCAAAGGCCTCCATTGGATTGTTTTGAAGACATCCTAATATTTCATCTGTAATTAATTCATTCCTTTCTCTAGAAAACAGCTATTTTTTTTTTCTTTTTTAAGCAAAGCCACAATACTACTATCATGCTTAAAAACAGTAATCCTGGGCTGGGAATACAGCTTAGTTGGTAGAGTGCTTGCCTCACATGCACAAGGCCCTGGGTTCAATCCCCAGCACCACAAAAACAAACAAACAAACAAAACCCAGTAATCCTTTCATACCATCAAACTTCCAGCTAGTGTATACATTTCCTGATGTTCTCATAAATGTTATTTTACAGTTGAGTCATTTGAATCTGGATTCCACTGAATGCACTGCATTTGCTACATCCTTTACATTGTTTTTCATTTATGAATTCTCCTCCCTCTTATTGACTCAAAATTAACTTGTAGAAGAATGTATCTATCTTGCCAGGCATGGTGGCACAAGCCTGCAAACCCAGTCTAAGATAGGAGGATTACAAATTTAAAGCCAGTCTGGACAATTTAGAGAGATCCTGTCTCAAAATAAAAAAATAAAAAGGACTTGGGATACAGCTCAGTAGCAGAATGTCCCTAGGTTCAATCCCCAGTTCTGAAAAAAAAAAAAAAAAGAAGAAGAATTTTTAAAGGTTACAAGCCAATAATGGCTTAAGTTTTAACCCCATATTTGGCTTATGTTCTTTTTTTTAAAAAGAAGGTTTCACTGAGACAAGAAGCATGTCAATAGACATATTTAGGTATACACAAACTTCTGTATTTGTGAACTCTACTTCTATGAATCACCAAGCATGAATGAGTAGTATTTGCAAAGAAAATTTCATCCATATTAAACATGTATACATGTTTTCCCTTTATCATTATCCTCTAAAAAATACAGAATAACAACTACTTACATGGCATTTACATTGTACATTAGGCATCGTGTCTTCTAGAGATGATATAAAGAATAGAAGAAGAGGTGTGTAGATTTTAGGCAAATTTATATAAGGGACTTGAGCATTCACAGATTTTGGTGTCTGTAACCATTTCATTTCCCTAACAGGAGTGTGTGGATAGGGCAGGTGTATAGAACCAGATGTCACTGATGTCTCTAACCTGTCAAAACGTTTATTATCCTTTCTTTCTTGGCTCGTCATTCTATCATGTTAGGAAAGGATACATTCAAGTCCAAAGTTTCATCTCTGTAAATAAAATCCACAGAAGGAAGCTACAGGTAAAATTAATTTTTATATATTTATCATAGGTCTTTTCTTTAATCAAAAGTAAGTAGAAGACTCTTTTGAGCTGCTTTCCATCCTGCATTTCAGAAGGATTTATAAGTGGGTTGCTCCTTGCTGAAGACCAGCACATTTCTATATAGGTTGCAACATCACGTGTCTCCCGATTGAACCTGGTGGAAGCATTTCCCTTCTTCAAACCACACTGAGCATAATGTAGGTGCAGCGCCCTGCAGCCTCTAATCATCTTCTAGCGCAGGAAAGCATGCCAGTCAAAGGATTGAATTCCTCCCAGGGAGGAGTTCAAGAGGTGCTGATTTTAAACCTTTCAAGCGATGATCAAAGTGAACTCAGCAGGAGAGACTTTAAAGCTGACAGAACTGAAGCAAAGGTAGTTTGATAAAGTGGTATTTATACACTCTGGTCTAGGCAGAAACTGATGGCAGGACATGAGCAAATTGGTCCTATTGTATTAATGAAAAGTATGGTGAAATTTTTCCTGTAATTTAAAATTTTCAAGGACTCTAAAGCCTGTTGAGTAACATTGGCTTGTTCATTCATTTACTCATCCACTTGGAACTAGGTAGTGGGAGGCTTAGAGATACTGAAATAAATCCTCCATGGTCCCCTAAGAAACTCATTCTTCCACAGTGGATAGAAAGTGTGTGCTTGGTTATCGACAACACTAAGCAATCTGTAATGAAAGTCTCACTTTCTCTTCCTGAGAGGGTTAAACTCCAGGATCTCAAAGACAAAATATCTAAAGAGAACTCAGATGAACACTATAAGGCTCATTTCATAGTATTCTTGAGCACATCTATTCTTTCCTCCAAGTCTTTGACTGAAAGATATCATATTGACAATTTGACATTCATCCATCCATCCATCCATCCATTCACCCATCCCTCCATTATCCATCCATCATCCATCCATCATCCATCCATTCATCCATCCATCCATCATCTATCCATTCACCCATCCATACATACATACATCTCTTCATTATTTACTCATTCTAGGGCCTTCCTGGGAACAATTGCTTCTCCCTGGAAATCTTTGCTTTCCCAGGCTAATTCTTACTCACCTTCAGATCTTCCTTTATATACATCTCTTGTTTTAGGAAGTCTTCTCTGATCTCAAAATCTTGGTGAATGCCCTCCTCCATGCCCCCATCTCCACGCTGGTCAAATGTCTGCTACTCCTTCGTGTCACCTAACCAGTAACTGTGCAGTAAGAAAGAGTCATGGTTGGCTTTATCAGTGGAAGCATTTAAAGGAAAACCCCCCATATTAATGCCTAAGAACAATTACTGTCTGTCTAGGTCATAACTCGTGGTGTTGGTCAGCTGGTTCTGGTGTACAGTGCCCTGGCTGATTCCACTGGGATCACTCATGCATCTGTGGTCAGGTGGCAAGTTAGCTGGGAGCTAGGTGATCTAAGAGCCTCATGCCTTGGGCTCACCTCTGTTCTGTGTAGTCTCTCACTCAGTTCAGACTTGGGCAATCCCAATTCAAGAGGTCAGATTCCAATTTAAGTAAAGAGGAAGCTTTAAGCCTCTCCAAGCATTGGCTCAAAACCTGCATTGTGTTAGTTCCAAGTCACAAGGCCATTCCAGATTCCAGGGGTCAGGAAATGGACTTCATTTTTTGACAAGAGAAGCTACAGAGTATTGTGGCCACTTTCAAAATCTACTGCCTTGATTTTAAAACTGAGATGTTATTCCTCTGGGGACGAGCTGGACTTTATGTAAAAAGTTCTCAGGGAAATGCCAAGACAGACTTGGAATGAGCAAAGAGAAGTAAATTGCTTTGAATAAAAATATTCTTCAAAAATTCCCATTGGCAACAGGAGCTGGAGGGCCTGGGGAGCCGGAAAGGGTCTGAGAACCGAGGGAGACAGTTGGTCCTTGGGAGTGCTATTGCACACCTAACTCACGTGCATATTCACTACAATCTGTCCTGGCGCAGCCGGGCCTACAGCACTGGGAGAGCAAAGTGAGATGGTGCATCTGCTGAAGTGGCATGGGGTGGCACAGAGACCTGTGCCATTTCCAATTTTTTTCCTTTACCATGGGAAAATTTTAGGGAAATCTCCAGATTCTATATTTTTGCTTTAAGCAATGCTATCTGTGGTTGGTTGGTTTGTTTTTTGTCATGTAAAGTTTAAGACATATTCATAAGTAGATAGGACAATCCCCATGTGCCCAAGCCCCTGATCCCATATGGATCAGTTCACAGCTATCTTGTTTCTTCTAAGACCCCTCCAACCCACGCCCCACACCACATTGTTTGAAGTACATCCAGGATCTCTCTTCTGAAAATATTTCAGTATTTCTACATTAGATTTTAAAAACATATAACCACAGTACAACTTTAAGATTATTACAACTTTAAAGATTAACAGTAATTCCTGGGTATGGGGTTGTAGCTCAATGATAGAGCGCTTGCCTAGCATGTGTGAGGCACTGGGTTTGATCCTCAGCACCACATAAAAATAAATACAATAAAAGTATTGTGTTCATCTACAACTAAAAAGAAAATTAATAAATCAAACAAAAAACAGCAATTCCTGCCAGGCACAAGGGGGTACTCCTATAATCCCAGTGGCTCATAAGGCTGAAGCAGAAGGATCACAGGTTCGAAGCCAGCCTCAGCAACTTAGCCAGGCTCTAAGCAACTTAATGAAACCCTGTTTCAAAATAAAAAATAAAAACAGCTGGGGATGTGGCTCAGTGATTAAGTACCCCTGGGTTCAATCCATGGTACAAAAAAAGAATTATTAACAGTACTTACAGTAATTCCTTAACATGATCAAGTATCCAGTCAATGTTAAAGTTTCTGATTGTCTTCATAATAAGGTCCACACATTACAAGAGATTGATATGTCTTTAGTCTATCCTGAACCTACAGGATGCCTCTTTTCTTTTATACATTAATAAATATATATATTTACAGTCCCTCAGTATCATCAGATTGGTTCTAGGACTTCCCAATGGATAAAACAGATGCTTGAGTTCCTTATATAAAATGGCATAGCATTTGTATAGAATCTACATACATCTTCCTATCTACCTTAAATCATCTCTAGGTTATTTATAATACCTAATACAATGTAAGTGCTATGCAAATAGTGTTATCCTATCTTATTCATGGAATAATGACAAGAAAAAATGTGTACATGTTCAGTACAGATGCAAAAAATTTTTTTCTAATGTTTTCAATCCACAGTCCATTAAATCCCCAGATGTAGAATCTAGAGGTAGACCCACAAGTTGAAAAAACAAGGTAATTTGTCCTATAGAGTTTCCCCTGGATTTTGTGGATAGGCAACTCCCCACTGCCATTCAATGTGTTCATCTATCTCCCGAATCTCCTATAAATGGTAACTGGATCTAGAGGCTTGATTCACTAATTTTGAACAGATGACTTCTTGGTAATGTTAAGTGCTACTCTTTTTATTTTGAAAGATTTTTTCCAGATTCCTCAATTTTAAAATCCTGTGCCTCAATGTATGTTAATTGGTATCTTGAATAAATAAATGTTTACAGTTTTTCCCTCCCAATTAATGAAAAAAAATTTAGCTTTTCCATGTTTACTGGCTTTGGCAAGAAATAGAGAGTGAAGAATTCGCATGATTTTTGATATGCCAAAGCAATAAATTTCCTAATCAGAGTAACTTGGAAATGCAGTTGGTGTATAGATGATCTAGTTTCCAGCACTCAGCAGTAAAAATCCTTGAGAAGATCTAGTAAAATGTCCAACACACGATTTGAGCAGTAAAATGGAAGCAACTGGTTAAAGACAAAGAAAACTGTGGCCACAGGAGGTTTGCATGTTGGCAGGGGAAAGAGCGAGAGAAATACAGTTGTCAGAAAGTTCTGGCACTCAGAGTCAACATCAGCCATCTAAACAAGACTGTCCGTCTCTGCAGGCCATAAGCAAATATCCGGGTTAGCTAGCAACCATTCATGATCGCATTATTAGCTAAGAGTTGGAAACTTAGACATAATGTGTTTGTAAATATATGCACAGAACCATAGCTTGATCATTTCTTTAAATAGAAATGCCTTCCCTAGTTGAACTATGCAGGCATTGAAAGCAATACGTTTTTATTAAACACGTCTAATAACAATTTTTTTTTTTTTTTTTTTTTTTAAATTCATGACTTCAGAGCTGGTTATAGCTGCAAATGCAAAGAGGGTAACTGCAAATGAGAGCAGCTCCCCTCTTCTCAAAATCTCCCCAGGTGGGTATTTGCTGCAGAGGGGAGCTGGCCTCTGGAGAAGGTCTAACTGGCATGCCTATATATAGAAGCCAGGAAGAGAAAGTGACTTGTGAGTTTGGATCTGAAGCATATCAGGCAGCAGGCCTGAAATTTAATATGTCCTTGGCCTCACAGTCCTGGTCTCTTTGTTTGATCTTTATGAGAATCTGTATAGATGCTCACTCTCTTTCTCTCTTTTTTCTTTCTTTCTTTCTTTCTTTTTTTTTTAACTATTGTATTGTCTTATTTTTAGGACATAGGAAACAATGGCAGAGGTGGCTTCCATGCAGAAGCGATAAAAGGCTGCATTTTACCTTGCCACCATGGACATTTCCTAACTAATGGCACTGCTGTTTGCTGATTTCTGTTAATACAGTCCCAGATTAGGTGAGGCACAAAGGAAAATGCCCTGGGCCACTCCCACCTGCAGTAGAGGGCAGGAAACAGAGCACTATGGATCCATCATGGGGCTGGTTCCAAGGTGAACACTGCCAATAGTTGTGCAAGCTGAACTTGAGAGTCCTCAGTCATAAAATAATGGGTTGAACCAGAAACTTCCCTAAGGTTTCCTGCAGACTCTCTTGCCTCTCAACTCTCAGAGGTATGATAGATGATTATATGGGTTTCATATTGCTGCTATAACAAATTACCACAAACTCAGTGGATTAAAACAATGCAGATTTATTTTCTTAGGGTTCTGGAGGTCACGGTTCTCATTGGGCTAACTTCAAGTTCTTGTCAGGGATATGTTTCTTTCTGGATTCTTCAGGGACTAATTCATTTCTTTGCTCTCCTCAGCTTCTGGAGTCTACCCACATTCCATGGTTCATAGCCTCCTCCTCCACTTTCAAAGCCAAGCCATTCTCATGGTGCCATCTCTCTGGTTCTCTGCAGCCAAGAAAGGTTCCCCAAGTTAAAGGACTCATGTGATTGAATAATTTTTCACAGTGTAAGTCCTTTTACCTTAATTGCATTAGCAAAATCCATCTCTACGTCAGCTAATTATGGGTTCCAGGGACTAGGTTGTGAACACCTCTTGGGGTCATTATTCTGCTGTTACTTATATTGAGTTTTCCTTAGAAGGGAGGAAAAAGAAAACCAAGGGGGGAAATTTTTAAAGGGGTTGTAAAGACCACAGTCCTTACTTATCCTGTCATTTAAGACACTAAAATCCATCTTTTCGCCAGGCATGGTGGCGCACGCCTGTAATCCAAGCGACTCGGGAGGCTGAGTCAGGAGGATCGCGAGTTCAAAGCCAGCCTCAGCAACTTAGCGAGGCTCTAAGCAACTCAGTGAGACCCTGTCTCTAAATAAAATACAAAATAGGGCTGGGGATGTGGCTCAGTGGCCAAGTGTCCCTGAGTTCAATCCCTGGTTCCAAAAAAAAAAAAAAAAGAAAATCCATCTTTTCAAAATTATCACCCAGTTCTTCCACTTGACATGTCCATGCTTGAAGTGCACTTTCTGCAACAGATTGGATGTGGTTTGCCCCCCAAATGTTCACGTGCTCAGAGCTTGATCTCAAGTGTGGCGGTGCTGAAAGGCAGTGGGACCTTTAAGAGGTAAAGAAAGCCTTAGTTAATGATGACATCATTGGAGGTGCCACCCTTGGAAGGGATGAAGGTAGGTCTTGCTGGACCACAGCTAGTTCTCATGAGGCTGGATTGTTGTAAAGGAAAGCCACCCCACACACTTTGCATCTTCTGCATGGAGCTATTTCTCTGCTCACTTCTCTGCTATGTTGTGATGTAGACAGAAGGCTCTCACCAGAGCTGAGAAGATGTGGTAGCCTGATCTTGAACTTTCATCCTCCAAAACTGCTCGTTAAATAATTTTTTTATGAAGTATAGAGATTTGGGCATTTCATTATAGCAACAGAAAATGTACTAATGCAGTTTCCTTAGTGAACTGAGCAATGCATGCCCTGGGATTTGCCTCAGTCCCACTATTCCAGCTTCCCAAGAGCCCATGCTACCCTTACCCTCTTCTCTGGCCCCCACCTCTTCTCCAAGGTCCAACTAACACAACTCTCTTATAAAGCCTTCCCTGATATTCCAAGAGAGAAGCAAAGCATCAGTGTTTTGTGTTAACAAGCCTCCTGCCTGCTTTGATAACTCTCAGTGTCCCATGAGACTGAAGACTCCCCGAGGCTCCTGAATATGTGAACTGACCCAGAGTCCTCCCCACGCACAGCAGCAGCCATGTCTACTTGTCTTGACCAAAGTCAAGAATGAGTACAGCAGGACCCCGGTCCAATCTGACCAGTATCCTTGTGCAAAGAGTAAATTTTTATATACACACAGAGAACATCATGTAAAGATTGAAGATTTGCTGCCACGAGCCTAGGAACTGCCAGAAACTAGGAAAGAGACTTGAAACAAATCCTTCCCTGAGTAGGCATGGCCCAACTGATACTTTAATCTTGATCTTCTAGCCCTCAGAACTATGAGTCAATTGATTTCCATTGTTCTACACCACCAGGTTTGTGGTGCTTTGTTACAGCAGCCCTTGGTAACTAATACAAACTCAAACCCATTTTGGTTGATTTTCTGTGAATGCACATGTTTTTCCATTGCTTCAAATGCTCCAGGAAACACCACTACTAACTTTGAACTTGTTACTTAACCTCTCAAAACCCCATTTCCTCATCTGCATAAAGAGGTAATGGGATGAGGGGGAGTAAAGGTGACCTTGAACATAAAGCAACTGATTAGGCCCCCACACATGGGAAACTCTCAATAAACAGTGTTGGTTGTACCACTCCTAGGTCCTGTGTGGATGTGGGGATTCTCAGTGGAGTACCAGGCAGGAGGGCAGATGTCTGACCACAAGGCTGGAAAAGTACATGAAGCCAGATGATTAGGCCTGGGAGGACTCTACTCCCACACTTACCTCCACTCCATCTTCATCCCTTCCTTCCTGCTGGCTGCCATGCTTAAGAGGAAAGGGAATGTGTCTATGTATGTAGTTCACAGCAATTCTATCCATCAGCAAAACGGGCTGCATTCAACCATCTATTGGGAGGGACCTAGTTTATAGTAATATTTGTGAAACTGGTGAAAAAACAGTGGATGAGTAAATGAGCAAATGAATGAATGTGTATCCTGGCTCCAAGGTTTCTGGGTATTTGCTCCCAGCAATTTCGTGAAAAGAAGGATTCAGTGGACCTCTGCAGCCATCATGCTAATGATAGCAACCTTCCATCTCAGATTCAAGAGGTTTTAGCAGCTACATGAGAAAAAATTATGCCAACATAGGGAAATGCCATTAAATCTAAACCCTTTGCCACATTGACTATAGGCATGTGTTGCTTAATAACAGAAATATGTTTGGGAAGTATGTCACTGGGCAATGTTATTGTGTGAACTTCATACAGTGTACTTCTACACATTGAGATGACTACAATGTCCCTAGGCATTGTATATGGGGTCCATTGTTGATTGAAATGTCTCTATGTGGTGCATAACTGTGATTCAATCACTAAGTATAACTTTGTTTTTTTCTTGGTCCTGGATATTGACCCCATAGTCTTATGCGTGTAAGGGTGTGATCTACCATTGTGCTGCACCCTTTGCCTAAATATAACTTTCTAGTTTGACTTCACAAACCCTGGAACATTCCTTCCTCTCCCTCATCTCCTTGTTTCCTCCTGCACAGGGCAGCTGTTTGCCCAGCCCAGTCACCTGGTGGTTAACCTTACTGCCTATCACCCCTCCACACACCTGTGTATATTTGTTCTGTCAGAGTAAATCCTGGGTCTCTGCTCCCCTGACATCCCCCAAGGCTGCCACTCCAGCCAGAAACATTAAAATAACAATAGATAGCTCCTCCCTCCCTTAGGATTATATTCACCTTGATTATTTTTTTTTCCTTCTCTATCAGAGCCTTAGGTAAGTTAACCTTCCTAAGTATCTCCCATAACTGCCAGAGCTCCTCGCTCCATCCTGACTCAAACTGTAGCCCTCCCATGTCAATGAGACGTGCACATTTCCTGCATGGGTCCCCACGCTACATTTTCCATGTTCCCTGACAACTGGATTGTCTCCAACTTTGCTGCCCAATTCCTAGGGAACCTCATACCCACCTGGGTACTCAGACTCTTCTCTCTACCTCTCATTTTCCCTCCTCTCCACAGTCCTTCTCCTCTCACCTTATCAGCACCTGGAAAGCTTCCCCTCTGCACTGCCCATACGGTTCCCACTCCATTCCCTTCCTGCCTGCCCTCAGCTCACAACGCACTCAGGTGTGTGCATTGAAGCATAGGAACCCAGTAGGTCACCTCAGATGTTCCCATCAGGATTATCAGCATCTTCAGGACAAGAGACATTTTTACTTTGTCTTCAATTATTCCATGTCCTTTGTTATTTAAGCATTATGTTTATTAGAGAAGAATCTAAATGGATCAATGCACTCCAAGTAGGGCCAGGACCAGGCCTACCACTGGAATGGCACATAAATATCCACTTGAATGGCAACCCAATGACTGGTAAGGCCTCAAAAGAGTTAGGTATTGGAGATAAAAGGAGTCTAGTGCACATCAAGACCAGGGCAAGACTGGCTGCTACCAGTGGGTGATATCCCCCAGGCCACGGGAGAGAGAGCTGCATGCAGGCCACACGTCTGCTGACCCATGCCCACGAGCTCTGTTTCCCTCCATGAACTCACGTTAGGGAGGGGAGCCTTTGGACTTCTGGGGGGGCGGGGAGTCCCCAGTGTGGCCTGGGAATTGTGAGAGTTGCTTAATGGAAAATGTCTTTTGTTTCTTGTATTGGACTCACTCTTCTCAGGCTCAGGGGAGATTGTGTAGGAAAGTCGTGTGACATTGGGGACCAGAGGAGAGCCTGTGACTTCTGTAAGAAACATCATCTGTTCAGGTTTTGGGTTTTTTGTTTTTTTTTAACACAAAGGGCATTCTAAGGAGAAACACACTTTGACAAGCCAGATTCTTTAAAGGGCGGTTAAATAGAGCCTCCAGAAACTAAATTGTGCACCTACTCCAGATCCATCTCTAGGACAATCATGTAGTGATCTCCAACTTTCCAAGGGCAATATGCTCCAAGACCCCCAGCAGATGTCTGAAACTGCAAATAATACCCAATGTACCACACTTTTCTTATACATATATACCTATGATAAAGTTTAATTTTTAAAATAGGCACAGTAAGAAATTAATGATAATAAAATAGAGCAATTATAACAATAAATGAAAACAAAATTTACTTAAGAGTTATGAATTTTTTATTTCTAGAAATTTCCATTTAACATTTTCATTTAAATTGAGAAAAATGAAACTCAGGAGAAGGTGAGACTACTGTAACAAATTAAGGAGACTTAAAAAGTTAAGAATGACCTCTCTCATGTAAGGAGACCTGCTTTTTAACATAAATCTTCATGATCTAAAATAGACTGTCAGGTTCCTCAGGCACCTGGCTCTCAGCTTTGAACTCTTCTAGGGACATAGGCCAGTTCTGGTCCAGCTGACCCTTTTGGGGTTGTGGTCCTATGATCTCTACTTGTCTCTTGCTCTCTACTGGGCCCTGTGTGTTCATGTGGGATTCTAGTCCTCCTTACCACTCTTTTTGTTTTTATTATGTTTTTAGATGTTGATAGACCTTCATCTTATTCATTTATTTCTATGCAGTGCTGAGAATCGAATCCAGTACCTCATGCATGCTAGGCAAGTGCTCTACCACTGAGCCACAACCCCAGCCCATCCTTACTACTCCTGATATTTATTTAAGCAGTGTGATCCATAAGAAGTTAATCCCTAATAATCTATTTCTTTGAAATTCCGCTTTTCTCCAAAGTCCTCTGGCAGCTTCTGAATGTGAATGTAAATGGCTACAGCTCTGTTTCTCCAGTGTTCTGTGCCCAGATTCTCACCTGAAATTCCACTCGGTGTGTATGTGTGTGTGTGTGTGTGTGGTGGGGAGGGGGAGGGGCAGAGGTCATTTTCTCTTTGGAAGAAAAGAAGAAGAGAAGGTGAGATTGGTTGCTCCCTTTCCACTCTCCCCAGCACTTGCTGTGTCCTGCTGTCAGTGTTGCCCCCCCACCACCACCACCACGCCAACCACCCCTCCTTACCAAAGCTTCTTCAGTCAGGTTGTGCCTATGCATCGGACTCTCGGGTGGATCATGGCTACTTCTTCTATGGCTGCCCAGCTAGGCAATGGGTCTTGGGCTGACTGTGGGAAGAGGGCTGAAAAAAAGGAGGGTGAGTTACTAAGAGGATGCTAGGGAGGGAGACTACAAAACGAGAACAGCGCTCTTCCTAGAGCTGTTACGTTCTTAAACAGCAAAGGATAAAGAAAACGCTTCCTCTTGTAACACAGCTCCCCTCAAAATCAAATTCCCTTTTTCATTTGAATGTTTTTAATTAAGCCCTAAGAATAAACGGAACTCCTCTAGTGTCTTTCTGGTTTGTAAAACATGTATTATCTTCATGTCGGTTTCTCAAAGGGAACTTGCAGGTCCACGTGGAACTTTCTTGCTCCCCTTTGCAGGGCTGGGACACTCAGAGGAGGCAGGGGCAGCTCTTGCCATGACCGCCTGTGCTTCCAGGTCTGCTACCCCTGCTATGTGGCTTCCTGGCGGCTTCTGATTATTGAAGTAACGCAGCGTAAGGCAGAATCCTCTCGGCTTCCCAGAACAAACCAAAGATCGGATTTGTTTGCGAGGTACTCTGGTCCCCTCCTCCCTCGATTCTCGCATGTGGACCCTGACCTTCTGTTAGCAAGGCCCTGCAGCGGGTAGTGCCAGAGCCACCAGGGGAGCTACAGAGCGTGTCTTCACCCACCCCACGGTGGGAGGTGCCCTTCAGGTGTCAAAGTCCCCCTGCTTTGTAGCTTGCACGGACCTTGCTGTCTAGGAAACAGGATGCCATTCCCCACATTCACTTTTTCCCTAAACTATATGCCTCACTGTGAAGGGAAGCTGGGTCCACTTGCCATCACACAGCAATGTGTGAGGAACCTTCCTGAACCTGCCCCTCAGGAATACTGAGGCCTTGAAGAGTCCCCTACTCCTCTTGAGAGTGTTGTGGCTGGACATTGTCAACTGGTTGACTTCATATCTCAACTTCACTGGGCCTGACAAAGTTGTGTGGACATTTGACAAACATATTCTGGGTGGGCCTGTGAAGGTATTTCCAGAAGAGATGAGCACTTGAATTGTAGACTGAGAAAAGCACATTGCTTTCGCCGGTGTTGGTGGGCCTTGCCCAATTAACTGACGGCCTTCACAGAATGAAAAGGCTGACCTCCCCAGAGTAAGAGAATCCTTTCTGCCTGACTATATTGAAGTTGGGACATCCGCTCTTTCCTATCTTTGGACTTGAACTGAAACATCAGCTCTACCTGGGCCTTGAGATTGCCAACCCTCAGAGTGGCGCTCATGCAATTGGCTCTCCTGGTTCTCAGACCTTGGAGCTGTACCCATTAGCTCTGCTGGGTATCTAGCCTACCAACTCCGCGTGCAGATCACCTCCATAGTGTCATAAGCCAAGCCTTATGGCAGATATATAAATAAAATCTCATATGTGGCATTATATTTTGGATCTTAAATGTCCCCCATACATTCATGTGTTAAAGGCTTGGTCTCCAAATTGGCACTATTGGGGGGTGGGAACTTTTAAGAGGTGGAATCTAGGGAGAAGTCTAGATCATTGAGAGAATGTCCTTGAAGGGGATATAGCCCCTTGCTCTCCCATTTTCTGTTTCAATTCCAATGCCATGAAGTGAACAGCTTCATGCTACTGATGCCTCACCACAGGTTCAAAAGTGATGGCGCCATTCAATCATAAACAGAAACCTCCAAAACTATGAGCCAAAGTAAACCTTTCCTCCCTCAAGTATTTTGTTACGGTAACAGAAAGTTGGCCAGCATAGTAGATGTTCACACCACACACTCACACACAGGCATATGCTGTTTCTCCAGAGAACCCTAACAGTGATCAATGGGACTAAATGAGGAAAGTTAAAGATCTGACATGCAGAAGGCAGAGAACCCTCTCCCTTCCTTTGTTTCCAGTGTCCCAGAGACTAGAACCTGAATCTCAGCCCACAGTCACCAGATGCTCTGCTGCAGATTCCTGTGAGGTCCACCTCCATCTCCACCCCTGGAAGAGGCCCTCAGGGGTGCAGGGGTTTCAATGTGAAATGGGGCTAAATACTCCTACTAATAAGAATTATTTTTTAACTGTCCTGAGGGGATAGGGGTCCTCATGGTTTGATCATGGTGACCACTGTGGTCTCTGCACAGCTAGTTCCAAAACCCTCACGTCCACACCAAGGAGGCACCTTGCACAAAGTGGATTCCTCTAAAAAGCAGAAAGGACCCAAGGTGGAATCGGACTTGCATTGCCTCTCGATGATAACTGAAAAAGATGCAGTGCATTATGCGTCACTTAACAGGGTGAAGTTTCAGAAATGAGTCCTTTGCCAACTTGGTTATTGTGCAAACACCATAGTGTGTACTCACACCAACAAAGATGGGACACCACTTGTGTGATGTAATCTTATGGGGCCACCATTACAAATGTGGTTCATCATCGACCAAAACATCGTTAGGCAGCGCGTCATATTGTAACATGCCTCAACCTCTTTTCTTTCTCTATGTTCAAACAAGGACCTGTAAGAAAAGAAAAAAAGGAAAAGATGTAGAAAAAGAAAAGAAAAAGTTCCCCTAAACCCTATTGCTCCTACGCGGTTTTATCACAAACAGGTGGCAACTCCACATCCAGGAAACCAACTTCCTCTTCCCTCCTCTCCAGTTCCTGTTACCCAGAATGGAGTCTAAGTGGAAATGACTGGAATAATCCAGGTTGGAGCTCAGAGCTTGGGTGCCAGCATCAAAGGGATGATGTCAGGCTGTTGATGGTGAGGGGTTTCAGGATGGGCATATTCTCACTTCTAAATCTGGATAACTAAAGCTGAATTGGATGAACAGAAAGACATCACAAAAACAAAATGGCTTGGGTGAGTAGGTGATTAGAATTCACAGGTGCTGAGAATTTGTGTGACTTCTCTTCCCTCATTAAACAAAGATCTCAAACTTAGAATATTGCATAAGTGGTCCCAGGAAGGAGGACTGATAAGATGTAAAGGGCAGGAGTTAACTCTGCTTACATATAACGCAGAAAGGACTAACCTTGTGCTAACTAAGCACTGAAATGCTTTCTGTTTAGACTTCAAAGAGGCTCAAGGACAGAGCAGATGTGCCCTGGCAGCTTCTGCTATGATAACGAGACCCTTCGCCCCAGGGCACCAATGGCAAACCAACAACCTGTGTGCAGAGGGAAGGGAAAACACCACTGATAAAACGCCCTCCAAAGGACAGATAGAGTGAATGCAAATATGGACATCGATACCTGGGTTTCATGGGATTCGGGATCAAAGCAGGCAGACAGTTTACACATAAGCAAATGCAATGACTCAATGCACAGCGGCAGCTTTAGAAATGTAAATATGAAATTTCATGAGACCCTGAAGTACTGACAAAGCTAACAAACGGGAGTAAATGTCCAATGTGGTCAGTTCAAAGTCAGTTCCACCTTTCTGGACAGCAGCGTGTCATCATGAATAATAAGAGCAACAGTCTTGTTTGCTAACGTCTAACTCAATCTTCCAAAGCTTTGGGAATCATACCACAATGCAAAAACTAGGACGCCCTGCACGTGCTCATGAAGGTGGAATGGCTTATGTGACTTATGGCATCTTAAGCCAGATGCACATAGGCCTATGCAATTACTTTATAGATGGAGACACCCAAGAGGGGTAAAATGGCAGAGTTTTTATCTGATATGCCAATTCCCTTGTTTGGAAAGTGCATCTCTGAGTCCTGGTCCATGCTCTTTCCTACTGCTAAAGCAGAATTTCCTCTCTCCAGAATTAACTCTCAAAAATAGACATTATCAGGAAGAGTTTATTTTCATAACTAAATGTAAACTATTCTTCTTGGATTTTATCTATTCTCCACCCTAGAATGCGACATATCTGGAAAGAAATGTACCTTCAAATAGTTGGAGAAGAAGAGGCTCCTGTCACCAGTGATTTTCAACCTGAGCATGTTTTCTGGGACTGCCAAAGTTTTCATGATTTATTGATCAAAACCCACAAAGATTGCTAGAATAATTTCTTTCAGATTGGGTGGATTTTTTGTCAGGTGCAGTGGTGCATGCCTGTAATCCCAGCTACTTGGGAAACTGAGGCAGGAGGATTGTGACTTCAAAAATAGCCTCAGCAAGGCCCTAAGCAACTTAGCAAGACCCTGTCTCAAAATATAAAATAAAAAGGGCTGGGGATGAGACCCTCCCACCAAAAAAAAAAAAAAATCCAGATTTGGTGTATTTTTTTTTCAAAGTGATGGTTAAAAACTGCTTTTGCAAGTATTATGAAATATTTACTCAAGTAGGTAGATCTCTGACTTTGTTTTATCTTATAAAATAACCACTGTTACCTCCTAAGCAACATATAAATACCCTACTAACTGTAACTAAGCTTTTGGCATTTCCTAGTTTTCATTAAATGTGTAGGAAATGTTTAATCATAATTAGTCTACTTTAGGGATTCATTTCCAATAAAATTTTGCCTTTCATGTTTTATTATATATTAAAATTGGTAATATATTTATATTATGATCAATCATGCACGAAAATAGTAATTAAATTAATAGCATGTAATTATGTGATTTTATATAAGATGTTATATACACATAAGATTTGTATTTTATATAAATCATACCATAATTATAATAAATGTTCTACATAATAATTATAATAAAAATTTAATCTGGAGGAAAATTAATATTTATATATTATGGTCTCATTGAAATGGTAAAATTCCAGTTTCCATACATTCACTTTGTATGGTAGGATAATTAATAAAACACTTTCAAGGACAACAATGCATTATGAATGTAACAGGGGTCCACTTTATGCTTTAAATACATAGCCCTTGCCGCTCTGCCATTGCAGTGTTTTTTTGTTTTGTTTTGTTTTGTTTTGTTTTTTGGTACTGGGGATTGAACCCAGGAGTGCTCTACCACTGAGCCACATCCCCAGCCTTATTTTGTATTTTATTTAGAGACAGGGTCTCACTGAGTTGCTTAGGGCCTCGCTAAATTGGCTAAATTGCTGAGGCTGCCTTTGAACTCATGATCCTCCTGCCTCAGCCTCCCAAGTGCTGGGATTACAGGCATGCGCCACCACAACTGGCTTGCAATGTATGTTTTTAAAATGACATGTTTTTCTTCCTCTCTCTCTCCCCCTCCCTAGTCTCTCCCCCTCCCTAATATCAGGGGAAACAGGATCACCTTTCTTCCCCATCCTACCCAGAGTTGTCTGTCCTTGAGCATACACCCACCACAGGAATGAAGTCATCCAGACTTTGGGGATGGCAACCTAAGATCTCAGAAACGACCATCTCCCAAATTAACAAGTGAATTACAACTCCAGACAGCACACCTGGAAGGTAGACTTTGAATCACCTCTTTAAAAATTCCTGTTCCAGGGCTGGGGTTGTAGTTCAGTGGCAAAGCACTTGCCTAGCATGTGTGAGGCCCTGGGTTCAATTCTCAGCACCACATATAAATAAATAAAATAAAGGTCCATTGACAACTTAAAAAAATAAGCGGGCGTGGAGGCATACGCCTGTAATCCCAGCACTTGGGAGGCTAAGGCAGGAGGATCCCCAGTTCAAAGCCAACCTCAGCAACTTAGCAAGGCCCTAAGCAACTCAGTGAGACCCGGTCTCTAAATAAAATACAAAATAGGGCTGGGGATGTGGCTCAGTAGTAGAGTGCCCCTGGGTTCAATCCCCAGTACCAAAAAGAAAAAACTTAAAATTAAAAAAAAAATAGAAATTTATTTTTAAAAAAAAGTTAAAAAAGAAAATTCCCTGTTCCCTCTGGTAGGCAGAATCCAGTCTCTGGGACAGGAGTCCCATGTTTCTCTCCTTTGCCAGCAAAGCAATAAAACTTCTGTTCCCTTTTTCTCAAAACCATGTCCTTGTTATTGGCATCAGAGACAAGGACTGAGTTTTTGGGTAATATAAAAAAAAAAAAAAAAAAGCCATGGAGAAAGTGAATTAGAAACACAATTTCAAAAAGGAAACTACCTTTGCTCATTTTGTTCATTTTTTTAAATGGATATTTGTTCATTATTTAAATCGCTCACAATATAAATATCCATTTGATACTTATCATTATCATTTTGAAATTCCATTGAAATTTTTTAGGGGATGGATTATTTAATTATCTTGATTTAATATTTCCACATGTATGTGTGTGTGTATGTGTGTGTGTGTGTGTGTGTATCAGAACATCACATTGTACCCCATAAATATATGCAATTATTGTTTGACAATTAAAAATAGAAAATTTTAAAGGGAATCAGTTTGAAAATACTTGCAAAACCATGTTGAACCAACTCAAAATTACTCAGAAGTTTAGTAAAATTTTTTAAAAGTTTAATTGCATTTTTTTCTTCATTCCTCACTTTCTATATTTTTTTATTTGTTCTAATTGGTTATACATGACAGCAGAATGCATTTCAACTGATTGGACACACATGGAACACAATTTTTCATTTCTCTGGTTGTACACAATGCAGAGTCACACCTTTCGTGCAATTATACACATATAGAGGGTAATAATGTCCACCTCATTCCACCATCTTTCCCCCAACACCCCCTCCTCTCCTCTCACTCTCCACTGACCAATCCAAAGTTCCTCCATTCTTCTCTTGCCCCTACCATTGTGGACCAGCATCCATTTATCAGAAAAACCATTTGGCCTTTGGTTTTGGGGGGCTTGGCTTGGCTTGTTTTACTTAGCATGATATTCTCCAGCTCCATTCATTGACCTGCAAATGCCATAATTTCATTCTTTAAGACTGAGTAATATTCCATTGTGTATATATCCCATAGTTTCTTTATCCATTCATCTGTTGAAGGGCATTTAGGTTGGTTCCATAGTTTAGCTATTGTGAATTGAGCTGCTATAAACATTGATGTGGCTGCAACACTGTAGTGTGCTGATTTTAAGTCCATTGGGTATAGACTGAAGAGTGGGATAGCTGTATCAAATGGTGGTTCCATTTCAAGTTTTTGAAGGAATCTCCATGCTGCTTTCCAGAGAGGTTGCAGCAATTTGCAGTTCCACCAGCAATGAATGAGTGTATCTTTTCCCCCACGTCTTCACCAACACTTATTGTTGCTTGTGTTCTTGATGATTGCCATTCAGACTGGAGTGAGATGAAATCTTAGAGTAGTTTTGATTTGCATTTCTCTAATTGCTAGAGATGTTGAACATTTTTTCATATATTTGTTGATTGATTGCATATCTTCTCTGAAGTGTCTGCTCAGTTCCTTAGCCCATTTATTCATTGGGTTATTTGTTTTTTTGGTGTTAAGTTTTTGAGTTCTTTATATATCCTGGAGATCAGTGCTCTATCTTATGTGCACGTGGTAAAGATTTTCTCCAGTTCTGTAGGCTCTCTCTTCATGTTATGGATTGTTGCCTTTGCTGAGAAGAAGCTTTTTAGTTTGAATCCATCCCATTTATTGATTCTTGATTTTATTTCTTGCTCTTTGGGAGTCTTATTAAGGAAGTCAGATCCTAAGCCAACATGATGAAGAATTGGACCTATTTTTTTCTTCTGTTAGACGCAGAGTCTCTGGTCTAATTCCTAGGTCCTTGATGCATTTTGACTTGAGTTTTGTGCAAGGTGAGAAACAGGGAGTTCATTTCATTTTGCTGCATATGGATTTCCAGTTTTCCCAGCATGACTTGTTCAAAAGGCTATTTTTTCTCCATTGTATTTTTATGGCATCTTTGGTATAAGATAACTGTATTTATGTGGGTTTGCCTCTGTGTCCTCTATTCTGTACCATTGGTTTATATGTCTATTTTGGTTCCAATACCATGCCATTTTTGTTACTATAGCTATGTAGTATAGTTTAAGTTGTGGTATTGTGATGCCTACTGATTTACTCTTCTTGCCAAGGATTATTTGGGCTATTCTGGGTCTCTTATTTTTCCAAATGAATTTCATGATTGCTTTTCCTATTTCTATAAGGAATGCTGTTGGAATTGTACTTGAAATTATATTGAATCTGTTTAACAGTTTTGGTAGTATGGCCATTTTGACAATATTAATTCTGCCTATCCAAGGACAAGGGAGATCTTTCTATCCTCTAAGGTCTTCTTTAATTATTTTCTTTAGTGTTCTGTAGTTTTCATTGTAGAGGTCTTTCACCTCTTTTGTTAGGTTGATTCCCAAGGTGTTTTTGTTTTGTTTTGTTTTGTTTTGTTTTGTTTTGTTTTGTTTGAAGCTATTGTGAATGGGGAAGCTTTCCTAATTTCTTTTTTAGAGGATTCATCATTGATGAACAGAAATGCATTTGATTTATGCATGTTTATTTTATATCCTGCTACTTTGCTGAATTCATTTATTAGTTCTAGAAGTTTCCTGGTGAAATTTTTTGGATCCTCTAAGTATAGGGTCAGTTGTTACAAATAGTGATAGTTTGAGTTCTTCTTTTTCTATTCTTGTTCCTTTAATTTCTTTTGTCTAATTACTCTGGCTACACTTTCCAGGACTATGTTGAATAGAAGTGGTGAAAGAGGACATCACTGTCTTGTTCCAGTTTTTAGAGGGACTACTTTCAATTTTTCTCCATTTAGAATGAGGTTGGCCTTGGGCTTAGCACAGATGACTTTTACAGTGTTGAATTATGTTCCTATTACCCCTAATTTTTCTAGTGTTTTGAACATGAAGGAGTGCTGTATTTTGTCAAATGCTTTTTCTGCGTCTATTGAGATGATCGTATGGTTCTTACCTTTAAGTTTATTGATGTGATGAATTACGTTTATTGATTTATGTATGTTGAAGCAACCTTGCATCCCTGGGATGAACCCCACTTGATCACAGTGCACTATCTTTTTAATATGTTTTTGTATGTAATTTGCCAGAATTTTATTGAGAATTTTTGCAACTATGTTCATCAGGGATATTCGTCTGAAGTCTATGATCTGATAGAATACAGGGTAGTATCTAGATTTTTTGTATTTGCTAAGAGTTTCATTGTGGCAAAACATATGGTTTATTTTAGAGAAGGATCCATGTGCTGCTGAGAAGAAAGTGTACTCACTTGTTGATGAATGGAGTATTGTATTTATGTACGTTAAGTATAATTATTGATTGTATTATTGAGTTCTATAGTTTCTTTTGTTTAGTTTTTGTTTGGAAGGTCTATCCAGAGGTCAGAGAGGTATATTAAAGTCACCCAGTATTATTGTGTTGTGGTCTATTTGATTCTTGAAATTGAGGAGAGTTTGTTTGATGTACATAGATGCTCCATTGTTGGGGCATACGTATTTACAGTTGTTATGTCTTGTTGGGGTATGATTCCCTTAAGCAGTGTGAAATGTCCTTTTTCATCCTTTCTGAGTAACTTAGGCTTATGTCTACTTCATCTGATATGAGGATGGAAAACCCTGCTTGTTTACACAGTTCATGTGAGTGATATTTTTTTTCCCATCCTTTCACCTTCAGTTTTTGGATATCTTCTCCTTTGAGATGAATGTCTTGAAGGCAACGTATTGTTGAGTCTTTTTTCTTTTTTTAATCCAATCTGCCAGTCTATGTCTTTTGATTGAGAAGTTTAGGCCACTAACGTTCAGGGTTATTATTGAGATATGATTTGTATTTTTGGTCATTTCGGTTTATTTTTGGTTTTTAACTTGACTTGGTTTCTCCTTTGATTGGCTTTTCCTTTAGTGTAGCTCCTCCCTTTGCTGATTTTCATTGTTGTTTTTCATTTTCTCCTCATGGGATATTTTGCTGATAATGTTCTGTAGTACAGGCTTTCTAATTGTGAATTCTTTTAACTTTTGTTTATCATGGAAGGTTTCTATTTCATCATCAAATCTGAAACTTAATTTTGCTGGATATAAGATTCTTGGTTGGCATCCATTTTCTTTCAGAGCTTGGTATTTGTTGTTCCAGGACCTCCTAACTGTAAGGGTCTGGGTTGAGAAATCTGCTGAGATCCAAATTGGCTTCCCCCTATATGTAATCTGACACTTTTCTCTTGGGGCCTTTAAAATTCTATCCTTTTTCCCTATGCTAGGCATTTTCTTTATAATGTATCTTGGTGTGGATCTGTTGTAATTTTGTACATTTGGTGTCCTGTAAGTCTCTTTTATTTGATTTTCTATTTCATTCTTCAGGTTTGGGAAATTTTCTGATATTATTTCATTGAAAAGGTTGTTCATTCCTTTGGTTTGTAACTCTGTGCAGTTCTCTATCCCAATAATTCTTAAATTTGGTCTTTTAATGTTATCCCATAATTCTTGGAGTTTCTGTTCATGGTTTCTTACCATCTTCAGTGTGCGTCAACTTTATTTTCAAGATTATATAGTTTGTCTTCATTGCCTGAGGTTCTGTCTTCCAAGTGATCTAATATGTTGGTGATTCTTTCTATTGAGTTTTTAATTTGGTTCATCTCAAGGATTTCTGTTTGTTTGTTTGTTTTCAGAATCTCTATGTCTTTATTGAAGTGATCTTTTGCTACCTGTGTTTGCTTTCTTATATCATCTCTTACTTTGCAGATCATTTTAACTATGTACATTCTGAACTCCTTCTCTGACATTTCTTCCACTAGGCTCTCAATGGATTCTATCATTGTAGCATCTTGGTTTGTTTGGGGCACTCTCTTTCCTTGTTTTTTCATGTTGTTTGTGTGTCTTCATGTCTAGCAGTGCACTTCTGAAGTTTTACATTTTCTACCCAAAGACTTACAGAGTCCCTGCAGGTTTCTAATATCTCATCTTTAAGGAGAAGGTCAATATTAACAGCGCACAATGCAAATAATATGCAGCTTTAAACCAAATAGCCCCTATTAAGACATTTACAGTTGTGTTGCTGTAAACAGAAATGATGCACTTGATTATTACCTACAATATAAACAGTAGGTTTGCAAAAGGGTCCACAGTTTCTAATGATGGAAAAAGAGAGAACTGGTGGGGTGGGGGTGTAATATGAGATGTTAATCATGTAGGAGGTGAGAGTATAGAGGTATTAGATCATAGGAAGCATGAAAGAGGAATCAAAAGAAGTTGGCTGTCAGCAAGAGAAAAGAGAGGAAAAGTATTATGGTTTGGATGTAAGGTGTCCCCCAAAAACTCACATGTGAGACAAGGCAGGAAGTTTCAGAGGAGAAATGATTGGGTTGTAAGAGTCTTAACCCAATTAGTGAATTAAGTTCTAATAGGATTAATTGAAGTGGTAGGATGTGGCTGGAGGAGATTGGAGTTGGGACATGGCTATGGGGTATATATTTTGTGTCTGTTGGGTGAAGTCTCTCTCTGCTTCCTGAGGATACATACTACTTCCCTCTGCCACGCTCTTCCACCATTATGTTCTGCCTCACCTTGAACCCGAGGAATGGAGCTGGCCTTCAATGGATTAAGACCTCTGAAACCATGAGCCTTCAAATAAACTTTTCCTCCTCTATAATTGTACTGATCAGATCTTATGGTCACAGCAGTGAAAAAGCTGATTAAAAGAAGAGACTCCAAGGAGACTGATTAGTGAGAAGAAAATATAGAGAGAGAGAATAAAAAATAACAATTAAAAAGAAAAATAAAAAATATAAAAATTAAAGAATACACAACAAAATTGTAATATACAATTCCGACAACCCAGTCCTCAGTAGCCTGATGTGCGAAAAGGACTTGGTTTCACAAATGTCAGGGTTGTGCAGACAGGAAAAGAAAAAACAAATTCTCAAAGGACAGTTGAACAATTGTTTCTGTGCTTCCCTTCTCATCTGATAGGTGAGGTTATCTGGAGTTTTCTGTAATCTCCACTCTCAGGGTGATGAAGGATACTAGGGTAGGAGGGTTATCCTTGGAGGTGGAACCCCTGGAGGTGGGGTGTAGCAGGTGCCAATTCCCACTGGAAGACTGCACCCCATGGAATCTCCTTTGGGCTCTACTCATGTGATGTAAGAGCCTGGTCTTAGCCCGTTACATTGCCTGTCGACCCCACGATCCCTGGTCTCTGATTTAGTGTTTAAACTGTATCTCTCTTGCCCCTGCCCTTTTGACTTCCCAATCAGGAACCTCTCAATCGAGAGATCCTGAGGGCTGAATGCCAGGACCTGTGCTCCTGTTGTAGAGCGTTGTTCGGTATCAGGCAGATCAGGACGTGACATTGAGAGCTGCTGGGCTGCCACAGAGCTGCAAGTGCTGGGCTGTCGGTGGCTGTGGGGGTTAGGAGCCGGAGAATCCTGTTGATTGCCAAACTGGGTGATTGGTGGATGCAGTATTGGGGAGTGAGTCAGGGACCGGGTTGATGTCAGGTGCCACCTGAGTTGGCCCTCGAACATAGTTGGTGCTGGGCTGGTTTGTGAAGAGCAGTGACAGAGATTAGGGGTCTCTGATGACCTCATGGCTGTGGCATGCCCAGTGCCTGGGAATGTTTCTGTGCAAGAGCACAGGATGCCTAACTGCTGTGGTAATGCCCTGCATGAGGAGGCTCTTTGCAAGAGCCCTATCAGCTCCGACCATGATCTCAGGCACATAGTTCCTAATAATAGAGAAATTCCTGGGGTAGACAGCCACAATGTTTCACCAGCCCCACTTCTTCTGAGCCTGCCCACTTTATGGTAACTTTTAACAATGCACTCTCCTAGAGCTACACAAAGCTCCTAACATTGCACTTTGCGACTGCGGATTACAGTGGCAGAAAAGCTACATAGATGTCCTAGTTTCTGTAACTTTCCTGAATACAAAGAATATGCTTACAGAGTCTTTAACCTGATAATGAGACATATGTAAATAAAGATTGCCACCTTAACTCTTTAGATCTGCTTCTTCATCAGAGAGCAGCACTCCACCTGATCCCAGCTTTATCTTCAAAGTCTGCGTTTTTGAGTTTTTATTTTTCTAATCTCCCTTCACCCCTTGCCAGAACTGCAAGTTTGGCCACGCTGGATGTGGCACTGGTTGGCTGGGTGAGCCAGGATCAAGATGCCTTCACACCCTCTTCCAACCTACGACCCCTTGCAAGACTCTCCTACCTCTGCAGCAAGTTAGTGGCTATTAGAACACCTAACAGAGAGACTTCAGGTATAACTTAGCCTGTGGGGACCTTGGTGATGGTCTGTGAGGCCCTGGCTGTTGTCCCTCCATGGAAGTGGCTGCATCCCTTGGTGGTGGCAGAGGCAGCTAACCTGTAGGTACCTTCATGTTGAGCTTCCAGGCCCCAGCCAAGATGGAGGCTTCCCCAACTAAAGATGGCAATGGTGGCAGCGGAGATAACCCAAGATGGCAGTGGATGTAACAGTTTTGTTTTTGATGTTCAATATCTGCATCCATCTGAACTTATGTAAAAGTTTTAAATGTCAACTTAAAATATGCAATAGAGTGAATTGTTTCAAAATTTTTTTAGGAATGTGAGAAAATCTTTGTAAACTACTGTTCTTTAAAGCTAGTCCTGTTATAAATGCCTCACAAATAAATGCATCCTATTGTCATGTAAAACTAATTAGAACAAATCAAATAAAATATTCTCTTTAAAAAAGAATACCTTCATCAAATAAAATTGGGGAATTTTTCAAATTTTTGTTTCAAAACTTACAATACATATGAATATTGAGTGTTCTACAAAATACTGTGTCATACTAGATTTAACTTATTGTCTCCCAAACTTGTTTGATCATTTATCTCCATTTTCTCAAATGTCCATTTTAGTATTCCATTGGAATTTTTGGGGGGGAAAAATGTTGCCCTGTCATATCCCCCTCACCACTGAGATTAAGTGAAAATCCATACAAAAAATTTGTGAATGGAACATTAAGTAAGAAAGAACAAAATAATGTTAACACACATTGCAACTCTGCAAAACTATTTATTGGTGAAACAATTCCTGGACTAATGTAAATAACTTAGCATTTCTTGTTTTCTTCTTTTGTAAAGTTGCTTAAGACAAAGACAAAAAAATCAGAAGAAGGGAGGAGAGGGTAGAGGGGATGCCTGCAGGCAGGCAGGGATGTATTTGGTTGCCTGACTGATTCAAGAGACTGTCCTGACCATAAGATAAGGTCTGGGCTGTGAGGGTCACCCAAGTTCAGCAGATATACTAGATCCAACCAAACATTAGTATCTGGGAACTGTCTCAACCAGGAAAGTTGTTTTAACCCACAGAGGCCAGCTCTTGAGAACCATTATTGAGTGTGATCTGGTGCATACAGCAAGCTTTAAGTTTCAGGATCATAGGGGTCAGTCTCAAATTTGGATGTGAACAGCAATTGGATACAAAATCGCCTGTTCTTGCCATTTCTTTAACAAGACACCTTGGTCTCCTATGTGGGAGATAGAGCAAAACAAGGGGAAAAACGTGAGATTCCATGAAAATAGGATATCAGTGGAATAGAGAAAGGGTATAAAGGGTGAGGGAAGAGGAACAAGAAAACGAAGAAACAGGGTTGAAATTGATCAAATTATGCTTTGTGCATATATAACTATACCACAGTAAACTAATTTTTTTAAAAAGATATAAATAAATAGAAGAAAGACCAGTAGAGGAAGGAGAACAAGAGGATAGAGGAGGGGAAGGAAAGGTGAAGTACTGGGCCTGAAGTGGAGCAAACTGTATTCTATGTATGTATGATTATGTCCAAACGAACCTGCTATTATGTATAACTATAATGCATTAGTAAAAACGTTTTAAAACAATAAGACACCTTGAGGGTTTGGAAGAGCTGCCTGGGTTTGTATTTGTTCATTTGCTTACTCTTTGAAGTGCTAGGGATTGAACCCAGAACCTCATGCATGGTATCACTGAGCTCCACCCCAGAGCCCCTGCCCAGGGTGATGATCTCATCAGTGAATTGTACTTCTTTCTAGAGAATTCTGTTCTTGCAGGTGCTAACCTTTCTTTGGCGATTCAGCTTGCGTCAGAGTATCCACAAAACAAAACCACCAGGCTTTAAAAAGAAGCATTGGTGAGAAACTCCATGGAGCAAATCCAATATAAGGTTCTTTACCAACTGCAAGAGAGTGAACACACCCAGAAGAGAGCCACCAATCTCAGTCACCAGCCTCTTGCACAAAGAGAAGTACTAATGGACTCCAAAGAGGTCTAGTTCATGACAGGAAGGAAAAGAACAGCTCAGAGAACCTCTCCTACTCTTAGGAAATATGTTGGCAGCTTAGGTCCTTCAGTGAGGCTGAGGTTCCTTAAATGACGAAGTCTGAAGTAATCTACCCTTGCTTATC
>JAJEJO010000704.1:823836-844510 GCA_020662805.1 Glaucomys volans | reverse complement strand
AAAGATATATAACATACCACTAATCATTTCAAAGTATATATTTAGTGGTATTTAGTACACTCACGATGTGCAACCATTAGCTCAGGCTTATTTCAAAATTGCTTTATTACCCCATAAAAATACCACATACCCATTAAAAAATTTTTTTTCTCTTCCCATCCCCTCATCGTTCCCTCCCTCTCTCCTTCCCCTCCTTCCCTCTTTCCTTCCTTCATCTCTTTCTTCCATCATGAAAGAAAGCTCACAGTTTTGGAGGCTGAACATCCAAACCGCATGGTGCAGGCTCTGGTGAGGGAGCCGTGGGGGAAGCTGGAGCATGTGCTAGGAAAGAATCACGTGACAAAGCAGGAAACAGGGAGTAACTTCTGATCTGCTTTCATTCTCTATAGATTTACCTATCCTGGATATTTTACCCCCACCAAGGATTTGTGTGTGTGTGTATTCACAAGGAACATTGACTGGTCTGTTGTTTTCCTGTGGTATCTTTGTCTGGCTTTGACAGCACAATAATTCTCGCCTTATACAATGGGTTAGAAACTGTTCTGTCTTCTGTTTTGAAGAGCTTGAATAGGATCAGCATTAATTCCCTTTTAAACGTGTGGTAGGATTCACCATCTGGTCCAGGGTTTTGTTATTGGGACTGTTTTGTTTACTGATTCAATCTCCCTATTATGGGCTTGCAGATTTTTCTGTCTTCTTGAGTCAGTTTTGATGATTTGTACGTTTCTGGCTGTGTGTTGATCTAGATTATCTAGCTCGTTGGTGTCCAACTGTCTTAACATTCTCCTAATCAGTTGTAATGGGCTGATTTTTATTTCCGACTTCAGTTATTTGCATCTTTGTTTTCTTAGTCTATCTAAAGGTTTTTCAATTGGGTTGCTCTTTTCACTGAACCAGCGTTTGGTTTCCTTGATTCTGTTGTTTTTCTGTCTTCCTCATATCTCCGTGCTAATCTCTCTGCTCATTTATCTCTGCTCTAATCTGCAGCTGCTTCTCGGCTTCCTCCTTGACCTCGCCTACTACATAAAAGGAGCACCCCAGAAATGGTGAAAAAGTGCTCATGAAGATCTTCTTCAGACGATTTCATTGTTCTAAAGCTGGGAAACTTTAGGGAGGGACAATGTGTTCCCATACTCTAGAGAAAAATTTCTTTAGACTTTTGGGACCCTATTAAACCTGTTAAAACATTATGGTATCAGGTGAATGACGAAATGTAAATTAGGATTCCATTCATTTATCTTGAAAGTGATAAGATTGCTAGCTACTTTCAAGATAAAAAAAAAAAAAGTCAGAGAAAAACATCTGTACCATGACTCAGAGGGATCACAGTATCTATCCTGCCCTCCCGACCACCTGACAATCACCCTTTGTGTAAACCTGTTCATTCATGTGTACGGTGTGCATGCATATGTGTATGTGGGCATGCATGCATACACAAATGTATAGGTACGTGTGTGTGCATATATGGATATATCTGTATTTTGCACAACCCTAGAACCAATGTACTGATAAGTTACAATTTTAAGCAGATATTTTTGGGGTGCCAGAACAGATCACAACAAACAATAATTCTTCCCTATTCTGTGCACTAGTCCCTCCCATCCCTCATTGCCACATGTAGTCTAGTTTATATTATATGAGCCCATGACTCCAGCAACAGCTAATTCAACTAAGTGGAAACTGTTTCAGACTTGGATTAATCAGATTATTTCCTCCAAAAACTTGGATTAGGGACCAAAGAGAGTCATCCAATTTCCTCAAGACTGGAATTGGAATGTGAATACAGATGCTCTCTGAAGAGCCAAAAACACCAATCAGACACCAAGAAATGGAGGTGAAAGATGCTGAGAGAATTCCCTGAGTTCTCTATGACTTTCCATAGTCTTATTTCCAGCCTAACTCTTTCCCTTTGGAGTCCATGGAATACCTCTAAATCCTTATAATAACTTCTATTTATTTGTTTGGAATAACTGATATCAATTGCTGTTTCTAACCAAACATTCCTAAATTTCTGTGGTTTGAAAATGGTTTTTCCCCTCCAAAATGTATGTTGAACTTGGTCCCAGTGTAATCAATGATGAGAGGTAGTGGGACATTTAAGGGATGATTAGGTAATTAAGATCTATTTGTGCAGTTCTTATGAGACTAGAATAGTTAGCATGAAATCAAGTTGTTAGAAAGCAGGTCTGGCCCCATTTGTCCTCCTTTCTTTGTGTGTACTCACTTGTCCTTCCACTTTTCTACCATATTGTAACACAGCACAAGGCTTTTGCCACTGACTTTGGACTTCCAGCCTGCAAAATTGTGAACTAATCAATTTTTTTTCTTTATAAATGACCAGTCTGTGGTATTTTGTTATAGCAGCAGAAAACTGACGAAGACAGCAACTTTGGACAAATAACTTACCTTCATTATGTTTCCATTTTTTCATCTCCAAAACAAGGAAATTTGGCCCTGATTCCTTCCCAGCTCTAATTTATATTAAATGGTATCTTCCTGGAGCCTGCCTTCCACATGGTAGAAAGCCAGCCAGAGAGAGGTCATCTTTAACATAACAGACAAGGGCCACACTCACCAAGAGAAATAAACGTCTCTAGGTGGGGAGAAATCTTTGCAAACCAAAGTAAGTACCAAATCTTTGCACACATAAGATGCTTTGTCAATCCAGGTCATTAGAGAAGTAGATGGGATTAAACACATAAGAACTTCATTAGGGGAATTGCCTGTGTGAGAGAAAGTAGGAAGGAAGCTAAGAAAGGCTGGGAGAGCCATCAGACCATGATACAAGTCTGACACTGAGTGAAGAGGAGTAAGAGGTTGGGGAAATCCTGGTCAACCATGCTGCAGAAGGAAGGGTCAGCAAAGCCAGAGGAGCCCCATGGCTCCAGGAATAGGTCTGCCTTGGTGCCCCACTGAGAGCAGCCTGGGGGACATGGCCTTGATGTAAACCATGATGGGTTTAAGAGTGGGGCAGCGGGGGCCCTTGACCATTTCACTCCCAGGAGTTGATGATCTGTGAGGCATGATCACCATGAGGCTCCATATTTGCTTCATTGAATGGATGACCTTACCTGAAAGACCCACATTTCTCCTCTCCTCTTTGGTGTCCATTCTCACCAAAACAAGAAAGGCTACAGGTCCTGAGAGGCAAGCAGCACTATTCGTTCAATTTTCCAGTCTGGGCAGATTCCTGTGATATCGGCTCATTAGGAGGTTTCCAGGATCCATGCTTTTCAATCTCAGAAAAACCAGATAATCTCACAAATTGTCTCATTTTCTTGGCATAATCCAAGATTGTACTCCAAAATTATCAGATGCATTAGAAGTGTGTGTGTGTGTGTGTGTGTGTGTGTGTGTGTTTTCATATGAGCATGCTGTGCATGTGAGCGTGTGTGTGAGAGAGAGAGAGAGACAGACATAGACAGATACCTGGCCAAATTGGAATTTGTGCTAGCTAAGCTTTCTGAATATTTCAGTACTTACTCTCCTTTCATTAAAATGAAAAAGCAGAGATAATGCAGCACCTACTATCAATTCATCAAATTAAAATTTTGTTTCATGGATTTTTTTCTCACAATTCCAAGCAATTTGGCAAAATTGCAAAACAACTGGTCATATACTCACCGACATCAAAACACTCTCAAGGTTAGTGTTAAGTAAAAAATCATTGCGTTCTGGAACAAAAATGTACTTTCATCAACCAAAACAAACAAAACTCAATTATTTTAAGAGATTCTAACATGCTATTATGTGCCTGCTCTATGGGTGTGTTGCTCACAGCTCCATTTGAGCAGAGCAGAATAACTGTATTGGTGCTGTGAAATTAAAAGGCAAAGACTAGTTTCTGCTTTGGATGATGTCGCTTTCTTCTACTTTTATTTTTAGAGAACTCTACTTACATTACTCTGGAAGAAAGAATCTAATCACATTAAAAATCATGTTTTCTAATAGTACTTTGTAGATTAAGCCAGGCTGGCAAATAGCTCGAGAAATAACAAATTTAATAGTATTTGCAGAAGACCTATTTCTGACTGGAAAACTAGATTCGTTTTGTGTTCACATTTGACCTTCTTACACAGCCTGCAAGAAAAAGAAATCTTGTTCAGGGAAAAGCTATTTGGTCATTTTCCATGGACCGCTGTGTTCAAATCTAATCTAGTCAAAGGACACTAGAAGTCAAAAATTAATTTTCACATATTGCTTTGAACAACTCTAAAACTCCTTTTTGTTCAGAATTCCCATTGAAAATAGAATACCTCCTCCAAATTTCTGCAATCGCTCCTTCATCAGCACTTCCATCTTGATTCGTTCTTCAAGCTACTGTTTCTTCCAATGTGCACTGATCATGTGTGTAGTCTCCCACTGGAGCCCAGGAGGATATACAAGAGATGAATCACACCTGCACTCTCCCCGGACTTTCATTTTAGTTGGAAAAAGAAATTCAGCACAACCAACCATCAGTAAACCACAAGTCTAAGGTTGAGCGAAAGAGTGACCTTGATTTCTGCCAGCATTGGAGGTAGAGTTCGTGAAAGACGTGTCTAAGGTCAAAGGAGGCAAAGAGGGACCAGACAATGAGAAAGCTGTGCGGAAAGATAGGGAGGAAGAAAGGTAGCAAGTATGATCCACTTTGTTGAAGGCAAGGCCCATATTGGGGAGAAGTGGGACACGAAGCTGGAAAGGTAGGAGGACCAGGCTGTGGACATGTATAGTGCCACACTGGGCACTGAAGTCATTCTTAGGCAGGTGACAGAATCACTAAAAGCTTTTAACCAAGGAGTGACATGAACAAATGATCAGGGAGAAAGGAAACCAAGTGATGATACCCAGATTCCTGGAAGAGGTCAAAACAACAGGCCAAAACCAAGGTGGGTATCACAAGAATCAGCATATAAAGTGTGGGGCCCCATTCCAAAGGTGGCGATAAGTATGGAGAACTTGAGTCAAAAGCAAGAACCAGAGAGGAATTGACAGGAGGGCATTGAGTGGATAAAGGGAGCTGAAGAGAAGATCTCATTCCAAGCCGGAGCCACTAGAAGTGGCCCTGCCACCAATGAAAATGAAAATAAAAAAGACAGGGAGGTGCTGGTCAGGAGAGGAAGGCTGTGGAAGAAAAGCAAAGACCCTGTGTTTAACCTTGATCATATGGAGCTTGCAGATAAATGGGACAGCTACCTACAGTCCCTGGGTAGCAAATAGAGACTAGGATTCTTGAGAGAAGTTACAGACAACTGATGAAAATCGGGACCAATAAGAGTGAGGGAGGGAGAAGATGGCTCCGTGATATATAGACGCCCATGGAAGAAGATAATGTGGTAGAGAGGAGAAGGTACTGCAGGGAGGAGCACGAGGAGAACAGAAAAGAGAGCTCGAGACAATTTGGAAAGTCTGTCTGCTATGTTCCCCCCCAAAACTCATATTGAAATTTGATTCCCAAAAACAGGTGGTGGACATTTAAGAGATAGATAATCAGATTATGGGATCTCCATCTTTTATGAGTGGAATAAGAACTTTCTCCAGAAAGTGGGCTAGGTGTCTTGGGAGAGAACTAGGTCTCAAGGGACTAGATTATTTGCAGTGAGAATGGGTTATTATAAAACTAGGTCACTGCTTTTCCTCTTTCACACACACCAGCTTGCCTTTCTTGTACAAGCTTCTGCCATGCAATGCCATCTACCATGAGGCCCTCACCAAAGCTAAGGAAAGACTGGAGCCATGACCTTCACCCTCCAGAATTGTGAACTAATTACAACTCTTCATACATCATCCAGTCTCTGGCATTTCGTTATAGAAACAGAAAACAGACAAGATGCTGTCTCTAATGTAATTAGGGAAGGGGATATCTGAGTATGGTTCTCACTCCATTATCATGTTCTTCCCCAGCCTCTCTTAGCACCACCTGGGTGGCTGGCACTGCCTGTCTTTACCTGTGTCTCTAGGTATTCTGTCTTTCCTCCCCAGGATACACCTGGGCTAGGGGAGGGGGTGCTGAAATATGGGCAAGTCTTCTTACTGGGCTGCCCCCAATTCATCCATCCAAGTGTCTGTTCATACAAGACTTGGGGGCCTGTTAAAAATCTGTGTTAAGGCTTTCTGGATAAAGGGAGGAAATTACAATGTAGGAAAGAAGAAAACTGATGTCTGTATTGCTAAATAGAATTATTACATCCCTGACTCCTGAAGAAGAGAAAAAACATCAGCCCTCTTTCAGGGTGCACTTGACTTCCCAGTCTTGCTTTCATGACTCGAGGCCCATCCCTTTCCCCTCCTAGGAGAAGTGCATTTTTTCTTTTCCCTGTGCAAATCCCCACATCTCACCTCTGTTCTAGACTCAGTGGGTCCTCTAAACCTGGGCTACCCTCATTTCATACAAGTGTACAATCCAAGGAAGATAGTGACTACGAGGACATTTTCCAGAGTGTGAGCTAATCAATCTAGAATGATAGTACAGGTGGCTTCAGGAGAAAAGTCTGAAGAGGGCTTTCCCACCCCACATTCAGTATCTCCAGGCATCTACTGTGGGAGGTGAGGAGAGCCCTGTAAACTGTCACAGAGATAAGAAGAAAACAGAACTCACACACCCCTTTCAAGGATGATTAATAATCCTCAGGAACAACGTAGTCTTAATAAACATTAAGGAAGACCAACATTTCCCTAAAGACAACAGAACCTGCAAGAACTTTCCCAGTCTATCACTAAAAGAGCATCTTGCATTTTTCCATCAACCCAAAGACCCTGCGGAAACCCTGAAATTATATTTTTCCTATACGGAATGTGAGAAAAAGTAGCCAGTTTAATGTGGCAGAGACTAACAGACAGAAAGGCAAAGGGATTAGGCAAACAGAATAGCAATTTAGACTCAGGGAAAAAAAGAGATTTGAGGAATAGTGAGTAGGCTATTAGTTTCATGCACTCCAAAGAAATCACCATAAAAGCGACTTGGGAGGCTGAGGCAGGAGGATCGCAAGCTCAAAGCCAGCCTCAGCAACTTAGCGAGGCCCTAAGCAACTCAGCGAGACCCTGTCTCTAAATAAAACACAAAATAGGGCTGGGGATGTGGCTCAGTGGCCGAGTGTCACTGAGTTCAACCCCTGGTTCCAAAAAAAAAAAAAACAGAAATGACTCAAAAAATTGGACTTCCTAACCCTCATGTCATTGGTGACCATTTACAAAGGCATTTCAATAGAATGGAGCGGACCTGGAACAGAAACCACAGATTTTCTTTTCAGGAAAGGATAGCAATGAAAAGAAGGGGAAAAGATGAGATAACGAGATGGTAAGAGATTTCGAGTACGACTGATTTAGATGAGGGATGACTGGGGATGTTTGTGAGGAGACTGGAAGGTCCATGATAAGGAAAGATTGAAGACAGACTGGCCCAGCAGGTGACACAAGGTGAGAGGGGGTTGGGGGCCATAGGAAGTCAAGTAAACAAGAGTCAAGCCACTTCTTTTTGAGAATGGGGGGAGAAGACAAAAATGAATGAAGATCCCCAAACAAGTTAACAATTAAAAAAACAACATGACTGAGTCAGGAGAAGGTGTAGAGAAAGCATGGAGTAGAATCACGAGGTGAGACTGAAGAGCTGAGGTTGGTGGGGGAGCTTGACGTTTCCCCAGGGACCACAGTGGCTCTCACATGGAACTGGAGAGGCAGTAAAAAAACAGGTGGGATGACCCCACCAGACTTCCTCTACAGATAACTGCAGCCAAACCTCCCAGGAAGGGCCACTAGAAAAGCTAAACAAAACATAAGCAGCAGCTATTTGATGGTGGTAAGAGGCAGAAGAATTGCCCAGTTTCCGAAGGCAGTAATCTAGAGAGATAAGCTTGACATTCAGATTCCTTTCCCCTTGAGGTGTCTGCCAATTCCTGCAGGGGCCTCTGAGCAGTGCTTCTGGCAGCATTATGGGATTTGAAAGATAAATGTTTTTTAACTCTTCTGAATTAATTTTGTTTTTCAATAACTAGCCAAACCTATCGTTTGGTCACTGAATGTATGCTAGTTTAGCAGCTCTGGAAGAGATGTCAGTGGCTCCTCAAAAAGTTAAGTATAGGGCTGGGGATATAGCTCAGTTGGTAGAGTGCTTGCCTGTCAAGCACAGGCCCTGGGTTCAATCCCCCAACACTGCAAAAAAAAAAAAAAAAAAAAAGAATTAAGTATAGAATTAGCACATGCCATAAGCAATTGCACTCCCAGGAATATATTCAAAAGAATTGAAAGCCACTGTGAGTGGGAGCCACTGTGAGTGGGAGCCACTGTGATCCCACTCACAGAGATACTCGTTCAGGAATGTTCATGGGGGGATTAGCTATAATAGTCAAAAGATGAAACACAACCCTACATGTCAACAGATGAACCACAGTAAGTGTCCTGAGAGGAATGGCCAATAGTGTGTGTGTGTGTGTGTGTGTGTGTGTGTGTGTGTGTGTAAAGAAAGAGACCGACCTAGAAAGACAGAGCAATGATAATGATTGGTTCGTGCAGTCATGGAACTATGCAGTTCCACCATCCGCTGTTGGCAAGCTGGAATCCCAGGCGAGCCAGGGGTGTAGTTGGAGGCCTGTGAACTGGAGGTGGAAGGGTGTAGATTTGAACATGTGTCTAAAGTGCTGAGAACCAAGAGTGCCAAAGGCAGCGCAAGATCTACGTACCAGCTCAAGTGGTCAAGCTAGAGGAGAATGACCAATCTTCCTCTGCCTTTTTGTTCCATCATGGTGCTTGACAGATTGGATGATGCCCAACCACATTGGAGGAAAACCTTCTTTGTTCAGACTATTGATTTAAATGCCAGTTGAAATACTCTTGCCAGCACACCCAGAAATAATGATAAGCCAGAGATATCTGGGCATCCTATGGCCCAGTCAAGTTGACATACAAAAATAAATCACTATAGTGGATAAACATAAAGTTAAGTACTTCAATGGATAAACAAAACACGGACATACAATGAAATATTAATTGGTCACACAAAAAAACTAAAGTTCCAAATCATGCTCCAATGTACATGAACCTTGAAAATATTCTGTTAAGTGGCATAAGACAGACACAAAAGGGCAAATATTGTATGGTTCTGATTATGACAAATAGATTCCATTAGGTATTTCACATGATTAGGGCCTTACAATATTTGATTCTAGAAAAAGGAATAGGGAAATTCATGGATAGGATATAGATTATCAATCATGTGGTGCTTAGCAGAGGCAGCAATGAGGAATTATTGCCTAGAGAGTAGAGAGTTTCTGTTTTGGAAAATGAAAACATTGAAGACCTAGATAATAGTGACAGTGTGTGTTTATACACTTAAAGTTCAAAAAAATGAACTCAACAAATTTTATTTTACATATATTTCATATTAATGAAAAATTTTCTAACATACCTAACATATCCATTAAAGACAGAGAAAAACTTATGGTCTTCTCAATAGATGTAGAAATATCATCTGATAAAACTCAAAATCCAAATATGAAAAATACTTTTAGTAACCTAGGAACAGAGGAGAACTTCCTTTGTCTGATGAAAGGCATTGTGCCAATTATCAATTTATTGCCTTTCAGTTCCAAGTTCACTCTTGGGTACCTGCAGGAGAAGGTGGCTTCTCCTCCCAGTTCCAGTGTGCACTGTATTGCTTTTTCTTCTCTTGTGAGTATGTGGGGACATTGGGGGAGTGCTCTGTTTCAGTTGTGTGTCCAGAGCAAGCAATTTTTAGCAAACATGGCCTCATCCCAGGTCCACTACCTCCCCACAACCCTTGGAAAGCTGTTCCCTGGCCTCCCAACTTTATTGGCAGCCTAGAACTTTCTAGACACTCACCCACCAGCCTCGGATCCCCTGAGTCTTGTTTCCTCTTCACCCATTGACTATGGCCTTAGCCTGAGTAATGCAACCAACTACATCAAGTAGAGTGCGGTGATGACATTGTCTCCAATGGAGGGAACCTCCTTCCAAGTTTATACTTCCTTGGGTACTCTCTCTCAGTCCTAGGGAATTCTTTAACCTTGTCTTTACACCTTTAGAGTCAACCTCCTATCATGGTTTAATAATGCTTCATATAAAACTTTCTGCATTTAAATTATTGTGTAGTTTCTGATTGGGTTTGATTGGGTCAAGACTAATACAGGTACCTACAAAATATCTATAGTGAACATCATGCTTAATGGTCAAACAGGGAAGTTTCTTTTTGAGATTATGAACAAGGTAAGAATGAGAGTCCTTTCTACTTCTATTAAATATTGTACTAGATGTCCTAGTCACTGTAGTAAAGCAAGAAAATATGTGCAAGTATATGCATTAGAAAGAAAGAAAGGAAATTTTCATTATTCAAAGATTATAAGGATGGTCAACAGTTAAAAATTCAAATGGTCTATTCAATTATTAGCATTAGTAAATGCAATTACCAGGATTACTAGATACAAAATCAACATATAGAAATCAATTCTGTTTAAATCAGCAATAAGCAGAAAAAGGAAAAAATTTAAATAGTATTTATTTAAATTTTTAAATAAATTTTTGTCAAAAATATTTAACATTTAGCAATAAATTTAAGAAAAGACGAACAAAAGTCAGAAGATATTATTGGGAAAAACTGAAGAAGACCAAAAAAGGGATAAATAGTCACGTTCATGATATTACAGATTCAATTGTAAAGAGGTCAGTTTTGTTCAACTGACATCTAGACAATTATAATAAATCAGGCATTTCTTTTTCTTTTTTTTTTTTTTGGAACCGGGGATTGAACTCAGGGGCACTTGGCCACTGAGCCACATCCCCAACCCTATTTTGTATTTTATTTAGAGACAGGGTCTCACTGAGTTGCTTAGGGCATCGCTAAGTTGCTGAGGCTGACTTTGAACTCATGATCCTCCTGCTTCAGCCTCCCGAGTCACTGGGATTATAGGCATGCGCCACCACGCCTGGCTCAGCCACTTCTTATCTAGAAAACTGATGCATTTATTTTAAGTATCTATATGGAAATGAAAAAGCTAATGCAAAGTTAAGACACTTCTGAAGAAGAAAAACAACAAAAAAAGATTTCTCCATTAAATATCGAGATTTATTGCAAAGGTGCAATAATTGCAATAGAGTAAGATCAAGATAAACAGAGAAGAATAGAACAGAGAATCCAAAAGACTAGATTTAGCACACATATATACAACCAGCTTGGCATTGCAGGGACCAGGTGAATCATAATATTTTGAATAAGCTGTGCTGGGGAAATCAGTTATCATAATGGTTAATCATGGTTGTCAACTTGACTAGACTAAAAGATGCCTAAACAACTGGTAAAGCACTCTTCTGGGTATATCTGTGAAGGTGCTTCCTGCTAGGATTGCCACGTGGGTCAACAAACTGAGGGGGGAAGACCCGCCCTGAATGTGGGCAGCATCATCCAATCTGACTGGGGCCCCAGATGGAACAATAAGCAGAAGAAGGGGAAAGCCCCCACTTTCGCACCCCAGACTCTTCTCTAGTGGGAAGGATTTTGCTGCTGCCATCAGCTATAGATGTCAGGCTCCAGATACTTCAGTTCTGAATGTAGGCTCGTACAGTGACTCTTCAGGGGGCTTCCAGACCCTCAGCCGTGAACTGGGCATGTATCATTGGGACCAGCTCTTCAGCTGCAGATGGCTGGGACTATACAGCCTCTGATTATGTAAGCCAATGTAATAAATGCATATATATGTATGTGTGTGTGGCATGTGTGTGTGCATATACATATATATGTAGACATACACATATATGTATATGTGTAAAGCCTCGCTGGATATATACACACACACATATATATATATATATAAAATGCCTCTCTCTCTCTAGAAACACACACACACACACATATGCATATAGAATCAATAGGAGATACATATATATCTCCTATTGCTTCTATTCATTGGAGAACCTTAACTAATACAGATATCCATGTGGAATAGGATGACACTTGGTCCCTACCTCACTCCATATTAAAAAAAAAACAATCTCAGATAAATCATCGATTTAAATGTGAAAGGCAAATAATAATCAAAATAATATTTTTAAAAAATAATACTTCTAGACAAAATAGGAACATAATTTTATGACCTCAGGGAAGAGAAACATTCCATACAATCTAATAAAGGCACTAATCAAGATTGATAAGCAGGACTACATTAAAATTAAGAACCTCTGTTTATCAAAATATGCCAATAATACAAGTCAAAGTATATTACAGATGATATTTGAAACTCAGATAATCAACTGAGTTGTACTCAGAAGAGTACAAATCCAAAATCAAAAGATAGACAACTCAATAAACTCTCACACACTGGTGGGGGAGTCTAAATGTCAATAGTAAAGCTGGGAAACTAGTTGGTGCTCTCTTCGATGTTCTACTTCTAGGTGGAATTCCTAAGACCAATTCAGGCATGTGGGTGAATGTGGACTGGAATGTCCTCAACAACACTGCTCAAAGTAACTCCACACTGGAGATGACTGACTGGAGTGATTCTGCAATTGTAGAAAAGATAAGTTAAGTATGGTGGATTTGTATAATGAAGTACTATGGAGCTTCATAGTAATGTCTTATTGTTTTATGCAAATAAATATTGAACCTTCCTTTCAAGTCTTCTTTCCAGAAGGCTTATCAGGTTGGTCGCAGTCTGTGATAGGGAGTCATCCAATGTATCAACGATTATCAGATGATTCTGGAATGGTAGCCCCCTCTAACATTTAATGGTTTGGGCAACAATATGGATGAATTTTACAAAGATGATAATGAGTAAAAGAAGCCAAAGAGATAGGAATAGGAAAGACAGTAGAATGAATCAGACATCACTTTCCTATGTTCACACATGAACACACAACCAGTGTATCTCCACATCATGTACAACCACAAGAATGGAAAGTTACACTCCATGTATGTAGGATGTGTCAAAATACACTCAATTGTGATGTGTAACTAAGAAGAATAAAAAAAGAAGCCAGCAATACCACACCCACACACACACACACACACACACACACACACAGCATGTATTGCTTCATTCCGTGTACAGAGAGTTCAAAGAATGGAAAAAACTAAATTATTGTGTTTAATGGTACATGTTTGAATGGTAAGACTACAAAGAGAGGCAATGAAATCACCAACACCTTCAGGACAGTGATTAGTTTAGGGAAAAGACAAAGCAATTGTCATCAGGGGAAGGCCTGAGAAGGCGTGTTCAGGAGTGTTGACAACATTCTTATTTTTGACCCAGGTGGTGTTCATGTGGAGGTTTAATTCCATGGCAATTCGTTGACCTGCCTGGGATTTATAGAAGTCTGTAATATTTCATTTTTAAAGTGTTAAAACAAAGGAGTACCAGGCAGCTTTGAGGACCCTGAAGGAAACAGGCAGCATTACATTTTAGTAAATCCTGGCAACTAAACTTAGTGTGCAGGCGCTTAGGAGGGTGGTGGTGGGGACCCAGAGTGGGGACTGGTCTGTGAGCTCTTTGGAAGGCCGGGGGATGGGGACTTGCACACTTGACAGTGCAGACTCCGAGGCAGACATTTGGCAGATGTAAACTCAGTTAGGGTCAAATGTCTTCGGAGAATAGAAGGGTGCTGAAAGAAAAAGGTCACAGTCAGGGTGACAGCAAGCACATGGATGTTGGAGTCTGGAAGAAGCAAAAGGTAAACCCACAAAGGAGCGTCAGTGAATGCTGGAGTTGAATGTAAGGCAGTGATACTATCCACATAGCCAGGGACTTTCGGCCTGCGGTCCATCCATTCATCCCCTCACTCACTCACTCCCTGAAGTACGTAGGGAGAATCAGGAGTTATTCCAGGTGCAGTAGAGAATATAAGACAGAGTTCTTCACATTAGTTTTTTTGTTTTTGTTTTGTTTTGTTTTGTTTTTGTATTTTATTTAGAGACAGGGTCTCACTGAGTTGCTTAGGGCCTCGCTAAGTTGCTGAGGCTGGCTTTGAACTTGCAATCCTCCTGCCTCAGCCTCCCAAGTGCTGGGATGACAGGTGTGCGCCACCGCACCCGGCTCCACATTAGTTTTAACTATGACAAAATCACCTCCCTGAACTGTTAAGGGTTAATTCAGAATTCCCATTGACCAAGAGATAAAGGCCTGAACTGACCACCCCTCATAGTACACAAGCTTCACCCCAGTCGGACCCCTTACTCATGGCCTCTCCCCGGGGATCTCTCTTTATTCTTCTCCAAAGCTGATCAAGTTCACTGATCCTGTAATGATGTGGTAGTGGTGTTCTGTGTGTTTTACATCTACTCATCCCCACAAGAATCAAAGCAACTGCACTGTCCTGGTCAGGGAACTGAAAACTTAAAGAAATTGTAGTTACACAGCTCATAAGTTCTGGGACCAAGATCCCAACACTGAGAGTCTGGCTCCAGTGCACATTCTCTTAAAAATCCAATTTGGCCATGCCAAGTTTTGCTCTACCCTCTGACAGGTCCAAGCCCATTCATCTCTGTAGCTTTGGGCTTGTTCTTTGTTGACTTTTTCTAGACGTCGACCTTCTCTGTAGCTTCCTGTATCCCCCTCTATAGAGACAGTCTCTACCTTCCTCCTGCATGTCCCATCCATCACTGCCTTCCCCTCCAGGGTGGGATCTTTGATTTATTTGTCTATACATCATTTCCAGAATCTGTCACATATGAGGTCAGAGATGATGTTGAACTGAATCCAAAGAAGAATGTAAATCTCATTTGGATAAGTGGTGTCACTGTTATAGTTTGTCCCTTGTCCCTTCCAAAACTCATTTTGATATTTCATTGCCAATGAAATGGTATTGAGAAATGGGGGTCTTCAAGAGGCTCTTGGTCCTGGGGGTTCTGACTCAAGAAAAGATTAATGTAACTTCGTATGGAGTGGGTTAATTACCATGAAAGCAGGTTTGTTCTTCTTGTTATTGTTGTTGATAGTTTGTTTTCACAGTATTATGATTCGAACCCAGGCCTTCACACATGCTAGGCAAGCATTCTACCAGTCAAAAGTAGGCTGTTAGAAATTGTTGGTCCCCTCCATCCATCTTTCCTTCACACACATCTACCTGTTCTACGTTTCTCCCCTGCGTGGGGCATCATTGGCCCCCACCAGAAGCTGAGCAGGTAGAGGCACCAAGCTCTTGGACTTCAAGCACTGTGAGCCAAAATAAATCTCTTCACTTTATAAATCACCCAGTCTCCAGTATTATGTTATAGTAATAGAAAATAGACTAAAACATGATATTAAGGGTCATGAAAGTTCTAAGGAGAGGTCCCTGAGGTCTGAGGTTGCCCAAGGAAGCCTTCTAGAAGGGTTAACTCTTGGCTAGATCTTGAGTGAAACACATATAGCTGAGAATGACTGAAAGGATACCCAAGGCAGGAAAAAGGGCATTAATAGGCCTGGACACTCCAGTGCTCAGAATATCTCCAGGGTTGGTCACTAAACCAAACCCATCAAAGCAGAGGCTGCAGGGAAACCACCAGTGAGCAGGAGACAGGAATGTCAAACACCCAGTACAAAGGCCTATCCAGAAACCCTCAAAAGGTTCTGCTCCTTAAGTAAATCCAGAAAACTTGAATACTTCTGCAGGGGGAAAAAAAAAGACATTCCAATTTAACCAGATTTAGAATTTTAAAATACTTTTTATTGGACAATATGGTATAATAATTAACTGCAGGATTGGAACTGCTCTGAATTAGGTCCTGTTTTAAATAAATCAATATTGGCATGGGGAGACTTTACTGCATTTTCTTTGCAACCAGGCCACCTGAATCATTGCCATTGATCTAGTTCCAGTTGGAAATCCGAGCAGGTGCCCATGGGATGCCAAACCAAGTCGAAAGCAAGCCCCTCTCCAAGCTTTACACAGGTCTGACACGAACAGCCCTACCATGTGCAAGGTCTGGCCAAGAAAGGGAGCATTAAAGGAGTGTTTATTGAGATGGAGATGGGGTGGACTTCTATGTGATTCCTCCGAGGAGAGGGGCTGGAAAATAAACGCCACTGGCTTTTGGTTACTGATGTCTCTGCAAGACAAACTGATGGATGGGGGAGTTGAACCTACACATCTGAATTATACAGTCTGTCCTGCTCGGTCATTGTTCATATTGTTACCTTCCTTCCAGATAAATTTTAGAAGCATAAGAGCTGCAGTTGTGGCTCAGGGGCAGAGCACTTGCCTAGCATGTATGAGGCACTGGGTTAGATCCCCAGCACCACATAAAAATAAATAAATAAAATAAAGGTATAGTGTCCATCTACATTTAATTTTTTTAATTTTAGAAGCACAAGAAATATACAAATATTATTTTCAACTGATGTCTAAGAGAGAAAAACTCTACTTTTCCTCAAAGGGCCCTAGACCTGTATCTCTTTGGAGTATATGAGAGAGGTCCCTTGCCCCCATCTCTGCTCCCTTGGCAACCATTCCTAATAGAGAATCAATTGTAGATCTTCAGAAAATCTTCAGAAAATGAGAAAATCTTCTATTTCTGCATATTTGCCTTAGATTCTTCACAAATAAAAATAAATCAATATTTCATAATCAATTTTTTTCATCTACAAATTGCCATGATGACTTGGTCTCATTTTGATAATGAGAAACTCATTTTGCAAATGAGAAAGCATTGCTCCATGAGTTTTATCGATTTACTTTAGATGGAAAAGTTCCTAAGTAGTGAAGTCAGGTTCAAGGCTAGAACTGCAGCGTTCAACTCTCTCGGTCATTTTAAGACCATTGAAGGCCTCAACCCTTTCATGGCAAACCTATTACAGAATATTTACATCTCACCAAACATATACATTTTTGTTGGATAATTTTTAAAATTCCAATATGGAGTTTTTTGCAACAAATTTTTTTCTACAATTGAAATTGGTGTTATATTTTTATGTAACCATATAATGCTTGAGTCAAGTGGCTGCTGACTCACCGATATCATGTTACATTTTGCAGACTCCTAATTAAATATTTATTTCTATTTCAATGCTTTATTTTCATGTATAGGAGCTAACACATTTTTTCCAGATCTAAAATACTGTCATGGGTCTTTGAAAGGTCACCTGCCCTGATCCAAGACTGCCTAATGGCAAGAAAGAACCAAAAGCACAGGGGTGTGATGTGAGGCTGGAATTACAGAAGGCAGGTAGAGGTGGCTGTCACCAACCTCACTGGTGACTGGTTGGACCAGATTCAGTGTGTCTCTGGCCTTCTGACCCCAAGGTTTATCTTCATGAATCTTGAGGACAACTGGTCACCTGCATCCTAAAACACTCTGAGCCCTTACGATATTAATCCACACAGTCAATTCAGCATCCATCAAAACTTCAAAGATGAACAGAGAAGAGTAGACCTGTCCCTCACACAAATCTCAAGGGCGGTATTTGGAATTCAGGAATGTTGGTGTTTGAACAGAGACAAACTGGTCCTTACCGACCTTGTCACCAAAAACCCCATCCCCAGAGTGAGCTGGGTTTGGAGAGGATAGGAGGGAGCAGCAGGAGGGGGCCCTCCTTGGGTTGCCATGGGTACACACAGATGCCTTCCACCAACACTGGGATAAAGGCTGCCTCTACCAGAACTCCCTCAATATGCAACTATTCCCAATAATTTTGCCTAATTTGAGATTCCATACAATACATTTTAGATGCACAGGTCAAAGAAACCTAAGTATTTAAGGCAGGCCACTTCAAATCCTTTCTCAGGTCTCGGGGGCAGGGGATGGAGAAAGAAATTTTTAATAGTGTAAGCAGGCAGTGCCTATTCTTCCTTTGGGTGGTCATGCTTTTGTGGTCTGCTGAGTTTTATTAAATTAGGACACAATGCCACAGAATTTGTAAAACATACTGCATCTGGCCATGGAATTTAGAAAGAAAAGCAAGTTGCTGTTTGTATCATGCCACTTTCTTTCGGTAACTGAGATGAATTTGAAGATTCGGAGAAACCTGGGGATTTGGGCGAAGCTCTCCACTCATCTCTTCCTCTAGTTGCCATGGAGAATAACAGTTTTAAAGGCATCTTTCCATGAAGTCAGCCCTGAGCTGAGCTTCTCCTTTTGAGTGAGATCGAACACTAACAAGGGGGAGCAGGGCACACATCTATGCTGCTCTAAACAGCAGATAATCCAAAGAAAGCACACAAGCTGGTGCCTATTTGGGAGGGGACAAATTCGTGTGAGGGATAATGACAAAGTGTAGCAAGTCCTTCAGAATTTCCAGAGCCTACCTCTCACTCTCAGGCTCCTATTTTTGATCCTCAGAGCTACAGGCTTCCTGAGTGGGTTCTCTCACCAAGTTCATCAGGTTTCATTTACTCTTCTCTTCACACCCATTGCTCCTGGGTCTCCCAAGAAAGTTTCACCTGCCCGCACCTTTCTGCAGCCTGCAAATCACGTTTTTTTGCGCCTGGATCCACCTTTTCTCTCTCCTCCTTCCACATTCCTCCTGGGATCCCTTTTCCCCCAGGGAGCCTCCTTTGCCCTGATTAACTGAAAGAAAGAGGGAACTGGCTGATAATAGTAGGAGACATTTATTAAGCACTACCTGGATTATCTAATTTGTCCTCCAGCAACCTTGATATAGGTTCTATTTCTACCCCTTTTCACAGAGAGGGAAACAGACTGAGGAGGATTAATTAACTTGGTCACAGTCAAGGGCAGAGCTGGGGCTCACACAAACTAACTCCAGAGCTTCCACTCAATTGCCTCCCCACCTGTCATGCATTCATTTGTTCAGCCAGCATTGAGTCCTCCTTATTTGCCAGGCACAGTTCAGAACCTATAGCAAAGATCAGGGTCAAAGAGATTTTCACCCTCATTACAAGTCTTTGACACTTGTAAGGGGAAAGGAGCAAGAGATGAGCAGATATCAGATACTTTGGAGACTGATAACAGCTAGGGAGAAAATATTTCAAGGAGTGGGACAGAACAGTGGTCCTCAAACTTGGATGTGAGTGAGATCACATCCAAGGGGACTTGTTGAGTCACAAATGCCTGGGTTCCATTCCCAGGAGGAATGTAGTGGGGCCTGGGAATTTGCATTTCTGGCAAATGTCCAGGTGAGGCAGATGCTGCTGGTCTGGGCACCACAGTAGGAGAATCACTTGGACAGAGGCAGCTGGGATTGAAGTGGGGAATGGAGGAAGTCTCCTTAAGGATTTCTGGCATCTGAGTTGAAACCAGAATGATGAAAATGTGTCCCTGGAAGAGGTTAGGGGGAGAGGATTCCAAGCAAAGATAGAGCAGGTACAAAGTCCCCAAGGTGGGCATGAGCTCCTGGTATCGGAAGGACAGAACAAAGTTCTTCAGGATGTTGTCGAATAAAGTAAGAAAGACAGGAGAGCGCCATCTTAGATCCAACACATTTTGGATTTTTCTGCTCTTTCTGGCCCCCTGGGCTGTACTGTTTTAACATGAAAATCATAAGGTCTTTAACCAACAAAATAGCAGCAGTTAGTTGGCTTTAAAAATAAAGAGGAAATATAAGACCCTCTAAATGGCGTACTTTAAATATCTCAGTTACCCTCTACTCTAATCTTATTTTCAGTTGTAGTTTTCCAAGTAAAAATAATCTATTGGGTTATATGGAATGTACACCAGTGTCGTATATCATTTAATTATATATATTTTTTAGTATGGGCAATTTGCCAAGTCTGCACATTGTTGTGAAATATCTAAGACAGGATCTGAGCCCTTTCTTGTTAAGATGAATGTGCCTACAGCTGAACTCACTCAACAAGCTCCCAGAGAGACTTTTATTGAAGAAGAGTGGTCCAGGTGAACCTCTTATCTCTAACCAGAGCCTCTCTTCCATTCCTGGTCCCCAAGGTGCACAAGTGACAAGCTGGTGAAGGATAAGATCTAGGTTCACTGGGCTCTGAGCAGAGGTAAGCCTAGGCTGCGGTACAGCCATTTGGTTCCTCTCAGCAAACGTGACTGAGGCTGCTCTGCAGCAAGAGCTCATTGTCTTCCTTCATTTTTATCTGCTATATGGAAACAATGATGTAGTACATGATTGATAAAGAGGGCCGGTTTATCCTGTTCCTCAGGAAAATGGAAGCCACTGAGCTTTCTAAATTGTCTGAACATTGTCCAATTGGTGGTTGGCTACAGTGTCTAAAAATGTATTGTTGATAAGTGTTATGGGCTGAATTGGTCCCTCCAAAATTCCAATGTTGAAGTCCCAACCCACCATACTTCAGACTGTGACTGTATTTGGAAATAAGGTTTTCAAAGGGAGAATTAAGGTTAAATACCATCTTTAGGGTAAGTCCTAAGCCAATATGTCTGACTTTTTTTTTTTTTTTTGTACTGGCAATTGAACCCAGGGGTGCTCCACCACTGAGCCACATCCCAGTCCTATTTTGTATTTTACTTAGAGATAGGGTCTCACTGAGTTGCTTAGGGCCTAAGTTGCTGAGGCTGACTTTGAACTCGCGATCCTCCTGCCTCAGCCTCCCAAGTGCTGGGATTACAGGCGTGCGCCACCACACCCAGCTGTCTAATGTTCTCTTAAGAAGCAATTAGGGAGCCGGGCACAGTGGCGCACACCTGTAATCCAAGCGACTTGGGAGGCTGAGTCAGAAGGATTGTGAGTTCAAAGCCAGCCTTAGCGACTTAGCAAGGCCCTAAGCAACTCAGTGATACCCTGTCTCTAAATAAAATACAAAATAGGGCTGGGGATGTGGCTCAGTGGCCGCT
>JAJEJO010000704.1:783212-823736 GCA_020662805.1 Glaucomys volans | reverse complement strand
GGGGCTGGGGCTGTAGCTCAGTGGCAGAGCACTTGCCTAGCACATGTGAGGCACTGGGTTGGATCCTCAGCACCGCATACAAATAAATGAATAAAATAAAGACATTGTGTCCATTTACATCTAAAAAAAATTTAAAAAAAAAAGAAGCAATTAGAACACTGACACACATAGAAGGAAGATCACATAAAAGAACCGTCACCCACAAGCCAAGGACAGAGGCCTCAGAGGAAACCGGCCCTGCTTACACCTTGGTCTTGATGTCTAGACTCCAGGGCTGTGAGAACATCGATTCTTGTTACTGAAGTCATCCAGTCTCTGATACTTCCTTACAGCAGCCCCAGCCAACTAAACACCACAGTGGGTGTTCGTATTTTAGACTCCTGCAGAAACTTGGATATCATTTTCACTCCATAATTTTTGGGAAGAAAAATCCTTTTGTCAATAAAAATTAAGAAAACAAGGTTTCTCCTCTGAACATACCTTATGGGTTTCAGTTTAGCAAGGGAGCTTCAGGCCAGAGTCGGAAGAAAACAGAATTCCTGGTCTCTCTGCAACTTTTGGTGCCTCTTTCTTCATAAGACAGCACTATCTTCTGTTTCCCTGACGCTCACCTGGTAAGCAGACTGGGAGTTTCTGGGTTGTGCTTCTGCTTCATATTTCATATTTGGTTGAAAAGACACCCTGATCCAGACAACTTTACTTAGGTAGTTTGTGGGGGGAGTCCAGATCCTTCCCCTGTCTGAGTTTCTAGGCGTGCTGAGGAGGAACCGGCCCCCTGTATGCTGACAATGACCAAGCATTGGGTATACATAAGAGGGCCACCAGGGCCTGGAGGGAATATGTAGCCTATCCCTTGAGTCCTGTTGGGGGACCTCCCTATCTGGATACATTGGGATATCTTTGGTTGCAGGTGACAGAAAACCAGCTTGAGCCAGCTTAACCAAGAGAGAGCACGCGGATTAGGTCTGTAAGTGGGAAGCCCAGAGCATGTCCTGTCCTTCAGTTTCTGTCATCATGAATCGTTATCTAACTCCAGACCTGTGGCAAAGATGACCCACCTATAGAGATATAGGTTGCAAAGAAAAGAACTTATCTCTTTCCCGAGAGTTACAGCGACCTTCTCTGGGAACCCCCTGTGTGGTCCAGTTTGGGTTACCTGCCAATTCCTAAACCAATCATTATATTTAGGGTGGTAGAGTCCTCTGGTCCTGTGCCCACCTCTGGGACTGAGAAATGCGATGGTGGTGGCTGGCCCCATCCAAGCTACTGAGAAAACAGAGGGCTGATTCCCCAGAGAGGTGTCAATAAGAAAAAAAGGTAAATCGGCTAAGCCTGCATCAACTACCCCTCAAGGTAGGCTTATAAAAAATGCTCAAAGGACAAATTAACAAAAAAAAATGAGTGGTGGGGTGCTGTTTCAAAGATATGGAAAGCTATCACATTTGGAAACAAGGCAGAAACTTGTAATTTGGACTGGGGAGATAGCTCAGTTGGTAGAGTGCTTGCCCCACAAGTACAAGGCCCTGGGTTCAATCCCCAGCACTGAAAAAAAAAAAAAAAAGAAAGAAACTTGAAATTTCCTGGAGAAGTTTTAAGAGAGGCAGAGATCAGCTGGGTGCAAGGAAACCCTCCAGAACAGACCACAGCAATAAGTGTTGCTGGGTGAAGTGGTAAGCTCCTCCTTTTGAGATAAGTCCTCGCAGGGATCAGTGACCATTCACCAGCAGTGCAGAAAAGGAAGGTTCTAAGTTAGGTGAGCTGGAGACCAACGAAACCCAAGAACTTCTTCCAAACTCAACATCAGATGATTCCCAAATTACTTGTTTCCAAACTAGAAAACACTGAAGGAGTAAAGAAGTATACACAGACCACTCGGGCAGTGTGGGAGAGTTTGTATTTATTCATTTAAGTTGACATTTCCTGAAATGCTACTGTATGCCAGACCCCGGCTAAGTATTTGCATGTCTTGGCCCATTTAATCCTCATGGCCACCCTTGAAATAAGTTCTGATGAGCCCTTTGAATGAGTGAGGAAACTGGGGTGCAGAGAGGTGGAGTAACTTGCCAAAAATGACACAGCAAATAGCAGAACTGTGACTTGAATGCAGGCCAGCTGCAGTTCAAGGCCAAGATCCTAAGCCCTCTGCTCCTGGGACACGGCAACCCTGCTGTTTTGCAAGGAGCAGCATCACACAGCTCGCTCTGCTCACCTACTCCCCTGCCCACTTGGGATCAAGATTGACAGGATCCAGATGGCATAGACAGGTCTAATGAGATGTGAAGGGTATTCCTCACAGGGAGCCCAGAGTGGCTGGGAGACAATCCCAGATTCTCATCCCCTTCCCACTTGAGATGTCAGGAGCAAATGTTGTGGCTATGCATTAGGAACAACAATGACAACAACAAAGCCAGCATTATTATTGATCCTCTGCAACTCCAGTCTATCTGTTGCTTAGGCAAGACTGACCTCCTACTCCCTGGGTGTGGCACTGGTCTCTCCTGCCTTGTGCCCCCAATACACACAGCCAGAGGCCCACATAAGCCATCCCCGGTTCCACACAGCCTGCATTACCTACAGGCCCATCTTTGACAGAGAATACTTGCTATTTCTTCTAAAGCAGGCAGAAAGCATCTGTCAAGGCACTGAGTCTTACCGAGGAATTTACATTTCCATGTGAAGAAATAATTCTTGAAATAAGACATGGACACCATAGGGACCTCCTGGAGTTTGGGCACAAGTGTGTGTTGCTTGTTAGAAAAAGATTAAAAAGAGCCAAGTCATATCTCTGCACAGAACCAGTCTTGCCTAGGCTGTTGCTCTATGAAGTTCAGGTTATATTTATTTTCCCCAGGCTCCTTGCTTCTCTTTCCCTCTATGCCTAATGCTAATATGAAAATCTTTAAACCAAAAATCGAAACACTCCAAAATCTGAAACGTTTAGATTGCCAGCATAACGTCACGAGTGGAAAATTCCGCTCCTCACCTCATTGTGACAGATTATAGTCAAAATGCAGGTGCACCAAAAATATTGTGTAAAATTACCTTCAGGTTCTATGTGTGTTTATAAACATATGAATTCTGTATTTAGAGTTGGCTTCTACCCCTAAGATATCACATTATGTAGATGAAGATATTCCAAAATCCAACATCCAAAACACATCTAGTCCCAAACACTTTGGATAAGAGAGACACTGCCTGACACTCCCAGGTTGGTCACAGCCCTAGAAGTATCATTGAGGCATGTGGTCTTTCTTCAGCAGAGAGCTGTGCAGTTAATGATGAACAGCTGCCTTATCAGATATCTACTTCTGGAAGCCTGACATTGGCATGAGAACTTGACAAAGGCCAAAGACATGGGTTTTTTAAGGTAAACATGATGGCTTTGACAGGAGTATGTTCTGAGAAGTTAATATCACACCAGAGACAGTTTATTTTAAAGGAAGGTTGTAACAGACCTGCTAGCTTGGACACCTGAATGCAATAAATGAAAGGCAAATGGAGCTTGGCTCCAGCAGAACCCATTTGAAACTGCCCTCCTATAAAAGTGAGCTGTGTCCCAGTGGCCTTCACGGGTGGGTTTTTGTTTATCTGTCTATTTGCAGTACTGAGGATTGAAACCAGGACTTTGAGCATGCTGTGCATTGAGTTACAACCATTGAAATACAACCCCACCCCTTCTTAATTTTTATTTTGAGACAGGGTCTCACTAAGTTGCCCATGCTGGACTCAATCTTGAGATCCTCCTGCCTCTGCCTCTCCAGTAGGTACAATTGTGGGCAGGTGCCATGCAACAGGCTTTAAGGGTCAGTTTTGAAGAGAAAGTATTTTAAAGAATTGCAGTCATAGCCGGGCGTGGTGGCGCACGCCTGTAATCCAAGCGACTTGGGAGGCTGAGTCAGGAGGATCGAGAGTTCAAAGCCAGCCTCAGCAACTTAGCGAGGCCCTAAGCAACTGAGTGAGACCCTGTCTCTAAATAAAATACAAAATAGGGCTGGGGATGTGGCTCAGTGGCCGAGTGTCCCTGAGTTCAATCCCTGGTTCCAAAAAAAAAAAAAAAAAGAAGAATTGCAGTCATGTTGGGGAAATTTTTACAGGAACATTATTAGGACGTATCAATTAAATATAATAACATCAACACTAGAGCTGAATTGAAGTGCAAATTCCCTGTTATTATCAACAGGGAATTATAAAGACTCATATGTCTTCAAAAATTTATATTTAAATAAAAATGTATATTTCAATTTATTTCTTAGGATTTTCTTGGAGGGTGGTGTATAGGGGATTGAACTCAGGCACTTGACTACTAAGCCACATCCCCAGCCCTGTTTTGTATTTTATTTAGAGATAGGGTCTCACTGAGCTGTTTCACCTTGCCATTGCTGAGGCTGGTTTTGAATTTGTGATCCTCCTGCCTCAGTCTCCAGACTCACTGGGATTACAGGAATGTGCCACCACCCCCAGCTGTTATTTTTTATTTTTAATTGATGCGTAGTTGTACATATTTATGGGGTACAGTGTGATATTTTAATACTTGTATATAATGTGAAATGATCAACTCAGGGTAATTAGCTTATCCATCATCTCAAACATTCATCATTTCTTTGTGTTGAGAATATTCAAAATCCTCCCCACTAGCTATTTTGAAATGTACAATTATTGTCAAGCATAGTTACTCTACTGTGCTATAGAACATTTCCTCCTATCTGATTGCATTCCTGTATCTATTAACCATCTTCTCTCCATCCTCCTTCCCAGAAAACTGAATGTGTTAAAACCACAAGATAAAGGGTTTGATTTTCTTGTTCAGTCACCCAAAATATATTAGAACACTATCCAGGAATAATGAAATTGCATTTCAGAAGTGTAATGTGATAGTGTTAGATTTGGGGGATGTGCAGGTGTTCATGACTCCTTAGGATTTGTTCTTCACTCAAAGCTACTGCCAATGAGCTACTCCTAGAGGTCTCTGAGAGATCCTTTTCTATTTTTTAAAAGAAATGGCATGTTTCATGAAGTATTATTATGCCTAGTTGGAAGCAGACCTATCGATGATCCCTATCTCTTTTTCTCTCATTTTCCCCAGCCAAAGGAAAAAAGAAAAAAATGCAATTTCTAAATTCAAGATCCAGTCACAGGAACTTAAGTCTTGTGCCAGCAAAAATGCAAATAGAGAGAATGCTCCTTCACTTTGAAAGGTTAGGTCAATTAAGGAAAAAATTGTTGTGAAATGTTCACTGGATACTTATAGTGTGATTAAGGTGTGGTTTCTTTTCTTTTTGGAACTGGGGATTGAACTCAGGGGCACTGGGCCACTGAGCCACATCCTCAGCCCTTTTTGTATTTTATTTAGAGACAGGGTCTCACTGCATTGCTTAGGGCCTTGCTAAGTTGCTGAGGCTGACTTTGAACCCGTGATCCTCCTGCCTCAGCCTTCTGAGTTGCTGTGATTTACAGGCGTGCGCCACCACGCCCAGCTCAAGGTGTGGTTTCTAAGTGAGTCTAATACTTCAGAAAAATTTTTAAAACCAGATAAAAGAAATCCTGGGTAGCTGCCTATTACTTTGTAGGGAAAGAAAGGATGGCTCATCTTTATAGGCTGACTTTGGCTACAAACACACACCTGGTCAGAATGTACCCGGACAAAGCCAAATCCGTGAGTTTTGCTTTGTTTTGATTTCATTGAAGATAACATGCAGACCAAAAAATGCACACATCACAGGTGCCCATATGAATGAATTTTCACAGACTGAATCTACCCGTTTAACTAGGACACAACCAGCAGCTAAAAGGCCCTCATTCTACCTTCCCGTCCCTGCCCACCCCCTGGGGTAACCAATATCCTATTTGTATAAGTGAAATCACACAGTACATTCTCTTTTGTGTCTGGCTTCTTTCACGCATTGTTATGTCTGTGAGATTCATCTGCATTGTTGTGTATACTTATAGATGGTTCATTCTCTCCGTTGGCTGGTATTCCATGGGGTGAATATCCCACAATTTATTTATCCATTTCACGGCCGATAGACATTTGGGCAGCTTCCAGTGCGGGGCTGTTCTAAAGAGCCAGCTGCATGAGTGTTGTGCATTGGTTACAGTGAACTGGGGCCCACGGTTTCTAATTTGCGTGAATGCTTTGTGGAGCTGTTTGAAACTGCACTGGCTCTTTAGTTCTGCGTGGCTTTGTCATCTTGCCCTTCTACTGACAGATGCAGACCTTAGATGCAAAAGGCCACAGCTCTCCACCTGTGAAAACTGGCTTTTTTTTTTTTTAAGATCAGCAAATGAGAACAGAAGTAAGTATTGTTTGCATTATCTTAGAGATGTGAGCAGCTGGCCACAGGGAATTTGGATCAGAGATAATAAGGTAACTTACTTTATTGAAGCAGGGCACAGCCCAACAACACTGGAACAAGAAACAGGGCTCGCCCGGGGAAGTCGAAGATAAAGAAGTGGAGAGGTAACGTGGTGCCGGGAAAGCCTGACCTGAAGGGAATCCATCTCACTCAGGAGGCAAACTGTACTTCAATGGACTATGGGTTCAAGCAAGGGCAAAGAGCCAAGATTCTTCATAAACAAAATCACTAGCTTAATTTTTCCCTGAGAAAAATGCTCTCCTCCCTGGGTCCCCATAGGGATGCTCCTGCCCAAGTTTTCCATTAAGTTCTCCTTCTTGTCTGTAAAACGGGGTGATCGTCACACCCTAGCAGGGCCACACAGGAAGCAAAAACTCTGGGAACACTGACTAATAATAGCAGCTGATCAAACGCTGTGACCCTCTCGGCCACCAAGTGCTGCGCTTTAGCCATGAAATGTATAAGTGGAACTGAGAGCTCATGTGCTTAAACAGTTTGGAATGTGGGGGGTCGGAGGAAGGTCAGAATGTCAACAGCTTTTTCCTTTGGAAAATTTAAATGAAAAGTAAGTGAAATGCGATGGGTGCTGGCCCAGAGGAGAAGAGTGAGTGGGGAGAGAACGGTGAGCTCCGAGGACAGTGACTGTTGGCCGAGGGGCAGGATCAAGGGCAGCACAGCTGTGAGCAGAGCTGCCCACCTCTTTATTCCATGTGTGTCAGACTCTGGTTATCCGGGGAGGGCTTTGCCCGGATAAACCCATCCTCTGAGGCACTTGACCACTTGGCTGGGTTAGCAAAGTGGGGCCTGAGGTCTCAGGATGCAGATACCCTCAGGCAGCCCCTTCTCAGACACCCTTTCGTGTGGACCCCATGTTGGTGGCTTCAAGACAGCCTGCATGTCCCTGCAGGTGGTGATGACAAGTCTGGATCTGAAGACAAAGGACAATATTATGGTTGGGAATAGATGACAGGTCACACAATGAAGCTTTGAGTTCCAGGGACTTAAGCTTTGTGGCTGCAGCTGCAGGGTCTGGGGACCCTCACCCAGATTCACATGCAGGGAGGCAGCCCTAACCTCATAAGAGGCTGTAGGAAACAGGGAAAGATCAAGAAAAATCAGGCAGAAAAGAAAAAAGAAAAGAGAAGAGAAAAAAAGAAAAGAAAAGAGAAAGACCAGTGATGGCGCATGCCTGTAATCCTAGCAGCTCTGGAGGCTGAGACAGGAGGATACTGAGTTCAAAATCAGCCTCAGTAAAAGCCAGGCATTAAGCAACTCACTGAGACCCTGTCTCTAAATAAAATACAAAAATAGAGCTGGGGATGTGGCTCAGTGGCCAAGTGCCCCTGAGTTCAGTCCCCAGTTACCCCACTCAAAAAAAGAAAAAGATCAAAAGAGAAAACCACTCCAGCTCAGCTGGCTCCTCCAGTCAGTGGGAGCCTGAAGCTCCTTTGCCTATTGGAATCCCAGCCCCAGTCCTACGAATACTTCAACTTCCTCATGTGTGATGTTTTCTGGTTCAATATAACTTACTTCATCCCAGTGTTAAAGAGAGAAGGGGATTATCATCAGACCCACTTCACAAAAGAGCTACAGCAAGCCCAGGGTATTCAATCCTGGCTGATGTATGAAGAGCCAGAGTCCAGAGGTCCAGGTGGCACGGACATGCTCCTCAGACCACACCTTCCAGAAAAATTAACTTGAGCTTCTGACACAGACAAGTAGGGATGCCTTTCAAGTTCTACACAGCCAGATCCTGGATTTAGAGGACATAAACAGTGGCAACTCAGTCACAAGGATGGGAGGTTCATCTTATTACTTCCAGTCTGAGAATTCCAGATGAACATATTTGAGAGATGTTTAGGTGGTAGAGTGAACAGGATTTGGTGATAAGCCACTCAGGAAAAAGAAAAGTCCACATGCCTCTGGGTTCCTGGTCGGTGGGTCTGCATGGATGGTCACACAATCACTGACTAGTTGACTTGGAAGTCACCCTTAGTTAGACTAACACACTAGATTTCAGGAGTCATCATTTACTTATTTTGTGAACAAACATTGTGTTAGCATTCCATCACTATAACAAAATAGCCAAGGTAATCAACTCATAAAGAGAAAAGGGCTGTTTTGGCTCACAGTTTTGGAAGTTTCAGTCCATGATTCACTGACTCCTTTGTTCTGAGCCTGAGTTGAGATAGACGCCATGGCGGCATGCATGGCATTGTCAATTCTCAGTAGAAACATTTTGAGTCAAGAAACAAAGAAATTATTTTTTTTGTAAACAGTAGTCATCAAACCATGTCACTCCTCTGCTTAAAAGCCACCAGTGGTTTTCTATTGCATTTTGAATTAAATTTGAACTCCCCCTGAGGCTCCAGAACCACAAAGGAGCCGGCCTGTGACCTTCATCTCATTGTGACCCCTCCTCTTATCTCCAGCCCGTAACCATCTCCAACTCTTGAACCCTTCAAGTTTGTTCCATTGCAGGATCTGCACATTCCAGACAGACCTGAAATCCTCTTCCTTGACTATCTCCTCTGCAGGGAGGCCTTCTCCAGCCCCTGGCAATCACTCTCTCACCAATTACCCTAGTGTGTTCTTCTTCGTCATACTTATTATCTAAAACTACCTGATCAATTCATCAGTGCTCCTTAACCATTCTCTTGGCCATTTTATGTTGATTGTATAGATAAGTTAGAAGGTCATAGCTGAGCTGGAGAACTGGCCAAGGGCCACTGGGTGGAGAGGGAGAGCAATGAGCAGGTTTGCTTGGGAAATGCTTGAGTAGAGCCAACAGCTTCTGTGGGTAAACTGGCTAGGGAAGGGGACAGTGAGGGGCTATCCAGGTCTGCATGGATGGTTGCGCCAATCACAGCCAGAGGAGGGCCATAGCAGTACAGCTTGGGGCTCTCCACTTGCTGGCTGGTGGTGCTTCTGATGCATGGAAGATGGGTTGAGCTCAGCGGAGAGGTCTGAGCTGCAGGTAGAAGGTTGTGTACCCCTGTGAGTACTGCCCGTGGACAGGGATGAGACAGCCTAGTGAGGACAGGAGGGAGCATGGGGCAGCCCATAAAGATCTCCCCAAGGACAGAACTTGGCAGAAGTCGGGGTGGAGTGAGCTCAACACAGAACCAGAAGAGTAGAGAAAGAAAGTTAGGAGGCTATGGGTCGCAGTAGCCAAAGGCGGAAGTGTGGGTGGGTGTGCTTGGCCCCCAAGATAGAATCTTTTGAGAGGTCCTACCAGTCCAGTCAGTCAGTGACCAACATAGAGATGGGTGTTGGCTGGGCTGCACAGAGACCCCTGGGCTCTCCAGGTGACCTCCTCACAGACTTTATAAGTGTTTACTCACTTAGGGCTCACAAGACTCATGTTACTTCCCCCCATTCTTCCAAGGAGGAAACCAAGGCACAAAGAAAATAAGTGAATTGCCCACCTCACACAGTCAGCAAGGAGAGGAATCAGAATTCAAACCCAGACACTTGCCCCAGAGTCCATGGTCTTCACCACCACACTGTGCTAACACTTCCACCTCTTTTACTGGCTCCTCTTTTGATAGCAGAAAATTTGCAATTGCCAAACTTCCATCATCAAAATGCTAGCTTTCCATGTATACAGAAGATATGAGCCAATCTCCTCTTCTTGAACATTTAGTTAAGATAATGATGTAATTTTGATTCATTTTCATTTTCTTCTATCTTCCCAAAGAATCGCTTTATCACAGAATGGGTGGGGTGGGGGGCGGTCCCCAGCTCTGGGAGGCTTCATTGCAGCTTCTTTTTTTTTTTTTTTCTTTTTTTTGGTACTGGGGATTGGACCCAGGGGCACTCCACCACTGAGCCATATCCCCAGCCCTATTTTGTATTTTATTTAGAGACAGGATCTCACTGAGTTGCTTAGGGCCTCCCTAAGTTGCTGAGGCTGGCTTTGAACTCGCAATCCTCCTGCCTCAGCCTCCCAAGTGCTGGGATTACAAGCGTGCACCACCGCACCCGGCTTTCATTGCAGCTTCTAAGGTGGGAATCCCTGCCTAGAAGATACTGTCCATTCAGGTCTTCTCCCCTCCCCCGCAGGGATAAGGCTCCTGGAATCAGAGCACACTGGGACCATTCACCAGGGACATCGCCTGTTTGGTAGCATACCCTAACATTTATACAGGCTGTCTCTCCAAACACAAACTTCTTGACTGGAGTCTAATTTGAGCCCATTTCATTCTGAGCTGGGAAAGACAACACCCTAAATCAGAGAGTCATTCTGAGCTTTTCCTGTGACCTTGAGAGTTTCTCAATGTGATTTCTTTTGGCATCTTTCAAACCATGCTTACTTTCCTGTAATGCTGCTAACCAGTATTTCCTTGTTACACTTCCCCCTATAATTTCAAATGAGTCTTTAAAAGTTGAAAACCTTAGCCAGGCACGGTGGCACACACCTGTAATCCTAGTGTCTTGGGAGGTTGAGGCAGGAGGATCTCAAGTTCAAAGCCAGCCTTAACAGCTTCATAAGACCCTAAGCAATTTAGCAAGACCCTGTCTCAAAATAAAAAGGACTGGGGATGTGGCTCAGTGATAATGCACCCCGGGGTTTAATCCTGGTAACAAAAACCAAACAAACAAAAGTTGAAAACCTGTGTTTTAAATTTTTAAAACATCTTGACGTGCAACCAATTCTGTCTTTCACAAAACTAAGCAGTTTTTCTTTGGCCTTATAAAAACTCAGAGCAGCCAGCCGTGGAGTATATTTTAGTAACTTTACATTCAAAAAATACTGCAGGATTTGGCAAAAAGTCGTGTGTTTGCTATGATGAACTATAAATGTGTTGAAAACATCAAATTGCTATTGTGCAGGCTCTTCTAATAGCTTCTTGGGACTTCCCTCACTTCAGAAATGACACAGTTTGGGGTAGAACTTCCTATTTTAAAAACCACACGAACTCCCCACCCATTCCCCTTCCAACATTTCAACAAGGTGATTACGTAGCATTTTAATTTTCCCCCTGCGATTGCCATTTGACATTAAACATTACCAAGCTCTGACAAAGTCACAGGAATGCAGTTACACTAAGAGATACACATCTGGGTTGGTCTTCCTTACTTTGAAGTTCATACATTCAGTATTTTTGCATACCCCAGTTGGGTTCATTGCATTCAAGATCTATCTGGAATATAGAGTCTTTTCCCATGATAAAAAAAAACAAAGAAAAATATGTTTACCTTTTCAATGATGTGACATTTTGTGGGGTTTGCAAAAACGAAAGCAACTGCATTCTGCATGGAAATCTGACTTTTGGTTGAGCTGACTAATTTCATCCCACACAGATTATTCCCCCATTTATTACAAATTACAAGCAAACTTGCATGAAGAATGATGAACTCCTTCACTTGGGCTGCCTGGGGCTTCACACTTCCTTTGCGTCTGTGTCCAAGATGGTTCAGAACCACAACTCTGATTGATTGGCTCTTCCTCTTGTGGTATTACCCTGAAGGCCCCAGAGGCAGAGACCTGGGTATGAATTCTCATTCTGTAGTTGACCCCTCTGAACAGAAACCTTTGTGAAGGGGCTTCTTTGATTTTTTTCTTCTCCATCCCACAGAGACAATCACCAAGCCATATCAATGCTAGTATCAAAACTCTGGCTGGGCGTGGTGGAGCATGCCTATAATCTCAGCTCTTGGGAGGCTGAGACAGGAAGATCACAAGTTCAAAGCCAGCCTCAGCAACTTAGGGAGGCCCTAAGCAAATCAGTGAGACCCTGTCTCTAAACAAAATACAAAATAGGGCTGGGGATGTGGCTCAGTGGTGGAGTGCTCCTGAGTTCAATCACCAGTACCAAAAAACAAAACAAAACAAAACAAAAAAAACCTCTGTCTGCTTTTTGCTGTCTCCAGGGTACATTCTGACTTGGCATCCACCACCCTGAGCCTCATCATAGACTCCTATGTGATCTCCCTGTCCACATATAAGAGTCTTTTTTAAAAATAAGCACAAATGCTACAAAGCATGTTGCTGCTCAAAGTCTCTCAGTGGCTGCCCATCACTATAAGGTAGGACTGAGGCACCTCTTTATTGCTCTGAAGTGTCCCTCCATGATGCAGTCCTCTCTACTTTCCTAAGCTCTCCAATTATACCAGCCACTTCCAAAGATCTCCGACAGCACACAAAGACTACTGGCACTCTTCCATGACTTGGCTCCCTGCATTCCTTCTAAGGAATTCCTTCCCACTGTATTCTCATCCCCCAGTTCCTGAGTACAGTAGCCCCCTAACCCCATCCTACAGTTTTACCATCCATGGTTTCAGTCACCCCATCAATCAAGGTCTGAAAATATTAAATAGAATATTCTACAAATACACAGTTTATGAGTTTTAAATAACTTTTATTACAATTTACAATTAAACTCGTTCTATTTTATTAATAGTTATTGTTGCCTAACTTATAAAATTTGTTGTAGATACATATGTCTAGGAAAAACCAGTATATACAGGATTTGGTGGTATCTGTGGCTTCAAGCATCTGCAGAATGTCTTGAAATGTAAGTGGGGGACTACTGTGTAACCAGCAGAGAAACCTGCTCTGCATCCAGGCCCTATATAACCACCCCACTTCCCCCTGCCCCCGCCCCTGCCCCTAGTTTCTGCAATTGACTACTTGATGAGCTCTCTGAACATCATGCAAATGATACACTTGATGAACTTTCTCTCTGATTCTACTTATCTTCCAGGCCAAAGTCCTTGTAGGTGACGACAAGTCATATATTTTTCTTTTTATACCTTCAGCCCCTCACAGAATCTGTCACAAAGTACATTCTTAGTGAATATTGTTTTTTGGTGACCAGATTGGGGTTCAGGGTGGTTCTCAGCATACTGGATCTTGATCCACATCCCATAAAAAATACCATTTTGTTTTCCACATATATTTGATTCCAATTTTATTTTTAAAAATTGCTGCCAGGTGCGGTGGTGCACACCTGTAATTCCAGCACTTGGGAGGCTGAGGCAGGAGAATCTCGAGTTCAAAGCCAGCCTCAGCAACTTAGCGAGGCCCTAAGAAACTCAGTGAGACCCTGTCTCTAAATAAAATACAAAATGGGCTGGGGATGTGGCTCAGTGGTGGAGTGTCCCTGGGTTCAATCCCCAGTACCAAAAAAAAAAAAAAAAAAAAAAAATTTGCTAAATTATTTTGCATACTGTAATATAATGGATTCAGAAATGTTATTCACAAATATAATATACTGCAGATCAGCTGATTAAGTGTTGTTGCAAAGATAAGTCATTTTTGTTAAGTCTGCTGAATAAATCTCCTTTCATTTGCTTTTACTTAAAGAATATCCCAAGGTTTGCAAGTCTGGTTTTTTTTTTTTTTTTTTCAAAAAACTGTCACAGTTTATAATCCTTTAATCTATGCAAATTAAGAATTTCTCCTTACAATGTGACAAAAGCAAACGTCAGAAATAAACTAAGCCCTGAGGCTGGCTTCCAGATGAAAATGTTTTCCAATAACCCCAGTTTCTTTTTTTTTCCATTTATTAAAACAGCCTGCAATTCACATTGCTTGGCTTTATGATGTGTGAATATAGTAAGTTTGAATTTATAAAGGAAATGTATACTAATAAAATGTACCTTTAGTCATTTGATATTTTAGGAATTTCTGCATTATTTGAAAGATGGGTTTAGTCATTTCTTTAAAAGTTTGAAAACTATGAGCCATGAGGAAGGTGGGTCCTAGAATTGGGACTGCCCAGAAATTTAGTACCCATCACCCAAGAAAACAGGGAAGCTGTCAGGGGATTGGGCCCAGGAGTCAGGATGGAAAGAACATTTCAGTCTTACGCTGAAGAGCAGAAGAGAGCAGGAAGCAGACAAGAGTTCCCTCTGAACATTCAGGATCCCTGACCTTAAAGGCCTGTAGGCAAGTGTTATAGCCCACCTCAGGCTGGCCTCTCTCTGCAGTCAGGAAAGCGCTGAGTGACAGGTGCTGGGAGATGGGAGGACACTTGGCACCCACCTCTCCAAATTCGGCAAGGGGGGTGACAAAATGATGGAGATCACAGGAAGCTAGGAGGAGCTCAGTAAGGAGGGGCAGTCTAACGGCTGGGCCCCTATGTCCTGAATTAGAGGACAGCACAAGGATCCCTCCTTCTTTCTATGGATGCAGTGCCAAATGTGTGCTGTGGTCTACCTGTCCAGCTAGGCTATGTGACCTTCCCCTGGTCCTTCTCACTCATTTAACAAACATAGAGGAAGCACCATGAAACTCACGGGGCTCTCTCCTGGGGGGTTCTCCAGCCATGCTTACCAGGGATTCCCCCACCCTAGAAAAGCCCTTCCCTCGATTCTGCTTTCCCCTCATGCCTTTGTCCCATCTTTTCCCTGACCTTCACATAGAAACTTCTTAAAAGTAAGGGTTCACGGGCCCTAGAGCCTCATGTCACGTCCCCTCCCTAACCTAAAGCACCTGGACTTCCCCCATGCCGCACCAGTGACATTATCCTCTCAAAGGTCACAGCAACTTCCTGCTGTAAAAGCTCAGCAGCTTTCCTTCCTCACTGGCCTCCCTCATCACCATCGGCACCAGCAGCAATCCGTCATCCTTCAGACGCTGTCTGCTTTTTGACTTCATTTCCTGCTTCTCCATCTACCTCATCTGACCACTTCTGTGCAGTCTCTGGAGACTTTTCTACCTCTTCCCGTTCTTCCAGAAGAAAGTGGCTGCATTAGTTTGCTGGGGCTGCTGTTACAAGGTACCACAGACTGGGTGGCTTTTAAGCCCAATTTCCTTTCTGACAGTTGTGAAGACAAAAGTCCAAGATCAAGGTATCAGCTGGGTTGGTCTATTAGTTTATTTTCCATTGCTATACCAATGACTGGGCAATTAGGAAAGAAAAGAATTTAATTTAGCTCACAATTCTGGAGGTCCAAAAGCATGGCATGAACTTCTGCTCATATCTGGTGAAGGCCTCATGGCAGATAGTGCCACAATGGTTGGGGAACAGGTGGAAGAATTGACATGAGGAGACAGGAAGTCAGAGAGATTCAGGGGCCAGGCTTGGGCTTTTCATAATAATCCCTTCTCTCAGGAACTGACCAGAGTCCCAGGAGAACTACATTAATCCTTTCCCCTGGAGCACCCCCAGTGACAGCCTCTCTCACGAGGCCCCACCTCTTACAGATTCTACCACCTCAACACCACTGCACTTGGGATCAAGCTTCCAGCACAGGAAACTTTGGGGGATTCACTCACACCACACCCAAACCGTGACAGTTGTTTCCTTCTGAGGCTTGTCTTGTCAGCTAGTAGATGGCCTTCTTCCTGCGTCCTCACATAGAGTCCCACTGTGTGTGCCAATCTCCTCTTCTTATAAGGACATATTGAATTAGGACCCCCTAATAACCTTGTTATAACTCAATTACCCTGTAATACCCTGTAAATCCTTTTTTTCTTTCCCCAATAAAGTCATTTTCTAGGATAACTGGGGGTTAGGACTTCAACATAACTTTGGGGGTATGGAGGAGAGAGACACAATTTAGTCCAGAACAGTGGTTTTCAGATTCAGTTCTTGACCCATTTTAAAGATTCTTCTTAGCTGGGCACAGTGGCTAGAGCCTGTAATCCCAATGACTCAGCAGGCAGGAGGATCTCAAGTTTGAGGCCAGACTGGGCAACTTAACAAAACCCTGTCTCAAAATAAAATAATGACGAATAGGAAAGAAGCTCAATGGAAGAGCATGAGGCTCAATCCTCAGTACAACAAAAACAAAGTTTCTTTCTTACACCTACTTCTAAAGCTGCATGCATTATTATCAAATAAATGATTTTAGTAATTTTGTTTTTTAATTACAAAAGTAAGTGCACAATGTAAGATCAGGTAACCAAAGGGCAGATAGGCCAGATGTAATTTTAAAAAGAACTTTATTGGGCTGGCTCTCCAGCGAGGTTCCCCGTCCTCCAGGGCGAAGGTCCGGGTGGAGGGCCGGGAAGTTGCGCGCAGTTGCACTTTTATGGCCCGGGAGGGTGGGGGGAGGCTTGGGGGTTCAGAGATTGTCCGGGGACCCTGCTGAGACACATGTCCCTCCGGAATTGGCTGGGGGTACTGAGTGACAGGCAGGTGGGAGGCGCCATTGGGCTTGTCCACCAGTGTCTGAATGGTTATGCTTTGGCGTGTGCGGGCTGCCTGATGTCCTGCCCCGCATCCAGCCGCCTTGGACCGCCCTAACATTCGGGTCTTTTGCAGCTGTGAAAATGTTACACATCTCATTAAAATAAAATGAAACAATCCAAAGGTGTTCGAAGAAAAGGTTAATAGGATGATATGAATTTCCAACAAATAACTACAGCTCGAAATACCTGGCTGAGAGCTTAGATCAAATTCTTCAAGCATCTCCCGATGGCTGGCATTTCAGTGTCGTCTCCCCAACACCACCCTGCTTCTCATCTCCTCTTTTGTTCACCTTAGATTCCCCCACTACATTTTGTTTCTTCTCTCTGTACAATTCTGAGGTCAAACATTTTGTGGGTCCCCATATAAGACTGACTATATCACTGATGAGGCTTTTTCAAAATTTGTGGGATTCCTTGTTCAGATTATATTTATAAGGTCAAGACAGGACAGCAGAGCACTGAACCTAGGGAGGGGCCCTTGTGCTGCGTGGCTGGCAAAGTCAACCCAGCCCCCTTTGCACCACCTTCCCCCACACACTCTGTCTCCCATTTCCCCATGCCCCAGTTGCCACAGCCTGGATTTCCATGACAGCCTCCTGTGACCTCTGCCCATCTTGTCTTCCCCCTCCCACTCCATCCTACCCAAGGACAGCTGTGCCTGTGGGCCTCTGCTCAAAGCCTTTGGCATTTCCTCATTTCTTCCCAAACTGGGTACAGTCTCTTCCAGCCAGCCTCTGAGGCCTGATTTCCTGCTTTAACTTCCACTCACTCCTCAACATAACACAAAGCTTGAGACGAATATATTCCTTGACTATTCGCTTTCCCCTGACCATCCTCCACAGGACTCTACCTCCATTCTGTGGCACAAGGCAGTGCTATTTCTCTGAAGCCCTCCCCACCCTTTCTGTGTCATCAGAACCTCTCCAAGCCCTACCATTTCTGAGAAGTGTGTCCTGGTCTCTAACCTGGGTCTTCTTTCTGGTCAGCCTTACACATTCAGGGACCATGCTGAGCCACACTTACTCCATGCCAAACACCTGCTCGGGGCTTATGTAGGTTCCTCCATTCATACCTTTAACACTCCTCCAGGAAGGTACCATCACTAACCCCCTCGGGGTTTAGAGGGACTGGTTGGGTTGTGCAAGCCACATGCATTGGCAAGTGGTGAACCAGAGTTCAGCCCCAGCAGGCTGGCTCCGTCTAGGCCTGTGTGGACCCTCGCATGGCTGACACATGCAGCTCCTGTACCCATGCTAGGCAATAAGCTCTCTGAAGAAAATGGCTGCTTTTCATCTCTGTTTTCCTCGAGATGCTTTCTCTGTCTCCACATTCAGCGCTTACTATTGAAATGCTACAGCGGAAAAGTCTACAAACATAGGGTTAGCTCAGAAGACCCAACAACCAACTATATTACCTTATTTTTTCAGAAATCTCAACTAAGTATTCCTTCCAATGACAATGACCCCTTTCCAAAAACAATAGACACAGGATGGAGGTGTAGCTCAGTGATAAGAGTGCTTGCCTAGCATGGACAAAGCCCTGGATTCCATCCCCAGCACTAGGAAGGAGAGAAAGAAAGGAGGAAAGGAGAAAGGAAGGAATCCTTGAATTCATGTGTTAATAGATTTGGAGGTGGGGCCTTTGGGAAGGCAATAGGATTAGAGGAGGTCATGAGGGCAGCTTTGTAAGAAGAGGATGAAAGAATGGAATTCCTATGCTTGCTCCATCTTACCTTGTGATATCCTCGGCCAAGTCATGATGCAGTAAAAGGCCCTTATCAGGTGCCAAGCAGGTGCCATCGTCCAGATCTTGAACTTGCCAGCCTCAGAACTGCAAGCAAAATAAATTTCTATTATTTATAAATTATCTGGTCTCGGGTATTTTGTTATAGCAATAGAAACCATCTAAGACAGGACCCAGATGCAAATTGTTCTTATCTCTTCCTCTTAGCGCCTTCCCTACCCAGGGAGCAGTTCCATGATGATGCAGAGAGGAAACCAAGAGAGGTGCACCCAATCAACAAAAACAGAATGCACCATCATCAAATATTTTGTTAATGAGGTTGGGGTTGTGGATCAGTTGTAGAGAGCTTGCCTAGCATATGTGAGGCCCTGGATTTGATCCTCAACACCATATAAGAAGATAAATATATAAAATAAAGGTATTGTGTCCACCTACAACTAAAAAAAAATATTCAAAATATTGTTTTGTTAAAAAAGATTTCAGGGTAAGGAAAATGTTCATCATACATTATCAAGTGGAAAAAAAGCAGATTTCAGAGTGGTATGTATAATTGGATCCCAGTCTTCTATTTCTATAATTAAATAAATGTGTGCGTTATGTTTTATACAGAGAAACTGGGAAAAAATGTTTTGTAAAAAGGAACACATACTTTTCCAAAGATACTCATCAAAATGTTTGGATGCAGGTGGCATACTGAAGCTGGAATTGAGGACAGGCAGTTAGTGTAGAATAGGGAATGTGATAGAATCGAGGAATGGAGGCCATCTGAATCTGGGAAGTTGGAGACCGCCCCTGGGAGACTGGAAAGTCAATGTCACCAGAGCCCTTTTGATCACCAAGTTTACCTGCCTGTACTACCCTCTCAAAACACTGAATGCACGGCATTGCTAATTAATGCCCCCTGAGCCCTTTGGACCCTCCCCCGCCCATGTCTTCTCACCTTTTTGCCATCTCACCAGCATCTCCTGGGCCTAGTCATTAGGCAGGAAGAAGAGGGATAGGGGTTGGGGAGAACAGGAGAACAAAGGAGACCCCAATCTATTAAAGATACAGGGCACACCTCCTTCTTGGGATTTTAGAATATCAGTCATAGCCCCCTTCTCCCTCCTGGGAGAAGTCTGTGTTATTACCTTTAAATAAAACCTGCTTAATACGCTTGCCTTGGCGTGCTTCTCTTGTGTTATACTTTAACACCGGAGGAAGCAGAACTTGTCACTGATAAACAGTGGAATCAGTACTTGGGATGAAATTACCTAATACACTCTAAAATATATTTTAAGTCATTCTCAAATTGTTCTACAGTTAAGGCACATTACAGTCAGAGGCATGATTAACACAGTTAAGATATACTTCTTGGGGACTTGTGCGTGAGTTGGAACCTCAGAAGCAAATCTACATGTGACATCCAGGTCTCACTTCACACAGTTCCCACCCTGGCAGCTGTTGGGAGAAACAGGAGGAACAAGATGCCACCAATGGTCCCTCACCTGTGGTCTGCAGGCATGTGAGTGTCTTCTCTTGGTGGGAACTTGGTCAGGAGGGTACCACTTCCCCTTGTCCGGGAATTCCAGGGTTGATGTGGTGATGTGATTTGACATAAGAGGGCATGACTGACGCAGAGGAAAACTGGGAATGGAGCAGAGTTCTGCTGACTCACAGTCTCGTGCTCTCGCCACACTGCCCATGAGAGAGGCAGGGGAAGATGGCTCAGACAAGTCCTTCCGCCCCACTGGCTGGTGCCCCTCTCTCTCTCCCTCTTGCCCCTCCACTTCAAAAGTGCCTGATCCTGACCTCATTTCAGCCACTGCAGTCCACCCACCATGAGATGGTTTGTCGTGGGCATTCTAGAAATGCTGGTTGCATGCTCCTCTTCACACTCTGCTTCTCCCGCCACCCTGATTCTAGGCACGTCCCTGATTAACAACTCCAGTCCCATCCTAGCCCATGCTCAAAATCCAACTTCAGGGAATAGGAAGGACACTATTCCCTGTGGGACCATATTCCCACTCCTCAGCATCCTTCAGGGCTGGAGGTGCCGCTCAGTGGGTAGAGCCTGTGCTTAGCACGTGCACAGCAATGGGTTCCACAACCATTGCCACCAAAATACAAAAACAAAAATATCCAAAAAGCATTAGATACACAGAATGAGTGACAGAGAGGCATAGGCACAATGGAAGAAGACAGGGGGAAAGATGCTGTGTTCATTTGGCCCTGACCCCACCCTCAGAATGGACACTTTTTCCTGGGTCCAAGCCCAGCTGCTCAGGAGCCTGGACTGATCTCTTTCCTCCCCCTTCTTCCTGCCTATCCTTTCCTGCCTAAGCCTCAAAAGCTGCTCATGACAGAGCTTGTATTATGATTTCACCATTCATCTCTATGTGTCTTATCTTCTCCCTGATATGAAACTCTCTGAGAACTGAGACTCCATTCCTGAATGTATCTAAGTATATTAGGCTTGGGATTGAGACCTGGGAAAAATGCCCAGATCAACCCTTTGGTGCTGATATGACCATGGTTAAGTTAATTGAGCTGCTTCAAGGTCAACAATAATCTCTACCTTATAGGACTAGTGGGGACAGTAAATGAATCAATATATGTAGTTAGTTATTTCTCAAACATTAACATTATCCCATCCTTCACAATACCTATCACAGGGCCTTTCATATCATAGATATTCAATAAATATTTGTTGGCTGATTGATTGACGGAGGGTGAATTACACTCCATTCCTCTCTAATTTCTCATCTCTGAGTCTCAGGTCAGTCCTTAGAAATATATTATGGAAGATTTAGATGTCATTCCTGATGCCACAATAAATTAGAGATCAATATTATTAACTGTTTTTTAACAATCCATCTACAAAGAAGTCTAAAATTTTGGGAGGGGGGGTACTGGGGATTGAACCCAGGGCGCTTCACCACTGAGTCACATCCCCAGCCCTATTTTGTATTTTATTTAGAGACAGGGTCTCTCTGAGTTGCTTAGGGCCTTGCTAAATTGCTGAGGCTGGCTTTGAACTCACGATCCTCCTGCCTCAGCCTCCCAAGTGCTGGGATTACAGGCGTGCGCCACCGCGCCCAGCAAGAAGTCTAAAATTTTGTTGTAGTTGTCGTTGTTGCATGAGTTCCTGCCCCCAAAGCAAACTAACATGTCATTTAATGTATCTGAATTTTCTCCCTCATTAAGATTCATACAGAGCCAGGTGCAGTGTGCACGCCTGTAATCCCAGACAGCTGGGAGGCTGAAGCAGGAGGATTGCAAGTTCCAAGCCAGACTCAGCAACTGAGTGAAGCCTTGTGTCAAAATAAAAATATAAAGGGATAGGATGCACTCAGTGGTTAAGCACCCCCAGGTTCAATTCCCAGCACCAAAAAAAAAAAAAAGACTCCTACAGGACATGATCACCCTTGTTAGCATAACACTCATTTCCTTCATTGCAAGAATTATTAATAAAATGTAATTGCATAGAGGTTGTACAGGGTTTGAGAAAAGTCTGTACCAACGAGTTTTAAAGGAGTAGGACTGTGTGAGCAATGAGAAATCTCTTCCACAAAAGAGATTTAAGAGAATGTGATCTCTAGAACACTAAAACTAATCATTGAAAACTCGACACATCAGCCAGGCATGGTGTCACAGGCCTGTAATCCCAGTGACCTGGGAGGCCAAGGCAGGAGGATCGTCAATTCAAAGTCAGCCACTAGTCTTAGCAATTTAGTGAGGTTCTAAGCAACTCAGTGAGACCCTGTGTCTAAATTTTAAAAAAGGTGGGCGGAGACTGGGATGTGGCTCTGTGGTTACATGCCCCTGGGTTCAATCCCTGGTACCAAAAAAGAAAGAAAGAAAATGCTATGCATCAACTGTTTGGAATATACCTGATGGACTACTTGAGCTAAAATTAGAGCCTTAACCATATGTACTAGAAAATGAAATAGTCTGCAAATTAATAAGCTAAGGATTTAAATCACAAAGCTAGGGAAAACAACGGTGATTTTAATATTTGTGTTAGGAATGTTACATTCCTTGGGATCACACCCGGACATATACATGTATGTTTTCAGCTAACCTACACCCAATTTATAAGGAGCAGGTTATGGTTTGAATGTGGTGTCCTCACGTGTGAGACAATGCAAGAAGGTTTGGAGGAGAAATGATTAGGTCATATCATTAACCTTCTCAGTGAGTTAATTCCTGATGGGATTAACTGAGTGGTAACTGGAGGCAGGTGGGATGTGGCTGGAGGAAGTGGTTCATTGGGGGCGTGGTATAGGCTATCTGTTTTGTATCTGGAGAGTGTTTCTCTGCTTTGTGATCACCTTGTGTACTGCTTCCCTCTGCCATGTCCACCTTGATGCTCTGCCTCACTTCCAGCTCTGTGGAACAGAGCCGATCTTCTATAGATTAAGACCTCTGAAACCATGAGCGCTTAAATAAACTTTTCCTCCTCTGCAGTTGTTTTGGTCAGGTCCTTTAGTCACAGCTGCGAAAAAGTTAACTAAAACAGAGCCCTTCTTCTGGTTACCAGGGCGCATGCCTGTAATCCAGTAGCTCCGGAGGCTGAGGCAGAAGGATGAGTTCAAAGCCAGTCTCAGCAAAAGCTAAGCAACTCAGTGAGACCCTGTCTCTAAATAGAATACAAACTCAGACTGGGGGTGTGGCTCAGTGGTCGAGTGCCCCTGGGTTTAATCACTAGTACCCAAAACAAACAAACAAACAAACAAAAACAGAGCACTTCTTAGTGTTGCTATTTTACTCAGTACTTGGCACCTGTTGGTGTTGCGTACATTTTCAATAAATGAATGGATGAGTGAATGCCCAAGAAATTTTCCATTTTCTAAGAACCATATTTAAAAATGGGTAAAATAATTTAAAACACACACACACACACACACACACACACTCAAAATGAGTACTGGGGATGTGGCTCACTGGTAAAAGCGCTTGCCTAGCACAGATAAGGCCCTGAGAGTTCAATCCCCAGAACTGCCACAAACACACACACACACACACACACACAGACATACACAAAATGGGTAAAATGAATTTTCATTTTGCATTTTTTTAAAAAAAAGTATACCTGAAGTACTGTCGTTTCAAAATAAAATCAACTTTAACATCGTTGAGCTATTTTACATTATTTTTTTCATACTGTGCCATTCAAGTAAGTGGATATTTCACACTTAAAGCATGTTTCACTTCAAATACTAAATTTTCATCAGAAACACTTGAGCAATTTTTAGTTTTCATGAAATTTACCATTGAAAAGTACTTTCACATAGCCAACTTGTTGGAAATTAAAGTTTTCCAATACTGTAACCAAACTGAGTGTCAGTTTTTAAAATTTAAATATTAAAGTTAACTAAAATTAAAAATTCAGTGCTTCAAGCATGCTGGCCATATTTTAAGTGTTCAATAGTCACATGTGGCCGGATAACGTCAGACAATGTGGGCCTACTCCATATAAACATCCGTGCAGTCAGGCATAGCAGTGCACACCTATTAACAGAGCTACTCAGGAAGTAGAGACAGGAGGATTGCAAGTTCAAGGCCAGCCTTGGCAAATCAGGCTGTCTCAAAATAAAAAATAAAAAGGACCCAGAATTTACTTAGTGGAAGAAAGCCTGGGTGCATTTCTACCACAAAAATAAATAAACAAAAAACACACATAAATAAATATTCATGCAGCCAGTCATTGTCCCTTCCAAAGTATTCCACCTTGTCTCAGCTGTCATCTTTATGTTAGGATATGGTGCTTTATATTCTGATTTCAATATAAAGCAACTTTCCTGCCTGATCCACTACCTAGAAGCAAAGTAGCCTAAGATTATCAAAGTAACCTCTCTCCCCTAAGTAGCTAATGTTAACTTCTATGTAACAATAGCATTGGGTGTCTATTTTCAAGAATTAGTAAGCTACACTTCAGAAAGTAACAATAACCCAATGTAGCTAAAGCAGTAGGAGAGTCTGCAAGCACAACCAAGAGTGTGAGGAGCCTTCCCTCCTCAGTCCTAGCCCCAGCCTCCACATGGGATGTTTGCAAGGACAGCTCCTGGGAGCACTGCTCACTGAGTTGAGCAGGCCACCTCCCACCCACCCAGAACTTCCTGACAGGCCGGATGTCAACATACTGGGCCACCTGTCTCCTCCCTCCCCCACTTGGCTTGGTAAGAAAGGAGAGTTACTTTTAGTTAAAGAAATTGAACACCCCAATCAGAGCATTTTTTTCTGCTGTAGCATAAATTCGAGAATTGGAGAACCCCCAGGGACTCCTTCTCAGACCTGCCTGTTGGGGCAAAAAACTCAGAGAAAACAGTTCAAGGGCCCCACTTCCGGTTTTGACACTGACTTGTGGGGTGAATCCTCATGGCTAAAATTCTGGAAACAGAAAAAATAAGGGCTCCCTATTTACCCCACTGACTATTTGTGAAGGCCAAAGAATACACATTCTATGTTAAAAAACAACAACAACAACAAAAAAAAAAACTGGAAAAATCTGTAGTACTTTATATACCTAAAGTATCATGTAAAATATACAAGTTTTTCAACACATGCCAGGAAAGACTGAAAAGGTAGGCAAGCCCAATAGGCCTTCTTAATTTGTGTTCGGGCTATAGATTGGAAAAACAAAAAGTTTTTGGAGGGAAATTTGGCAGGATCTCAAAATGTTAAATGTTTATACCCTTCAACACATAAATTCCATGTCTGAAGGTAACCTGAGAAATACTCAAGTGCCAAAAAAGATTTATGTGCCAGAATTGCTCGGCAGTATGGTTTTAATTGCAAAAATTGAAACCTGCATGGAGTTCTAACAGAGGTAATAAAGAGACCTGTGTGGCTGCTAGGGAATGAGGGAGACCTGTGTGCACCTATGTGCACAGGAAGCCAGGACATCGCACAGGGTTTTAAAAGCAGATTACAGATAGAATAGATGGAAGAGTATAAATATGTCATTTACATTGCATTAAAACTGTGGAAGAACATTAGTGAATAACTTCTTCCCCATGGACCTAGTTGTACCTTATACTTTATGTTTCTATATTGCTTAAATGTTTACATCAAGCATGTGTCACTCTTTAATAAGTAAAATGGTAAAAATATTTCCATTTTTAAAAGAAACAGGAAAGAAATAATTATGCCAAATATGTGCTAGTTAGTGGGGATCGGAAAAGATTGAAAAATTGGGTCCATTTCCTTGAGGGAGTCACAGAGTAGACAGGTGTGTTTAAAAGAAAAAAGGTTCTTCCTATCCTCCAAAGAATTATTTGTTTTCTAAATCACTTGGTAAATTTTATCTTTAAATAATTATATAGTTTTTGATGTCTCATCATAGGTTTTACTTCAGTTTTTCTGTTGCTCATTCCAGAAATATTTACCCTACACCCCATAACCGAGGCACGGTGCTATGTGCCATGAGGGAACAAAGGGATTTTTATCCAAATGAGAGTTTGTAGTCTGATGGAAAACACATGAGGTTTTGTTTTTTTTTTTTTAATGGTACCTGGGATTGAACCCAGGTGTACTTAACCATCAAGCCACATCCCCAGCCCTTTTTGTTTTGTATTTTTTTTATTTTTATTTTTATTTTTTTGGAACCGGGGATTAAACTCAGGGGCACTCAGCCACTGAGCCGCTGAGCCGCATCCCCAGCCCTATTTTGTATTTTATTTAGAGACAGGGTCTCACTGAGTTGCTTAGTTCCTCGCTAAGTTGCTGAGGCTGGCTTTGAACTTGCAATTCTCCTGCCTCAGCCTCCCAAGTGCTGGGATTACAGGAGTGCGCCACCGCACCGACCCTTTTTGTTTTTTATTTTAAGACAGAGTCTCACTCACTAAGTTGCTCAGGGCCTCACTAAGTGGTTGAGGCTGGCTTTGAACTTGTGATCCTCGTGCCTCAGCCTCTCAAGTTGCTGGGATTTCAGACGTGCATCACTGAAACTAATAAGAGAGTTTATAATTAACAATAATACAAAAGAGAAATTATAGCACTTACCATCAAAGATGGGCCAGATACAGGGATCTAGGGTTTCAGAGAGCATCTCAGGAAACGAAAAATAGGCCAGAGGATGGAGAGCGTTGTGAAACAGATGCTTGGCCTGTTTTTGTGAAGGAGTGGTGGGATTTGGAAAGGTAAACATCACTTTCCAAATTTAGAAATTCAATGAGAAATTAAGTAGCTCAGGCAAACTCTAAAGCTTACTGCTCTTGTTATTTCTAGTGACTAAACCAGTCTTTGCCACACACCACTTCTTTCTATTGTTTCACCCAAGGGTGAGCACATGGACTTGATGGTTTTAGTGGTCTAACGGGGGGGGGGACACAGACGACGACTTAGGAGCTCTTGGCCGATTTTCTGCAGTGCCAGTTCAGCATTCTAGCCCCTCACACCATAAAAGCTGCCATGAAATAAATTTTTCTGGTAATTGGAAACCTCTCAACAAACCTGATTTCTGAACTGAATCAAAAGTCACATTTGTGTGTAACCCACATGCACTTCTGCACGTGGTGGGGGAGGGGAAGCTCATGTTCACAGGGCCTGACCCACAACCAGGGTGACTAGTGTGTGAGAAGCTGTGGCCACTGCCCAGCTTGACAGAACTAGTCCTTGAGCAAAGGCTCCTCTGTGGCCATCTATTCTAACCATTTCATCCCAAATCTTTATTCTGACATTCTAGAATGTCCTTTAATAAAGATGTCCATTTTCTCCCTTTTTCCTTTGTTCTCACACAATTTAAAGAAAGCTTGTGTGAAGGTCACCCTTTCCTTTGGTAACGGTGCTGAGTCCTGGTGAATAAGAGGAGCCAGTTGAAGGCTGGCATCTTTGGGTAGAGCATCATTCTAGCAAACAGTCTGGGAACCACCAGGACTGTGAGCAGCAGATGCTCATAGACACATAAGCCAGGATGGTTCTCGTTCATTCTGTTCTGCAGACATTTATTAAGCAGTTAATAGGTACCAGACACAGGGATACAGAAATGAATGACCTAGTCCTTAACTTCTAGGGGTCTGTAATCAGTGGAAGAGACACCATTGCAAATCATATTAATAGCTACCATTATAGGGGGCCTCCTTTGGGGTAGGCACTATGCTAGTGTGATTTTAATCATATGCTCTAAACCCTGCAAGACAGACTTTCTGGCTTCTTCCATACATGCAGAAGCAGAGGTCCAGGGGAGGCAGCACCAGGGAGCACTAGGAGAAGCACATAGCAGTGGACAACCCAGGTAGAGATGGGATTCGATCTATTCCACAGGGGAGCAGGAATGCTCTGCAAGGCTTACAGAGCAGCAAGGGAGCATACAGAAGCTGGGAATGCTGGAAAAGTAGGAAAGACTGTTGGAGGCAGGTGGATAGGCAAGGAGCCTGAAGCTGAGGTCTCGGGAATTGCAGCTTCAAGAAAATGACAACCTAGTGACCAAGAAAATTTCCTGAACTGCTTCCAGAGCAGAGATGTTTTGATCTGTCTTATCCAGTTCCTCCTTTCCCTCCAAAGCCATCTGTATCTAAGTCAGCCATGTCGAAGCTTAAAGAGTACAGACACAAGAAAGATGTAAAGCCCGGCCCGGTGGCGCACACCTGTAATCCCAGCACTTGGGAGGCTGAGTAGGAGGATTGTGAGTTCAAAGCCAGCCTCAGCAACTTAGCAAGGCCCTAAGCAACTCAGTGAGACCCTGTCTCTAAATAAAATACAAAATAGGGCTGGGGATGTGGCTCAGTGGTGGAGTGCCCCTGGGTTCAATCCCCAGTACCAAAACAAAAAACAAAACAAAACAAAAAAAAAACAAAACAAGAAAGATGTAGAAGGAGTGTGGCTAATTTGCTTTCCTGGAAGGGTGAAGCTTCAGGTCTCCTAGGAGTGACCTGGCAGCCTGAGTTTGTATCATCAGAGTACACTGTGTGTTTACTACAAATCCAATACTTCAGTGGGAGGGTGTGGGCTCTGTAAGCTGGTTGAATCTTTGCTGGTCCAAGAAGTTTATTTACCTTTCCTTCCATTTCCTGAAAGTTCTGCAGGTAGTAGCCAAACTTGACCTGCAATGATGGACACAGCACATTTCCTGTAGAGACCTACTCATCTGTATAATGTGCAGGGTTGGACTTGATAATTTCCAAGGTACCTCCCTGTTGTAGACATCCACAAGCCTACATCAGCATTTCGAGATGAATTTCTATGTTCCTTTACCCTTGTTTGATGGGCTATCTTTATTGCAAAAACCAACCTTTACAGGTGATAGATAATTACCCTAAGTCCTAAGCATATTGACAGAATATGGAAATGAGGACTTTGAAGATCTGAAGAGTAGTTGCTGTAGAAGATCCCGGTTTTAATCCAGGTACCACCCCCTATAATTTACTGAGCTTCAGATCCTTCCTGCCCTAATCACACCGTCTACATTTATCAGTTGAAGGAAAACATCTTTCCATGTAAGGCTGTTGGAAGAATCATATAAGATGATAAATACAAAAGAATATTTTTAAAAGATAAGAAACCAGACAACTGTTCATTAGGAATACAATTTCCATTATTAAATTTTTGTTGGGACACAATTTGGCAGGTAGGCCAAAAGAAAGAAATGATGGGTGAATACAGAGTGACCATAGATCATAGATCAGGAACTGACCATAGGTCAGAGCCCATCAGTGGTGTCTGGGGAAGAGCTTGCTGACAAAATAAGAATCAAGGAAAAGGAGCTTTGATTCACTCAGGAGAAGGGAGGGAGCTACTGAGAGCAGTACCAAGGACTTCAGCTTTCCTGAGAGAAACCCATCAGGCAGGTTCTTCTTTTTTCTTACTACTTATTAGTGCATTATAGTTATACACAATATTGGGTTTCATTTTTATGTGATTTTATAAGCATGGCATGTAATTTGTTCCAATTCAGTCCCCCTTACTCCTCTTTTCCCTCTAATTCTCCCTCTCCCTGTTCCCTTTCCACTATTCTATTGATCTTTCTTGTATTTATTTATAGTTTTTAAAATTGGTGCTTTATGGGTATGTGTAAAGGTGAATTTCACTGTGGTACATTCCTATATAAGTTTGGTCAGGTTCATTCTTATGTAAATGTCTCTCTCCCTGCTGGAAACTGAGCACTGGGTCAGCCAGTCCTGGAGTTCATGTTCCTTCTCAGGTTGCTCACTTTGGGATCACCTGGCTGCCCCAGTCATGACATTTAAGGATGAGGAAATAGGCCAAGGAAGGTGAGATGACTAACCTGGGAGTCAGGAGTGGAAGCATGCATAGAGGACCTTGGGAAGGGAGACCCATCAGAGACGGAGGGAGGGAATCAGAGGCATCCTCTGAGCTGGGGCCTTGGCACTGAGCAGAAGGCAGATCTCACCTAATTCTACAGGGCTGACTGGATCTCACCGAGAAAGGATTTTTACCTCAGAGAGTAGATTACAATGCAAACTGCTCTTACATGAGAGCAGGCTGGAGCCTACAGGATGTGCACCTTCAGCTGTCAAGCTGGTCCAATGATACAAATGTTAAGTTTATGCATTACCTGTTTGCACCAATAGATACCTTATGTTACAGTGAAGCAACTTCTTACTCTAAGTGGCTTCCCTGGGTGTAGGATATGCAAGGCAGCCACTAACAACTGATTTGGTGGTGTCATCTCCATTAATGTAGTGAAATTATTATTGTTGTTGTTGTTATATTACTATGGCCATTATTTATTCAGGAACTTCCACTAGTCGCACTTTGTGCTATTATCTACATGACCTCCCATCTGCACAATAGCCCTGTCATGTACATATTTGCAGATAAGTCTACTGAGGCTCAGCATGGTTAGGTAATTTGCCTGAGGTCACACAGCTGTTAAGTGTCTGAGCCAAGACTTACTCCCAGTTATACCTGATTCCAAAGCCCAGACAATGCTCCTCTCACTTCTTCATGCTGTTCTGGCCACAATGACAGCTTAAAAGCAACTGCAAGGGCCAGAACCCTGGACAATTCATGTATCAAATTCATTAAACCAATCAAAAGTTTAAGCTTAAACTCAGCAAGCAAAATTTCTGCATATATCTAACCACTGTTCTATTTAGTTTAAGACACCACTTACTACATTCACTACAGAAAATAGTCGTGCCAAGGATGAAAGAATCCTTTAGCACAGGATCTCATAGTTCAGGAGGGTGCATGTTTGTGGGGTATAGAGCATGCCACAGAAATATATTTGTTCTCAGGTAACATTAGCTGAGTCATTTCAATCCACACTTCTTGAGCATCAACACATACTAAATTCTGTGTACACTACTTGGGAATGAGCGATTTCTTCATAAGACCTATAGGTGACATGTGAAAAGGCAATGTCATTAAACATGACTAATGCTTATTAAGTGTCTTGGGACTCCTTTTAAAGATAATCTTTATTAGCTGACTCAATAATTTCTTCCAGCCAGACCATTTAGAGAAATGACTCAAACAAGCCCTATTTTTATAACTTAATTTAGAGGTCTCAAAGAGAAGGAAAGAAATAAAAGAACTCAAGTGATAAGCTTGGAGACATAAATCAGTGTTTTAGGTAAATTGAAGGGGAATTTACTGGCCCAAGGCACAGCAGTAAAAGCTGTGTGTCTCCCTGTCGCTATCATGGGGAAGGCCAGAGGCACATGTCATGGGTGTTGGCCACCTGCTTCTCTTTCTGCTTGCAATGGCATTTCCATTGTCCCTTCACAAATACCAGGAACCTGGAAGATAGGGAAGTTCTCAGAGAGACGGCCAGCAAATCAAATCAGAAATACCTATTGAGAAAGACCTGTGGGGTGTACTGAGTCTTAGAGTCACTTACCCTATTTCAGGGGCCTCTGCCTTTCTAAAATATCCATCAAGAAAAATAATAGCGATAATTTATTACTTACTACTGTGGTTCCAATGTGGTTTGTTCCCCAGGGGTTCATGTATTGGAAGCTTGGTCCCCAGTGTGGCAATATTGAGAGGCAGTGGAACATTGAAGAGGTGGGCCTAGTGGGAAATATTTAGGTCATTGGGAGCATCACCCTCAGAAGGGATTATTGGGTTTTTTTTAATATATTTTTAGTTGTAAGTGGACACATTGCCTTTATTTTATTTATTTAATTTTATGTGGTGCTAAGAATCCAACCCAGTGCCTCACATGTGCTAGGCAAGCATTCTACCACTGAGCCACAACCCCAGCCCTATTGTTGGTTTTGTGGAGTGATTTAGTTCTCCTGAGAGTGAATTTTTAAAAAAAAAAAAAAAAAAAAAAAAAAAGACTCACTCATTGTTCAGGCTTCCTGAGCACATGATCTCCTCACCACATGATCTTTGCATTGTGCTGTCATCTGTCTTGAGGCCGCCATCAAAGTCAAGCAGATCCTGGTGCCATACTTTTGAACCTCCAGAGGTGTGAGCTATAAAACTCTTTTTTATAAAGTACTCAACCTAAACTATTTTGTCATAGCAACAGAAAAAGTACTAATGCACTTACTTCCTCTGTTTGCAACAAATTAAGAGCCAGTGTAGGTCAGGCATGGTAGTTGCATGTGCTGATAGCTGCTGATGCTTGGGAGGCTGAAACAGGAGGATCACTTAAGCCTAGGAGTTGGAGGCCAGCCTGGGCAACATAGCAAGATCCCAGATCAAAAAAAGAAAAAAAAAAAAAGCTATTGAGGTTTAACATTAATAAGAAATATGACCCAGAATCAGGACTCTTTCTATTCACCACTCCGGTTTTCTCTCTTTATTCCCCAAACCCAGCCCCAGAAAGTTCTCTGCAAGTGGCAAGCCCTCTGAAAGTGTTGAGAACTGACCCCTTTGCAATGAGGTCATCATCTACCCTTCAGTCACTCACATCCAAGGTGGTTTCCTGTCATCCAACTTCCATGTTTAAAGACCTTCCTCATCATCGGAAGTTCAGATCCACTTAGGCCCTCTAGAGGGGCATCTAGTTAAATATGGCAGATTGAGTCCTGTATTTACCTCCAATCCCTCCAAAAGCTTCACTAGAATAACAGACATGGAATTTAAAAAAATGGGTAAAAGGACATAGAACAAGGAAGTAAATGAGAGCAACATATTTTGAAACCTAGAAATGATAGGTGTTCATGCTAATGACTTTGTACCCTTGAGAAAGCTGAAATCTCACCTGACAGAGGAGTAATTTTAGGAGTAAGCTGATCTATGCAGAAGAAAATCAGAAAGCCTCAAGAATTAGAAAGACTGGGTGCCTTTAAAAATTGAAGTCCATTGGGCTGGGGTTGTGCTCAGTGGCAAAGCACTTGCCTAACGTGTGAGGCACTAGGTTCGATTCTCAGCACCACATAAAGAAATAAAATAAAGGCACTGTGTCCATCTACAATTAAAAAAAAATTAAAAAAAAAACAAATAGAGGTCTATGCCATCCACCTATAATTCCAGAGACTCAAGAGGCTGAGGCAGGAGGATGGAAAGTTCAAGGCCAGCCTGGGTAACTTTGTGAGAAACTCAGCAACTTAGTGAGACCATGTCTCAAAATAAAAAACAGAAAGGACTGTGGATGTAAGTCAGCAGGAAAACACTACTGGATTTTTATGGTGCCTAGTATCATAAAGAAAAGAAAGTAGAGGTCCATGTGAGACTAAAAACAAATATATTGAGTTGGGCACAGTGGCGCACGCCTGTAATCCCAATGGCTTGGGAGGCTGAGACAAGAGGGTTGTGAGTTCAAAGGCAGCCTCAGCAACTTAGTGAGGCCCTAAGCAACTCAGCAAGATCCTGTCTCCTAAATAAAATACTTTAAAAGGAACTAGGGATGTTACTCAGAGGTTAAGTGTCACCTGGGTTCAATCCCTGGTATCCAAAAAACAAACAAACAAAACAGATATATTAGTTCAAAGTCATTTTAAGAATCAGTTATACCTGAATTTCACATCTACCCTCAGCAACCAGGCAACTGCTCCACACCACACTGAAAGAATAGACTGGGCCAGAAAGATTCTAGCCCAAAGGACAGCAGTAAGAATGGTGTTGTCATACCAAAAACTGGGTGAAGATCAACACCTGGGAGAGTGACATCTCTCATCTCTTCCCCAGAAAACCATGCTTATACCTCCCAGCAAATGGGTACGGCCTCCCTGGCAGAAGTAACTGGCCTGAGAGAAAACACCAGACCATCCAACATAAAGTCCACCCACAGTCAACCTCACCTCCCCTCACTGAATGTCAGCTTTCAATTGTAAATGGGTAGCCGAGGATCACCATGCTTTTGAGAAAGGCTCTGATAAACCATAAGGGTTAAAGTAAAAGAAACCTGGGGGTATCCAGGGGGAGAGAAAAACAGGCAAAGAGCAGAAGAAAACAAATACAGTTAATATCCTTAGAGAGATAAGGAAAGATATTGTATCCAAGAGACAAGAATAAGAGGTTATAAATGAAATTTTGACAAGGGGCCTCTTAGGAATTAAAAACATGAAACCAGATATGTAGAGGTCCATAAAAGAGGGAAAATAATTTCTAAAACATTGGTGAATAAATTCAGATGCTCTGATATCTGGAAGAGAATTCAAGAGTAAATGAACAGAGAAAAGTCAAGAGAGGAAATAGAACAAACCATCTGTATACAAGACAATTTCCTGGAATGGAAGGATGTGCATTTGTAGGTGGAGAGGGCTCACCAAGTGCTAGAGAAATGAGAAGAAAAAGAGGATCGTGGGGGGGGCCACCCGTATATCCACCGGTCTTTCAAAACCAGCCTCAGCAACTTAGCCAGGCTCCAAGCAACACAGGAGAGGCCCAGAAAAAAAAAAAAAAAAAAAAGAAAAGAAAAAAGAAAGGAAGGAGGGGAGGAAGGAAAGGACACAAAGCTTGGAGTGGGTGTAAATCAAATTGTAAGTGAAAACTAGAAGCCAATGATCATATACTTTTAGCAAGTTTTGGGAAATGATTTCAAAACTAAACTTCTACGGCCAATAAAACAACAGTTATGGTGAGGGTAAAACAAAATTCCACAAACTTTACCTGCCTTTTCTCTCTCCCTATTTTTTTTTTTTTTTTTTTGGTACTGGGTTTCACTGAGTTGCTTAGGGCCTTGCTCAGTTGCTGAGGCTGGCTTTGAACTCGAGATCCTCCTGCCTTAGCCTCCCAAATCGCTGGGATTACAGGCAAGCGCCACCGCGCCTGGCCCTATTTTTCTTAAAAAAAGAATAGTGGTCTCCACTTGGATGAGGGAATTATCCAAGCAGAGAAAAGCCTGGCATCCAAGAATAGCTACTCAGCCAAGGGAAAGGGAAGGAGATGCTGAGGATGGGGCTGTCCTGAGGTGACAGCCATCACAGGCTGAAATGGGAAGACAGAGGGCCACAGGAGGAATGGTCCCAAGAGGAAAACAAAAAAATTAAAAATGACCTACTGTTTGAACATTTGGAGAAGTGATTTGCATTTGGGGAGATTTATAAGAATGGAGATAAATTAGCAATTGGCACACAAAAACATAAATAGAAAAATTAAGACTGTTATTATTGTGATAGAAAAGCAAAAAAAAAAAAAAGTTCGATGAGAAAGAAAATGTAGTTAATTATAGTATACCACATGGCTAAGCTTTGAATATTATTCCCATAGTCAAAGTAATACAAATACTATTGACTAAAAGTAGAATAGACTTAGATTGGAAGGGAAATTGTAATGTATGAGAGGGAATTCTTTTCTTCTGCAGAAGGAAGATGAAAGATTACAGTACAGCAGAAAAATAAAGAAAATAGCAACATAAGCAAGTTCTTGAAAAATAGGGAGGTGAAAATCAAAATAAAGTTAACCTCATGGGAACTGGGTGCCTCCTAAGTGGGAATCAGGAGTGGAAAGGCTAGCACAGGGCTGTTTCTTTTGTTATAAACTTGGGGAAAAAACTGCGCTTTTTTATGTGTATACATAATACACATAAAATACTAAACATTAAAAATTTCTGAAAGAAGATAAAGCTTCTGGCTATGTTCAGGTGCCTGGAGATATGAGTCCATTGAGCAATAATGCAGGATCTGACGCATATCCAAATCCCCCACCCTCCGGACACAGCCACCCACAAGTCCCCAGGGTGGAGTCTAAACCTCTTCAGGAACTCCAGCCTGTCTCTGGCTCCTCCTTCAAAATTGTTCTAGAGGTCACTAAAGGTAGATTGACTTTTCTTTGGTGGTTATCCCCAGTGACCAAAATGCTAACGATAGCTACCGTACTATCTTGTTTAACACGTGAGAGCGAAGCATAGGTTGCCAGGCTAATTAACTAAATGTTATATTTAGCTGGGAAGATAACATAGCCCTAATGTTTAGATTTATCAAAACAAATTCCAGATGGCACACAAGTCATAGAAAGAGGGACCATCTGGTAAGCAAAAGCAGGGTTCATTTTTTTTTTAAGGTGAAAGTAATAAATGTCACAATTTCCTAAGGTGAAAATATATTTTATTTGCTGCTGCTACTGGAGAGGCAATCCTGAGTCACACATCTTATCTGTGCTAAATTAAATACTGTGCTATTATGCTCTTTCAAATATCTGAATGATTAACTATGTTTATATATATATATATATACATATATATATATATATATGGTAAGGTTTCAGTATATACCTGTTAAAAGTATATTGTGTAGTGACAGCTATAGGCATTAATAAAAATCATTTAACAGACTCTACAATTACACAATTCCTTGAATGCATAAACCAATAAAAATGGAAATGATTTTTTCCAAAATGATTTAAGATATTGCTGCCATTTTCAATTTAGCTCAGCAGTGGTATTTATAGTGCATTTTCTGTTTGATAGGATGTATCTTACACATGTTTTCTTCTCTACCCAGTCCCATTGCTCCCTCTGAAAGGAAACATTCCATGCCTGTATTTATTCACTAGATTCCCACCCTCCCTCCTGCCCCATGGCCCCACTTGCACACAACTGCCAGCTTAATCTTCTTTAAACATTGCTCTGTTTATATAACTTTGCAGCTTAAAAAGCAGTCAATACCTCTCCAATGTCCAGAAGATACTGTGCAGGCTTCTTCTTACTGACATCCCCACTTTCTCACCCTGGCTCCTCAATGTGACACCCCCTCCTCACACCCCCCACTTTAGACTATAGCCAGGCTACCATCCCCAGGAACTGGAGGTGGGTTTTCTCTCTGCTGGGTCTAACAGTCTACTCCCCAAGGATCTGAACCCTGCTTCGTCTACAATACCTAGTAGTGTTTTGCCAGCACTGAGGTTTGCTGGTTGGCCCCACCAGGTCAGCTTCCAGCGGTGATTATTGGTCCAGATTTTATGTGATGAGTAAGGCAGGTCACCCTTGGTGGTAGACTGAATAATGCCCCTCCCACTGCCATCACAAGGATGCCCAGATCTGAATCCCCAGAATCTCCCAATATGTTACCTTACAAGTTAAGAGACATTGTGGTGAAATTGAGGATCCTGAGACGGGGAGATTATGTGGATTATCCTGATGGCCCCAAAGGAATCACAAGGGTCTTTATGAGAGGGAGGCAGGAAGGTAAGAGTCAGAGAAGGTGATCTGAAGACAGAAGCAGAGGTCATAGGGAAAGAGATTTTGGAAATGCTAACCTGCAGGCTTTGAAGATGGAGGAAGAGGCCAAAGGATTTAGGCAACTTCTAGAAGTTGGAAAAGTCAAGAGACGGACCCTCTTCTTCTGCTTTTAAAGGCTCCAGCTCTGCCCACACCTTAATTTACCTACCTAGTAACACTAATTTGACCTCCAGAAATATAAGGGAATTCATTTGTGTTTTAAGCCACTGAATTTGTAATTCATTTCAGTATCAGTAGGAAACTAACACAACCTCCCTGCAAACTCTCCTGGTTCTGGCCTAGCAATCCTGGCTGTCATCCTCTGTGTTCTCACAGTGAGCTTCCACCAGGCTTTGAGGCTGAGACTGGCAAAGGTTAAAACCTGTCTATCCAACACATCACCACAGTCACATTAGACCATTTATACTTTAATTAGACTATAATAAAACATTAAATTTCTCCCTTATACCAACCACATTTTGTGTGTCAAGACACATGTGACAGTGAAGATACAGAATAACCCCGCCATTGTAGAAAGTTCTATTGGGCAGCACGGGTTAGAATGAAATGCCGTGTACTACCAGTTTTCAGTGACCATGAACCCATCTGAATGTGTCAAATGAAATATCGAATAGAAGTCAAGGGTGTTGTAGAAACTAACTCAGAAGAGCTTTGTATGTCTTCCTCTTGTGGGGGAAATGCATGATGATATATTGGGGTCTCTAGTGTTGTGAGCTCAGCAGTGGCATTTTAAAACCCTTGAAAGAAGCCAGGCATGGTGGTGCACTCCTGTAGTCCCAGCACTTGGGAGGTTGAGGCAGGAGGATCGTGAGTTCAGCAACTTAGCGAGGCCCTAAGCAACTCAGTGAGACCCTGTCTCTAAATAAAATACAAAATAGGGCTGAGGATGTGGCTCAGTGGTGGAGCCACTATCTACCAAAAATAAAATACTATCTACCAAAAATAAAATAAAATAAAGTAAGAAAATAGAATAAAATAAAATAAAACCCTTGAAAGATTTGCTTGGTCCCCAGTGTGCTAGATCCAGGCTCACAAAACAGGGCCTTGCAGTGACTGATGTGAGCTCCTGTGAGCGACTGAGCATCCTGGAATGCTCACTGTCCCTGGATAGTCTTCATCTGAGTGGGAGGACCTCCAAGGCAGCCTGCAGGGCTTGGATTTGTCCTGCCTTGGCCTCAGAGAGCCCTTCTGGAGTGTTGTATTGCTTAGGAAGTCTTCCCTCCCAGTGTTCTTCTAAGTTCTGAAGTATCTATTTAAAAAATTCTTTAATTCATATGAAATCTATTGGTGTGTGTGATGTGAGGTAGAAATCTAAGTTCTGTGATGAATAATAAATGTCTTATCATTTCCCCCACTAATTGGAAATGCCACTTGGGTGATATAATAAATTCCCCTCTATAAATGGATGTTTTTCTATTTATCTTTCCCTACATAGCCATTGCTCTGCTTTAACTGCTATAGCCTTGCAATTTATTTTACTATCTAGCAGGGCTGTACCTCTCTTATTATCCTTATTTTTCAATCTTTTATCTGTTCTTGTCCGTCTCCTCTTACTGGTGCACTTTAGAATAGGCTAAGATTTCCTAACTATCCAAAAGGAATTTGCATTAGAATTCACAGTTATTGAGATAATTGAGATTTTAACAATATTGGGTCTCTTGATTTATGAACAAGATTTACTGTTCCATTTATCTAGGTTTTTTACTTACACTTCTTTAAAGTTTAATATTTGTCTTTATTTCATACTAAGTCAATTTGAAAGTATTTGTCATGACTGATGTGAAAGTGCATATTTTCTTCATGGATTCTTAAAGTACTTAGTGTCAGCACAAAGCAGAACTACCATTTGTGTGAGTGTGTTTTTCAGTTAGCTTTTTATTTGCTGTGACCAAAATATCTGACAAGAACAACTTAGAGGAGGGAAAGTTTACTGATGGGTCACAGTTTCAGAAGCCTCAGACCATGGAGAGCTGACTCCATTGCTCTGGGCCAGAGGAGAGGCAGCACATCCTGGGGGTGGGGCCCAGCACAGGAAAGCTGCTCAGCTCCTGGCAGAGTCAGGAAGCAGAGAACTGGAGGGGTGGGGGAAGGGACCACGGGGAAGACGCTTCCTTTCAGTGCACCTCCAGCGAACCTCCTTCTCTGACCGAGCCTCACTGCCTACAGTTACCACCCAGTTAACACAGGAGCTTTTGGGGGTCACTTCAATCCATACCATAACAGCGTCAGTCTTCTATCTGAAGAATAGAAGCTTCTATTTTTATGGTGTTTTTGTTTTGTTTTGTTTTTCTGTGAACTCTTGGATTTTCCTAGATTATCATTCTATCTATAAATCAAGACAGCTTTTCCTTTTTTGTTCCTAGTATCTTTATCTCTCTCTTCTTGCATTGGTTTAACTTTCTAGAGTATCCAACATGATTTATGTAATAAAGGTAATAACAAGCCTTCTTGACACTTAATAGGAACACTTCCATATTCTCACTATTAAGTGTAATATTTACTAAAGGATATTTCTTTCTTTTTCTAATTTTTTTCAGAGAGGTTGAAATTTAGTCAAAATATTGTTTTATACTTGAGATAATTATATTGCTTTTCTTCTTTAAATTGCAAATGTTGAATTACAATAAGATATTTCATATTATTGAATTACTTAAATTCCTGGAATAAACTTTACTTGGCCAGTCACATTAGAGTTAGTCTTTATGCAGATAAATCCATTTGTCAGTATTTCATTTGAACTCCCATTTTAGGATTTTTGCACATATATATATATATATATATATTTTTTTTTTTTTTTTTTTTTTGGTACTGGGGATTGAACCCAGGGGCACTCAACCACTGAGCCACATCCCCAGCCCTATTTTTGTATTTTTTTAAATTTAGAGACAGGGTCTCACTGAGTTGCTTAGGGCCTCGCTAAATTGCTGAGGCGGCTTTGAACTTGCGATCCTCCTGCCTCAGTCTCCCAAGTGCTGGGATTACAGGCGTGTGCCACTGCGCCGGCTTTCATCTATATTTTTAAGTGATGTTTCTTCATAGGTTTCTTTTTAGCCCATTTATTTTGAGTTTTGTCTAGTCAGGATTATGCTGGTGTTGTAGAATGGTTTGGGAAACTTACCCACTTTCTTCGAGTCTTTGGAATCTTTATATATCCTAAGGGTCTGGGGGAACTTTCCTGGGACTGTCTGAGACAAAGAGCTTTTTTTTGGGGGGGGCAGTATTAGGATTGACCTCAGGGGCACTCAACCACTGAGCCATATCCCCAGCCCTATTTTGGGTTTTATTTAGAGACAGGGTCTCACTGAGTTGCTTAGCACCTTGCTTTTGCTGAGGCTGGCTTTGAACTTGTGATCCTCCTGCCTCAGCCTCCTGAGCCCTGGGATTACAGGCATATGCCCCAGAGCCTGGCTGACAAAGAGTTTTTAAACATAGACCCTTCAATAACTTTTATTTCTTCTGTAGTAACTTGTGCATTGTGGTTTTCTATTTCTTTAAGTCACGTTTGGCTCCATTATTCAGAGCACCATTAGTCAAATAGTCAAAAGATGGAAACAATCCAAGTGTCCATCAACAGATGAATGGAAAAATAAAATGTAGGATAGATACACAATGGGACATATTTATCCATAAAAAGGAATGAGGCTCTGATACATGCTACGACATGAATGAACTGTGAGGACGTACTTACTGAAATGAGCCAGTCTCAAAAAACAAATGAGTGCATGAGTCTATACATATGAAATATCTAGAACAGGCGA
>JAJEJO010000704.1:735341-778212 GCA_020662805.1 Glaucomys volans | reverse complement strand
CCTGTCTCTAAATAAAATACAAAATAGGGCTGGGGATGTGGCTCAGTGGTGGAGTGCCCCTGGGTTCAATCCCCAGTACCCCCCAAAAAAGAAAAACAACCAAACTGTTGGCTATTTCCGAAGAAGTACCTATAACACAGATCTTGGAAATATGGCTTCTATTTTCTTTTCTTACAATCTCAACTTTAGGTTTTTGCTTATGTGCTTGCCCAAGTACATTATTATATTTTAATTTAAATATATCACGTGCATTATTATAATAATATGCTACATTATAATGTAATAATTATATTTTAAATTTCCAAGGCCATTTTTGAATATTCCTAATTTTTTTAAAACTATACACCCAATCAGAACATTTGTGGAGCCCCCAGTGTCCACCTCTAATCAAAGCTAATGTAATGAATAGTAGTTTCAGAAAGAAGCATTCAGAACACTGGGATTTGGGGAGTTTATAATAGTCATTCAGTCCAAATATCTGACTGTACCTAAGCTTGGATACATTTAAAAAATGACTAAAAAATAACTTGATAACTTAATACACAATATAGAGTGAGAAATATGAGCAGTTAACTCCACAGTTAGCATATACATATTTGTATAACAAAAACCTTCTGATAACATGTAAAGTCATTCTGGTTTAATTTTCATTTTCTTATATATCAGGAAATAGTGAAAATCATAGCTAAACATGTTTAAGATATTGTCTTGACAACCTCAATGAATATTCCTAATTTTTATTCATAGACACAATTTATCCTCTTTAAGTTTTTTTTTCTTTTTTGGCACTAGGGATGGCATGATGTGTGCAATCCCATGCATCTTAAACATGAGTTCTATCACTGAGTTACATCACTAGCCATCTTCTCTTCTTTGAAAACATTGTTTTGTTTTGCATTTGAAATTTCTTGTACTTCTTCATTGTTCCTGTCTTCCCCAAATTTCATTTTCTCGTTTGTTGTTTTTTTGTTTCGATTACTACTTTTATGTGGAAGCTTTCCTTAATTACTTGTCAACCCTTAGATGACCCTTCATAATTAGAAGTAAGTCACTTAAAGCATATGGAGGGAAATCCTTATTAGAAGCTGCTTTCTGGGTGGGGAGTGTGTGGCTTGTTCCCTAGTGAAATTACTGTAAGGAGGTCTGATTGAGCAACGTAGTTGGGAAAACCCAACAATCAATATTTGAATGTCTTTGCTCTTAAGCTATTCAGATGCCTTAGAAAAGGGGCTCTCTATTGCCTGGAAGTAATGGTGCAGACTATCAGCATTCTTGGAGTCAAGTGAAGGAAAAGGACCTGGGATCTCATAGTTTCTTGTATGTGGCATTTCCTTCAACTCTACTGTGTTCAGTATAGTCCCTCATTCCTGTCCTGAGGCAGTCTTGTGTTGCTCTAGTTCATTCTCTCCCTAGTCTTTTGTGGGAGGTGTCAAATAAGCTTTAACTCATCCTAAATGGACTTTCCAGCAATAATCCCATTTTTAGCTTCACATTCATCCCATCCTCCATATTCAGAGTGGTGCTTCCCATGCTTGCGTTAGGGTGGTTTGTGCCACAAGGCCGCCTATTTCTACTTCCACCACTGCAAAACAGGCATTAGTATTTTATGGTCATTTAATCATTTGCCACATAGATTATTTCTCCCTGGCTGGTGTCCTTTTCCCAAGATTTTGTTGCAGCTCTTTGTCCTCATAAGTTTATGCCTAGTTTTTAAAATCCCATTACTGTATCATTAGTGGGTGGGAAGGGAGCCGGAGCATCTTTAATCCATCATGTTCAATTCAGTGTTCCTTGTTTATTTTCATGTTCTATCTTTACTTGTTCCTGCATCTGCAAATTTTAAACCATCATTTTGTTTTTGGTGTTTTACATAATAATAATAATAATAATAGCTAACATTAAGCACTATTTGCTAGGCGCTTAACACATATTATATATATAAAATGCTATACATATGTGGGAGAATAGGTACTATACATGTATTATAAAATTTATTACTGACAACACTATTAAGCAGATAGTAAATATTATTAATATGCTTACTTAAATATCCCTAATAGGTGGTGGACAGTCTTAATCACTGTACTAGTGATGGCTTCTTAATTTTTCTTAAATCCTATGGAGTCTTTGTCCTTATTAGGGAATTTCAACCCATCACACTCAGTGGGATCAATGACATGCATGAATGTGTTCTTAAACTGTGGTGAAGTGTACTATGGCTAGCAAATATTCATTCTTTTCTACCCAAGACAAGGTTATATATACTTCAGTGCCTCTTTGATGGTAGGTTTGAATGTATCCTTTATTTTAGCCAGTGGAATGTGGATGTCCTCTCTTCTTCCTCTCTTCCATGAAATTCCTTTCTTTACATGCCACTTCTCAGAGAAGGGCATCCCATCAGCCTGAGTCCCAGAATGAGAAAATACAACAATTCCGCTGCCTGAAGCACAGTCATAGCCAACCCATGACCATCAAGTAACATGAAATAGAAAACATTTTTTAAAAATATTTTGTTGTTGTAGATGGACACAATATCTTTATTTAATCTATTTATTTGTGTGTGGTGCTGAGGATCGACCCCAGTGCCTCACATGTGCAAGGCAAGCACTCTACCACTGAGCCACACCCCGAGTCCCTAGAAATCTTTTTTTTGCAGTGCTGGGGATTGAACCCAGGGCCTTGTGCTTGCGAGGTGAGCACTCTACCAACTGAGCTATTATCCCCAGCCCTAAATCATTTTTATAGTCATAAGATGCTTATTGAGATTTAAAATTTTTTGATACTGTAAGAAAGGTAGTGTACTATTATTTTATATATTCGACTTATTATTCTTTTTATTGTTATTTTCTTTTCCTGTCCTTATTGAATTGATGACATTTTCTTTATTCCATTTGTCTTCTTCTTTTATTTGGAAAGTATACATCCTATTTTTATTTTTATGGCAATTAACAAGTTATTAACAACTATTATTATTACCCAACACTTTTAAACTTAAATTTTCTTTGCAAAGTTAGAATAAATCAAGGCTCATATCTTGAAAAGACAAATCACATTCTTCCCAGATTTACCACTTCCATGTTGAATCAGATGAAATTTCAACTCCAGATTATGAAGAAAACTATTTTCCATTATCCATAAACAATTGTTAAAAGTTTTACCTGTCCTTTTAAAAGTTCATCCTCTTCTTTTGCATCTTTCATCTTCTAGTTTCTATAAAAATAGTTTTCTTTTGTTAAAGTACATTTTTAAATATTACATTTGTTAAAAAAATCTTTGAATCTTTAATAATGTATTTCATTTGTTTTTGTTTTTGTTTTTTTGTGGTGCTGGGAATTGAACTCAGGGCCTTGTGCTTGCAAGGCAAGCACTCTACCGACTGAGCCACATCCCCAGCCCAATAATGTATTTTAATCTTCCACTTCAATGTTAGTTTGACCGGATATAAAATTTGAAGTTGAATTGATTCACTCAAAATTTTGAAGTGAATTTTCCTTATTTTCTCTCTTATATCTATTGTTTCTAATGTTGATCTGATTTATACAATTCATTTTTAAGTCACTGAATTTTGTTTTCTGCAATTTTTGTTTTTTTGGATTTTTTTTGTCTGTTTGTTTTTTGGAACTGAGGATTGAACTCAGGGGCACACAACCACTGAGTCACATCCCCAGCCCTATTTTGTATTTTATTTAGAGACAGGGTCTTACTGAGTTGCTTAGGGCCTCACTAAGTTGCTGAGGCTGGCTTTGAACTTGTGATCCTCCTGCCTCAGCCTTCCAAGTCGCTTGGATTACAGACATGCGCCACCACGCCCGGCTCACCCTATTTTGTATTTTATTTAGAGACAGGGTCTCACTGAGTTGTTTAATGTCTCATCAGTGCTTAGGCTGGCTTTGAACTCATGATCCTCCTGTTTCAGCCTCCTGAGTTGCTGGGATTATAGGTGTTCACCACCATGCCTGACTTTTGGAAGTTTTAAGAATTTCTCTTGGAGTGTTAAAAATTTAAGATGGCATTTATGGGATTTTTTTTCTTTTTTCTTGTTCAACACACAGTAGGTTCAAGCAGTCTGAAAAAAAAAATCACATTTTCTATCGTTTTGGAAATTTTTCTTCAATTATTGATTTGAATAATTCTCTTTTTTCTCTGTTATGTTTAGCTCTCCTACCAGAAAATGATGAATTCCATCTTCCATGTCTTGTACTTTCTATCTCATTCATAACTGGCATTATTTTACCTTTTAGTGCTACATTTAGGGAGAATTTCTTGGGTTGATCTTATATTCAGCTGAATTTATTCCTTTATTTAGATTAATTATTCAAACTTTTATTTCATCAATCATGAATAGATGTTGAAACCAGAATTCGAACCAAGCACTCTTGCTATTGAATACAACACTGCTAGCATATGGTACCAAAACTTTTTCCTTTAACCCAATTAGAGTCTTAGTACTTTAATAGAGGAATATTAATCCATCTACATTTATTGGGATAATTGATATGTACTCTTTATCATCTTAATTTAAGGATATGGAAGGCTTTTAAATTTCTCTGAGAATATAATTTATACTTTATCTTTTTTTCCCCTCTTAAATCTATTTACTAAGGATTTATTTATTTATTTATTTATTTGCAGTGCTGGAGATTGAAGCCAGGGCCTTGGCTTGCAAGGCAAGCACTCTATGAACTGAGCTGTATCCCCAGCCCCTAGGATTTATTTTTTCAGTTTGAGATTTTGATGCCTTTGCTTTTTCAGTGTTGCTCATTCATGAATACTAGGTTAACCTTGGCTGCTCAAGTTCATATGTGAGATTCTGTCTTGATCTGTCATTAAATATTTTAATAAGAAGAGTCCACTTGTTCCAGATTGTGGAAAGGATCAAGATTTGAGTTTAGGCTGGTGTGGGTAAGCTCATCTTCTGGGTCTTCCTCCCTGCTGTGGTTTATTAGTTTCTTGGATCCCTGACCCCATTACCCATTCTGTGGGTCCCAGTATCAGATTTCTCACTTAGAAGCAGCATTCTTGCTCTTTGGAAGCAAATACAGAGTCCTCTCTTCCGCCCTCCAATGTTCCATTGAATGTCTGGAGGTTCTTCAGCACCTATTTGTTCCTTTCATTAAACTGAACATAGTAAATATTTCTTTTGAAGGTAGTTCTAAGGATTTGAACCTGGGGACACATCCTGCTGTCACCACTGGATATGCAGTGTAAAGGGAGTTTACAGTTGTTTAACTGCCTTGACAACTGCTTGAAAGTTCAGGTTTGTACTTTGTAATCATATATGCTGAGTATGGAGAAAATTTCAAATTGCTTTTTAAAAAATGTTTTAGTTGTTCTTTTTAGATATATATGACAATAGAATGTACTTTGATATATTATGTATACACGGAGTACAACTTCCCATTCTTGGGGTTGTACATAATGTGGAGCTACACTGGTCATGTATTCATATATGAACATAGAAAGTAATGTCCAATTCATTCTGCTGTCTTTCCTATTCCCATCCCCTTTCCCTTCCTTTCATTCCCTTTGTTTAATCCAAAGTACTTGTATTCTTTCCTACCTCCCCCCACCTTATTGTGTATTAGAATCTGTATATCATAACAAACAGCAGCTTTGGCTTATTTCCCTTAGCATCATAGTCTCAGGTTCCACCCATTTCCAGGCAAATGCCATAATTTCATTTTTCTTTACTGCTCAGTAATATTCTATTATGTATCCATTTTACTTATTCATCTGTTGAAGGGCAACTAGATTGGTTCCATAGTTTAGCTATTGTGAATTGAGTTGCTATAAACAATGTGAATATGTCACTACTGTATGTTGATTTTAAGTCCTTTAGGTATATACCAAGGAATGGGACAACGGGGTCAAATAGTGATTTCATTCCAAGTTTTCTGAGGAATCTCCATACTGCTTTCCAGAGTGATTGCACCAATTCGTAGTCCCACCAGCAATGTATGAGTGAATCAAATTGCTTTTGTGATCCCGAATTTAAACAGAATTTTTTTTTTTGTTCTTGTTTTACCAACATTGCAATCCTATCCACTTTCTATCTTTTAAGAATTCTCAAACTTCTGTACCATGGAAGCTTCTTTCTTATTTGCTTTGTTTCTATTTTACTTATTCCTTTAATAAAGAGCAGAATAAAATTTGTCTTTAGTTCTTCTGTTAGCTAACTTAATTCACCTTTCTCTATTTCCTTTTTAAAAATACTATCTCTAAAACAAAGTGGAGAAAGAGAAAAAGAGTATATTTGTGGAGAAATTGCTTTCTCAAAGTCACTTCTGATGGCTTCCTGGAGGACACTTTATCATCTGTCTCACAGTCCACTTCCAGTGGAGATGGATGCTTGGTCAAACCAGTTAATTCCATTTTCTGAGTTCTTATTACATTCTCCATTTTAGTATTGCTTTTCACTTGCCCTCCCTTCCCAACCCACCTATCCCTTTACTCAAATGTGCAGAGTTGCCATGTAGTCTACTTTCTCTTATATAGAAAACTAAGAAGCTAATTTGCATTAAAATGTTAGGAATTTATTACATCTAACATTAATATATTTTTCATACTAGTAATATGTAAGTAGCTCCCATTTGGGGTAGATACATTTCAAGACCCTCAATGGATGTCTGAAACTTCACATAGTGCAAAGTCTTTATATACTAAAGTTTTTCATCTATATCTATATATCTATATATAAATAGATATCCACATATAAATAGATATATATGAAAAAGTATAATTTATCCCTTAGACCCAGTAAGAGTTAATAGCATTATAGTCATAAAGGTTGTCTGATTGTGGTTTCTCTCTTGGAAGTATCAAGACAATAATTAATATTTTTCAATGTGGTTCACCATGGATAACTAAAACCATGGAAAGCAATACCGGGGATAAGGGAAGACGGATGTGTACTTTGGAAGATTATGAATGAAGGAAAATACTGCTTACCCTAAGGGATCCATCAGTAATGGTGGCATTCCAGATATTTTAGAGGGAGAGGTCTTCAATGCACAATTGCAGACCATGGCCACTTGGCTTACTTGTAAAATTAGCATTGCTTTCTACAAAAAAGAAATCTTCAGCATATCTGACCTAGTCTTCAAGGTGAGCTATTGACAATCATTTTCTTTTTCTTAGTCCTTTGTAGTTAATGATAGTGATGCTTATGATTTTAAGCTAAAGCCAGTCTAGCCCTCTGGAGGTGTCTTGGGGGTGGCAACTTTGGGAAGCTGGAAGTCTTGGTGAGTGGGTGTGCAAAAGAGGTATTTTGCATACCCTTAGACTTTTCTCCATAAATGGCACAAAGACAACATCAGTTTCCACAAATCTTATTCCCTGCTTAGTGATCTGCCTTCATAGGAACTTCCCTGGTTTGGGAGGAAATAATCCCACTCTACGAACCTGTGTCTAGGAGAATACATTTGCATGGAATGTTCAACCCAGCAAGCAGTGTCAATTCACCAGGTGTTCACCTGACACAGGTTAATTATTTCAAATAATTCCTCCCAATTATTGGACCCCCTTACCCTGGATGGCAAGTACCTTAACATCTTGTCCAGATTCCACATATTCCCTGCAACTTTTGACTTTTCGGCAACTCATTTATGCACTTAAGCCCATCCTGTCTTTGAAAATTCATTCTTCAACTCAAGTCACAGCTTTTCTCATCTTCATTTCCCAGGGCTAGGGTGGAAGAGTGCCCTCATTTGTCCAAGACAGTCCCAATTTATGCCAGTTTTTCTGATGTCAAATCTGGTTTGTCTTTTGGTCTAGATTTTTCTTTCTTTTTCTTTTTTTTTTTTTCTTGTGGTGCTGGGGATTGAACCCAGGGCCTTGTGCTTGCGAGGCAAGCACTCTACCAACTGAGCTATATTCCCAACCCCCTAGACTTTTCATTTTTTAACTAAATACTTCTATTAAGCTAGGATGGGTCTGCTATAACTGTTCCTTGTGCTTCCACCTTCTGCTCAAAGGGTGTGAACCTATGTGCAGTGAACAAAGTTCTTACCTTAACGTGTGCTTACATCTGGCTGATGACCCTATCCTGATGAACTGTATTTAATGCCTCTTTCAAGGAGAGTTTGCTGAAAAACATCCTGAAAAAACAAAGTACACAGAGAAAAAAATGGCTAGGGACAGCTTCTTTCTCCTAATCTTGGAGATAATGGGTAACATATTCAGTGTTCTTGCCCTTGCCATTCACTGCATATCAGTCAGGTGTGCTGTGGCTCACAACCATCACTGAGACATAATTGTCAGGGTCAGTGGGAAATAATAGCATATATGTATGCAAAATATGTACAGGAGATAGAGGTTAAATAGTCCTCCAGAGAGGGTTTAGAAAATATCCTGAACACTCTTGTTATAAGGACTTGTGATTGACAGTGTAAATATATACAGAAATACATTTACCCCTTTATACCAATATATCTACTAATCTACAACTATGTATTTTTACAATGATCATTTGCACTGTATTTGCGGGGATGGGTGGTTAATGAAGAAAACACAAATGTGTAATGAAAATGAAATACCAGGTTTCCACTGTTCCAAATGTTGATGTTGGATCTATACCTCACACTAAATACTTGTTGACATTTACCAACCACCATGAGGTCCCTACTGCTTTCACTAATCAAATGATAACCAAACGACACGTCTGCTGAGGAAGCATCAGCACCTTCTTGGAAAGGTGTAGATACTTTAAAGATCACTGTGCCCCAAAACAACATTTGACCCTGTGCAATGCAGATGTATATATCTATTACTTTGAGAACCATAGTTTTCGCTTAGATCAAATAACTGTTTTAAGTTCATTCCATGAGTGAAAACTGTTAACAGATTGACTTCATTAATAAAAGAAATCTTCAAAGATTTTTTAAATGATTCCAGTTGATATCTACAAATAAGACTTAAACATAGAAATAACACATAATCTAGCAATGATTGTCTTTGTTTATCCCAATCAATTGAACCAATGAAATAAAAATATAATTTTTGAAAGTTCATAGCTGGATGTGGTGGCACACATCTGTAATTCCAGTGGCTCGGGAGGCTGAGGCAGGAGGATTCAGAGTTCAAAGCCAGCCTCAGCAAAAGTGAGGCACTAAGCAACTCAGTGAGACCCTGTTTCCAAATAAAATACAAAATAGGACTGGGGATGTAGCTCAGTGGCTGAGTGCCCCTGTTTTCAATTCCTGGTACTCCCCACTGCCCCCAAAAGAAAGTTCATTTTGTCAAAAGTGAAAAATCTGACATTGTTCATGTACTGGAAATTCAGATTAAAATTTTAGCATTTGAAAGATAAATATTTGAAGATAAAGTACTTGTGGTGAGTTTTTTTCTTTCATTTTTTTATTTTTATTTTGTGGTGCTGGGGATTGAACCCAGGGCCATGTGCAAGCAAGGCAAGCAATCTACCAACTCAGCTATATCCCCAGCTCCTTGTGGTGAGATTTTTGTGGTTAGAAAAATACTTTGCTTGGAGCAGAAATGTATAGCATAACTATCAAACAAATAGTGGTATTCTAACAATAAAAAAGAAGCTATAGTGTTATTTAGTAAAGTAGCTATATTTCAAAGTATGGAAATATTATCCTATGTGTATAATTAAAAGAAATGAATTACAATTCTTTGTGTTGTGACACTAACATTGGAGGAAATCCACTTGCATGGAATATTTATTCCTTTATTTTTTGTGCTAGGCATTGAACACATGGTCTGTCTGTACATGCTAAGTATAAGCTCTACCATGCACAGTAACTGAGAAAGCCTATGATTTCCTGTTGTTTGAATTTGGTGAGACATTTAAAATGATCAAAGCCGGGTGTGGTGGCGCACGCCTGTAATCCCAGCACTTGGGAGGCTGAGGCAGGAGGATCGCGAGTTCAAAGTCAGCCTCAGCAATGTAGTGAGGCCCTAAGCAACTCAGTGAGACCTTGTCTCTAAGCAAAATACAAAATAGGGCTGGGGATGTGGCTCAGTAGTGGAGTGCCCCTGGGTTCAATCCCCAGTACCAAAAAAAAAAACCAAACAAACAAATAAAATGATCATAAATACAGAAAACTTATTTGACAGATTTAATCTTGTTAAAATATTTGTTGAAAAAGCATTCTTTGAATGAAGCAAAAGGATATTAAATGTGAGACTATTGAATGGAATACCTATGTTTCATTGTGAAAAAAAGTGGACTTGGGAATATCCTCCATTTACACATATTTTTGTGCTCACCAAATCTGGTGATTTCTCTACCTGAGAAACCCTCCTTCAGTTCAACCTCTCTCCTCTCTTCAGTACTCAGTTCTTGCCGTCCACACATAGCCAGTCCATCCTGCTGTTGGGTTCCCTCTGCTGAAAGTGGCTTCTTCCTGTGATAAACTAGCAAGACATTTGAAGACTAGGTACCTTCTTTAGTGTTCACTTAACCCTTGGGGGAGACATATGGTGCATGTAGAGTCCACTTAGTCCATTTTCTGTTGCTATGTCAGACCACCAGAAACTGAGTAATTCATGAAAAATAAAGGTTTATTTAGTCAAGGTTCTGGAGGCTGGGAGGTTCAAGAGCATGGTGCTAACATAGCTTGGCTTCAAGTGAGCACTATCTTGCTATATTATGACAGGGCAGAGGACATCACGTGGCCAGACAGAAAAAGCTTGCCAGAGGGAGCTCACTTTTATAACAAAGCCACTCCCTGTGATAATCCATTCATTCATGAATGGGTCAATTCATTCATTAGCTGAGGCCTGATGACCCAATCACCTCACAAACACTCTACCTTTCAAATATCATTAACATATGACTTTGGGGATGGCACTTTCAGCACATGAAATCTGAGGACTATATTCAAACCATACCAGTTGCTCTACTTTTGCTTCCCTCTTGTACTTATCACTCCTTCATCTTTTTCCTTACTCAGGGACACTGGGTCAGATGAATATGGCTATGGGCTAAGCAAAGCAAATGTCCAACGAAGAAATGAACTGTCCTTGCTTCCTTCCTTCAGGCGCTTCAAACACTGGATTTCTTGGGTTTCCTCTCCCTCCCCTTAGCTATGGGAAAAGTAAGGGCTCCTTCCTCCAGCCCAACAAAGACATACCCCATGAGAATAAGAAATAGTCTTTATTCACAAACACCACTCCCCCGTGTCTGCTGGAGTCAGGGTAGGAAAGGAGGTCAGCCCTGTGAGGAGATGGGGGCCCCAACTGCTGGAATCTATCAGAGGCTCCTGAATTCAGAGTGCTCCTTGGTCCTCAGGCGTGGGACCTTGCCTGTAATTCTGGGTAACAGAAAACAGTTCAATAAAATCTCATTAAGTCCTTGCCTCTTCCCTTTATAAGTCACATGATATTTTTCCAGAAAATAAGTTACCTTATTCATGGGTTGTTGGTAGGTCATCCTGCTCTTGCTTGTCAACGTCCAGTACTGAATCTAAGATTTCTAAGCATTTCTCCTGTTAGTTCTAGTCATGCATGTGTTTAAATTTACAAGCACTAAAGCTGTGTCTTAGGCCCTGCTCAGCAACATATTATGCGTGGGCCAATTACTTGACCACTTTCAACCTGTTTCCCCATCTGAAAAATGGACATTATAACATTTCTACCTGATAGGATTATTTATCAATCAAATAGTGCCTTTCATGCCAAAAGCTTAGCGGAACACCTTGCACCAGAGATTGTATTTGGGCTAAAAGTGGGGAGCCAAGAGAGTAAGGTAGGTGTGTTTGCTTTTTCCAAGTGCATATGCTCCAAGTTGGACTTAATCAGTAGTTTTTGTGTTTGTTGTATTTTGAGTTTTAAGATAAAAGATGCCCAGTTGTCATGACCATGGTTGGGGTATCATAAAAATGTATGAGAGAAAGAAAGCTGTGAAAGGAAGTGCTAACCTGTCCAAGATGCTAATGTGACATAGGAGGTATGAGCATGGTACATCTCTTTTGGCAGCCTCCTTGCCATGTAGAGGCAGAACCTGTCAATCCAACCTTCTAAGGTCAGAGACTGACCATGCTTCTGCTTTGGCACGCATTATGATGAGTTACTATTAATATTTATTTATATCAATAGCAGATCTACAAGAGATCTCAAAAATATTTAGAGTTAATATAAGAAAAACACTTGTCATAGATAAGAATGATGTTATTTGATTCAATTAAACTAGGTCTAATCTTCTCTACGGTTTCCTAATATTCTTTAAGGGAAACTTTCAAACCTACAGAAAACTTGAAATCATAGTACAATATACACTCATATAATTTGCTTATTTATTTGTCTACATATGTGTTTTTGGCTAAGCCATTTGAAAATCACAAACATTATGACTCTTAACCATACTTTAATTTCTTAAGAAGGAGGACATTTTCTTATACAGGTTGTGCATCCCTTACTTAAAAATTCAAAGTATGAAATACTCCAGTATCTGAAACTTTTTGAGTGCCAACATGATGCCAGAAGTAGAAAATAAAATGTCATAAAATTTTGTTTCATGCACAAAATTATTTAAAATATTGTATAAAAATTTCCTTCAGGTCATGTGTATGATGTATATCAAAAACCTTTGAATTTCATGTTTAGACTTGGGACTCGTCCACAAGATATCTTGTTATATATATATGTAAATATTCCAAAATCCAAAAAAATTAAAAAATGCTTCTGGCCCCAAGCATTGTGGATAAGGGAAACCTAAATTGTACAACCACTGAACTGTTATTTCACTGCAGAAAATAAACAATAGTTCCATACTGTGATGGAAAGTGCCATTTTCTCATGTCCTACTTGTCTTGACAATGGCTTTTGTTTTGTTTTGTTTTTGGTACCAGGGATTGGACCCAGGGGTGCTTAACCACTGAATCACATCCCCAGCCCTTTTTAATATTTTATTTAGAGACAGTGTCTCATTGAGTTGCTTAGGGCCTCACTAACTTTCTGAGGCTGGCTTTGAACTCACAATCCTCCTGCCTCAGCTTCCCAAGCTGCTAGGATTATAGGCATGCACCATGGCACCTGGTGACGATGGCTTTGAGAGCTGTAATATTCCAAACAGGATCTAATTAAGGTTCCAAAATTTTACTTGGTTGTTACCTCTCTTTAGTCGCTTTTTATCTAGAATATTTCTCATATATATATATTTTTTTAATCTGAAGAGCTCTGGTCACTTGTAGATTATCCCACATTCTGGATTTGTCTTATTATTTCCTCATGTCATCATTTAACTTGTTCCTCTATCCCCTGTATTTCTTGTAAACTGGAGGTTCAGTTTTACAAAGCATGATTGGTTCATGATTTTTTTTTTCTTCAGGAAGACCTCAATCCCCTCTTTTTATTGGCTAAGAAATGGAGGTCTAAGCAAGAATTTGGAAATAGGCTTGTGTTCATAGTATTTGAGTTTCAGAGTTGGAAATGAAAACAAGTTACTTGAATATTTGTTCAATTGGCTTTACCTTGTTGGAGTTTATTTTCCCATGTAAAGAGAAAGGGTTAGAAAAGATACTCCCTAGAATGTTTTGGTTCAGGTTCAAATATCCGTTTTCATATAATTAATGTGGTGAGTTTGGACTTAGGAATTCCAATCTCCCTTCTCTTAATTCAGGGTTCTTTTGAATTTACCATATTGGTTCTTATCAGACAATTAGCAGAGCTTGTTCTTTTTTCTTCCTTTCCTTTGTTGTTGTTGTTGTTGTTGTTGTTGTGCTGGGGATCAAACCCAGGGCCTTGTGTGTTTGTTTTAATTGATCTATAATACTGTCATATGCACTACTTTAAAGTATATACTATGATGACTGTGTAACCCACCAGCCAAATGAAGCAATGGAACACATTAGCAGGGTCGAGCTAACCCAATGACTTTACTATTGCTAAATTTAGAATGAAAAAGCATACCTCTGTAGTGTCACCTGATATATAAAATGAAAGGCAGTTCCAGAGTTCCATTACAGTGTAGAATTAGAAAAGTCAGCAAAATGGTGTTGCTGTAATATTGCTATTTTGGAATGCTCTTTTCTGGAGCCATCTATGTAGGAACGTCATGACAAAACATTTTAATGTTAATTAAAAATGTTTTATTATGTGCAAATTTCACAATAAAATATGAAAGCACCTGTGTTCTTGCACTTTAGCACTCACCCCCATGTCAGTCAGTTTCAGGGTCCAACATGCCATTCTTTTCTCCTGGGTGCCAACTGCAGTCACTCTTCTGATGCAGAAAGCACCAAATCCCAAATAGCAGTCATGTCCCCAGAAACCATGGCTGTAAACTTATTTCTTTCACAAATTGTCTTGTGCTTCTTATTTCTGCCCTGTTTGAACATTGTGCAAAAAAGTGGGTATTTGGTAAAGTTTATGTTGTATGTGAATGTGTATAACATAACACATCTGAAATGCACAGGTATATCTGGAAATACTCTATGATTTTTTTTTTTCTCCATCTTCAGCAAACTAAGTGCACATCACACCCGCGACCCTGCCTTTCTTGTTTCAACACTGCAGAATGGTGCATAGAACCATGCCTGGGGTTGAGCCTTGTTTGCCTTTGTTCAGACCAACAAACTGGGCATTGTCTTTGCACAGTCAGTCAGAGCTCTAAATAGTCATCAAGAATGTGTAACCAGACATGTAATTACCAAGAGTGCCCTTTTCCAGACCCCATTTCAACTAAGTGCATTCCCCTCATTTCTCAAATTTGCCAGGCTTGTCGGTTTCTCAAGATTTCAAGCCCAAAGGTTTGGGACCATCTGTGTCTGGGATAGTATCTATTATGTGACTGGAATTCAGCAAATGTTAAAAAATAATGATAATTACTTGTTGAGCAAGTTCAGGGGGTTCTTAATATAATGCTGAGTGTTTCCACTTGTCAAGTAGGAGGATCTTTGATAGAAAGCCTCTTTTCTTGAGAAGAGAGCCTGAAGGAGGACAGTGGACCATGGCTGGGGCTTCTCTGCACAGGGGTATGTGAGCTTGAGTGAGTCACTCACTTTGCTAGAATCTGAGACTCCCTCTCTGCAAGATGCTGATGGTTATGAAGCTGTGCCATTTGAAGGCTATGATGAGGATTAGAGGAAGCAGTGGGCAGAAAAATACTTTGCAAAACTGTCCTGTCATCTCATGGCCTTTCCACTGCTATGGTTCCTCATGCTTCTCAGGAACGATGGGACCCACAGTTGTAATCTGGGCAGGCAGTACAGAGCACTGATGTGGTCTCTTCTGTTCCAGGCCTTCTCTACCACACTGAGGGTCCTTCCTGGACCCCACAGGGAGACATCAGGTTTCTGCCTGTAAGGTATGTCTTAAGAAGTGACAAATGTTCTACATTTCCCATGACATGGCCCTTGAGAGTCTGCACTGGAGTCTGAAGTCCCCACCTTTAAACCTCCTCTACTTATAACTTAGCGGAACTTTTTGGAGGGAGCGTGACAAAATATACTAAGAACCTTACAAATGTTCATAGTCTTTGTTATGGTTTAGATATGTGGTATCTCCCAAGAGCTCATGTTTATAAGACAATGAAAGAAAGTTTAGAAGTGAAATGACTGGGTTATGAGAGCCTTAAGTGAAGGTAAGTGAAGGTGGGTAGGTGTGGTTGGGTGAGTGCCTTGGAGGTGTGGGCTTTATCCCTGGTGAATGGAGTATCTCTCTCTCTCTGCTTCGTGGTGCAATGTCCTGATCTGCTTTTCTCCATCACACTCTTCTGTCATGCTGTGCCTTGTGTTGGGCCCTAAGGAATGAATTGGCCATTTATGGAATGAGACCTCTGAAACTGTGAGCCCCAAAATAAACCTTTCTTCTTCTAATTATACTTGTCAGGTCTTTTGGTCATGTCAACAAAAAAGCTGACTAAAACAGTCTTCAAATCCACAATTTTATTTCAAGAATTTATTTTAGGAAATTACAGTACTCCCTCTCTTGCCTGTGGAGAATACATTCTAAGACCCTCAGTGGATGCCTGAAGTGCTGGATAGTACTGAACTTTGTGTATGCTAGGTTCTTCCTATACTACATGACTAATGAGTGGGTAGTATATACAGTGTGGTATGCTGGAGGAAGGGATGATTTGTGTACCAGGTGGGACAGAGTGCAACAGCATCAGATTTTATCATGATATTCAGAATGGCACACAATTTTAAATTTATGAATTGCTACAGTCAATCAAGCTATTAAAAATTAGGTTGTAACAGGTTATTTACTAGTGTAAGAATGTTAGCAAAATATGAAGTGAAAAGGAGCAGGCCATCAAATTGTACAATTTCTATTACATTTATAAATAAATAAATAAGCATGCTTAGGGGAAAAACTGAAAATATAACGTTAATGATTGCTAACAAGGATTATAGGTGAATTATATTTTTATTTTATGCTTTTCTGCATTTTAATAAATATATTATTTTTATAGTCAGAAGTATTTTTTTAATGTGCCTCTTTTAAAGTTAAGGAATTGGATCTTTTAAACAAGGCTAGTGAAAATGCACAAGTTACCTAATAGTCAAAAGCATGGGTTGCCCAAATGGATCTGGTCTTTAATCCCAGATTTGCTATTTTTTAAAGGAGCAAATAGTTCCTTTAAAAAGGAGCTATTTTTTTATATAGAGCCATATTACTTTATGTCTCTAAGTCTCGGTTTTTCTTCTCCATGAAATAGTGATTATTTGTAAACAGTGTGTGAAGTAAAATGCTTGGTACCTAGTACATGATATATACCAATGAATGGGAACAACTACCACATTCTTCTATGAGTACCTCATCCATGTCAGTGCAGGTGGTCTGTCAGTTGACAGTCATCCTTGGTATCCACAGGGACAAGTTCCAAGATGCCCCCCTTCAGCATACCAAAATCCACAGATGCTCAAGTTTGTATATAAAACAGCTTAGTATTTGCAAAGAACCTATGCACATTGTCCAGTGTACCTTAAATCATCTCTAGATTACTATACCCAATAGAATATGAATGCTATGTAAATAGGTGTTATATTGTATCGTGTAGGGAATAATGACAAGAAAAGTCTATTATTTCCATACAGATGCATTCCTTTCCCAGCCCCAAATGCTTTCGATCCACAGTTAGTTCCACAGGTGTGGAACCTGAACACAGGAAGGGCTGACTGTAATTTCTCGCTGCTTTCCTGTAGTACAGACATGAGGAGTTGGGAGTGGGAGAGGCTGAGGCCCCAGAAGACCCTGTGCTGGCAAGCATCCTTTCTCCTAGTTGGATCAGGCCTGCTCATAGTCCTGTGCACTGAGTTGGGGAGACAAGATACTTTTGTATCCCGAAAAACTGGCCCCAATTTAAATTTTCTGTCATATAATGTTCCGAGTAGCCAAATACCAGTGGCTAGAAGAACAACAAATTCTAATTTCCTGACTTGTAAGAAGTAAGGTTTCATTATATTACCATAGCTTTGCATTTAATATCCTTAGCTATTTGACATGAACAAAGCACTCCCAACCAGAAAATGAAAATAAAAGGGGGATAAAAGCACAATGGAATATACATGCCAATCTGAAGATGTCATTGACATTCTCATTTAAATAAATGCACGCATGTAAAAAGAGAAATAAATATTCTCACTTGCAAAGGCAGCAGCAGCAACAGGCTCACAGGAGGGGTTATAAAGACAGTCAGGCTTGCTTTATCTGTGTCATGCCAGGGTTCCTTTTTTAAATTATTATGTTAAGCAATTCTGTCAAATTTAGCAAAAGGCATCATTCTTCAAAAAATAAACATACTTAGGTCTCAATATAAAAAAACAAAACTATTTCTAGCTTTTCCATGAGAAATAGTCACAAAAAACTATTCAGAGGCAGACATTATTTTAAAACATTAGCTAATTCACAAATATCCCAACCATACTGGAGATTACTCAATGTTGAAGAAATATTCCTTTTGGAAAAATCAACTTCTATTTCAATCCATTTCGACCTTAGTTGTCTTTCTTCTTTTTTCCCATATTAGTCTCTTCCCTGTCATCTCTTATGTTTGTAAAAAGATCTAAGAAATTTTTTACAATTTAATTTTAAAGATACTCTTTATAAGTGGTTTGCAGACTGTAGTTACTTGTTAAAAAGTCAGTCTAGTGGGGATGTGGCTCAGTGGCTGAACACTTGCCTGGCATGTGTGAAGCCCTGAGTTCCATTTCTAGCACTGAAAAAAAAAACCCAAAAAACAAAAACAAAGACATATAAAGTTTTGTTGGACCAGGCGCAGTGGCGCTCGCCTGTAATCCCAGCACTTGGGAGGCTGAGGCAGGAGGATCGCGAGTTCAAAAGCAGTCTCAGCAACTTAGCGAGGCCCTAAGCAACTCAGTGAGACCCTGTCTCTAAATAAAATACAAAATAGGGCTGGGGATGTGGCTCACTGGTGGAGTGCTTCTGGGTTCAATCCCTAGTACCAAAAAAAAAACCAAAAAAAAAAAAAAACAACTTTCGTTGGGCACAGTGCCATATGACTGTAATACCAGCAACTAGGGAGGCTGAGGCAGGAGGATCACAAGTTCCAGGTCAGCCTCATCAGCTTAGCAAGGCCCTAAGCAACTCAGTGAGACCCTGTCTCCAAAAAAAAAAAAAAAAAAGGAAAAAAAAGAAAAAAAAAGGTCTGGGGATCTGGGGATCTAGCTTATTGGTAAAGTGCTCCCAAAACAGAAAAACAAGTCATTCAATGTAAACGGAAACAACTTGAAACTCCCACTTAGAAGAGAATTTGTGATTTTTAAAAATTGTGATTAACAATAAATAAATGTGGCTAATACATATACCTTAGATAACAAGGGGGGTGGCAGGAGAGATGGTGAGGGGGATCATAGCAAACACTACAAAGGTGACACTTTCCTTGGCCACCCATGTGCTAAAGTGTGGAAACCACTACATTAGGGTAAGAAAGAATAATGGTCAGCAACTTCTGTAAAACATCAAAATTGTTAAATTACTCTTCCAAGTTGACTTGTTGCTTCTTTACTCTCTCAAAATAGATATATAGAAGTCCTAATCTCAGTATCTCAGAATGTGACCTCACCTGGAAATAAGTTGTTGTAGATGTACCTAGTTAAGATGTCCTCATACTGGAGCAGGGGCCCTTCTTCCAGGATGCCTGGAGTCCTCATGTGGAGGCTTAAAGGAAGACTCAGACGCACAGTGGGGACACCAGAGGATGACCAAGGCAGAGACTGGAATGAACAGCTACAAGCCAAGGAACAGCAGAGACCATGCCAACACCAGAAGGTAGAAGAGCTAGGGAGGTCTCCCCACATCTTGACCTCAGCCTTCCAGTCCCAGGATGGTAAGACAATCCAGTATTTGGCTGAAGCCCCCTGTCTATGGTGCTTTGTTAGAGTAGCCCTAGGAAATTAATATGATTACTTAATTTCTTATTTTATTTTAAATTCATTTTAAATATCACAAGATATGTTCACACAGAAAAATTTCCAGAAAAGGGGAAAAAACAAAAAAAAATCACTCAAAATTTTGTTGACTAACACCTACTACAATTTGATGTGTTTCTTCCAATTATCTTCCTATGACTAGTTTTTAAGTTTTAAATAGTCATGATCATAATCTCAGATAAATTTTACACAGTGATATTTTCATGATCTCAGATAAATTTTACACAGTGATATTGTCTACACAATACATATTTTCTATGTTACTATAAACTTTTTAAACATCCTTTTAACTTTTCAGTATAATCAATGTTGCCCATATTATTGTTTGGTAATCTTGTAATTCTACTATCATTATTATTAAAGGTGGCCTCTTGGATCTGACATCTAAGGAATTAAAAATGCTTTTGATTATCTTATGAATTCTTTATAAAATATGCTTTGTGAGAAACAAGAGGTAGACTATTGTATTTTTCTAAAAAAAAAATCAGTTCACAGAGCCCATGACTTAGTCCATTTTCTGTTGCTGTAACAGAATGCCTGGATCTAGAGAAGAAAAGAGGCTTATTTAGCTCACAGTTGTGGAGGCTGAAGTCCAAGATGAGGTGGTTCCATCTGCTCAGCTTTTGATGAGGGCCTGGGCTGCTTTAAAGCCACGGCAGAAAGCCCACGAACAAGTGGGTACAAGGAAAGAGAAGAGGGTCAAAGGGGGCGGAATACTTTATAACTAACCCACTCTCTTGGAAACTACACTCATCTCTTCATGAGGTGAAGCTCCATGACCCAGCCACTCCTTAAGGCCCCACCACCTCTGAAAACTTACAGTGGCAGTGAAATATCAACATGAGTTTTGGTAGGGACAAACAACATAAGCCACAGCAACCTCACAGACTAAGGTCACACTTAGATTGGAACAGGGTCATGGCTCATCTTCAGATCTATGTATTATCCAACTCAGTGCCTCATAAGTGCAAGGCAAGGGCTCCACCACTGAGCTACAACCTCCAGTCCTGCATCATTTCTTTATCTCTGCTTAAGTCATATAGTGATTCTAAAAGTGTTTGAAGTGCTGCTTAGTTTTGAACTGAGAAATACATTTAATAGATAGTTCTGCCATGTGAGTATGGTAATCTTTGATGTCAAGTATACTTTAACTTAGGATTTCCCAATTTTTCTTAGCAGTGGAAATCTCATCTTAGAAAAATATTACTCATATTCCTAGCTTATACAACATGTAAAAGTGGAACTTGTGTGATGGAAGGAGGGAGGTCCAGGCAGTAAGCTCAGTAGTCCTGTTACTAACTCCCCAGAAATCCCTTGGAATATTCAGGAAGCCATGAACCATCTCCAGGGAACCTCAGAGCTCTGAGGAACAGAACTTGGAAAACAGAACACATATTCTGGTTTTCATTCTGCATGGAATGGAGATGCAGACAGACTCTCGGAGGTCTGACATGTTGAAAAGGAAGGTTTTAAAAATAGCTCTGAACTTTCTTCCCAGGCAATTCGTTCTCTCTTTTGATCATCTGCCCTGTTCTCAGTTCCTGGAAATTTCAAAGTAAGTGGCGACATTTATAAGTGGCCTACGATTTGAGTCCATATTCAGATCTCCAATTCTTCTTGCTGTCAGCTAGCACCCCACTTCTCTGCATTTTCTTCTTTCTATAGAACTGAAGAGCTAAGCTGTGATTCTAAATATTATGCTTGTGTAGTGCTTCTCCACAAGGACCACTTGAAATCTAAATACATTTTTTTCTTAAGTTACATAGCTAATGGTGATAAGTTCTAATGCAGTAAAAGATGGAATTTGGTGAGAATAAGTGGCCTTTCCTTTTGCGACTCTGAGTGCATTTCTGGGAGACTTGGGCCCATTCAGTTACACTTTCTTTCCAACACCTTCCCCTTCTCAATTCCTAAATAACCTCAAGGACTTGTTGAAACTAAGATTGGACAAGTCCAGGTCATCTATGCCAGTCATGGCTGGCCTCTTGACCTGTTTTTGACTATGTTTTAAAGCTAATTAGTCATAGAATATAGATCGTAGATATGGAAAAAAGATGAAAATGGTAATTGTGTTGATTCAAAATAACAGGAACTCCATAATTCACAAATACAACATTTATAGTTCATAGTTTATTGATATGTCACCATTTAATCTTTTGACATAGGACATATTTTAGAAGGTTTGAGACTGGAATCAATCTAATTAACTGAGAAGTGTAAATTGATGGCACTAGTGAGCTTGTAGTATTGCTAACGGAACCTTGTGCTTCATTCAGTTTTTAAAGGGATAAACTTGATTATGATTGAATCTCCTCTTCAATGAAGCATATGGTCCAGGATCTCATGCACCATATTCTAACTCATGATTCTACTTCAGTTGTGACATATTGAATGGTGGAGCATAAGAGCGGTCCTCTGTTCCTGCCACTTCTTGGGATTTAGCTGCATAGGCTAAGGATATAAATATCTCATGAAGTATAAATAAAAGTCAATTATCTCCTCAGCCAGCAGGTCTGAGCTCCTGATTCCCTTCACCTAACTACCTACCAAGACCAGACATCCCTGACAACTCTTTATATCCCCACCCAGATTTTCCTAACCACTTCCTATGGCTGCCATCTTGGTTTCTAAAGCTAGGGTTATCTCTGATCCAAATTTTGAAGCCCCACGAGGATCTTGCAAGTAAAGTACTTTTCATAATTCAACTTGACTTAAGCAATCCTGACATAAATATATAAATTAAGGGGCATTAATGCTCTAAAAGGTTTAAAATAGTTCTTTATCCATAGCTGGTTGTTCTGCCATTAAAATACTATTCAGTATTGAAAAAATGTTTACAAAAACCCTTTCTACAAAAAAAAAGATACTATGGATTGAAATATGATTGTCATTGTGGCTCTATTGGAAACTAGGTCTTTGTTAGGAGGGATTAAGGCCTTTCTTTCCAGAGTTCACTCTTCTTCAGTTTGGATTAGTCGACATGAGAGTGGGTTGTTAAAAAAGTGAGACAGGTTTTTGTGTTTTGTCCCTTCTGCACACATTTGCTTGCCCTTCTACTTTCTGGCATGAATTGAAATAGCATGAGATCCCTGCTGGTGCCAAGCTCGAGACATTAAAACTCTGTCCCTTAAAAATTACCTGGTCTCAAGTATTTTGTTATAGCAATAGAAAACAGACTAAGATAATAGGTTCACATAAAATGTACCTATAACGTAAACTTTTTTTTAAGCAGGTGAGAAACTTCTAGCCCAACTGCCCACAGTAATAACCTAATGATTAACATACTCATTAGCACATCTCCGTTCCATTTTTAACTTTCTTCCCTCTTTCACTTGTGCTTCCTGGGATGCTCTCCCAAATAAACTATCAACAACCAAATCTTAGGATCTGCCTTTGAGAGACCTGAGCTCAGATAACTTCCTCATCAGAGACGTGGCAACACCCTCAGCCCTGGTAGCAAGGATGTTGGTCTGGGCCACTTCTTCTTTTTTTGCCCTTTGATCTGCCTTCTGCATGCCACGCCTTCCACCTTGTTGGGCACTAGAGGAGTTGCCTCCTTTTAATTCAACTGGTATACCAGTTTAAAAGATTTTGATACTCTCCTCCAAAGCCCAAAGATAGCTTTGAAAGGATAGAAGCTTGCATGCCCAATCTACAGTATTCCTCTTGTACCACTAACAATCTCCATCCCTCATCCACCCTAGTTAAGAGGTACCAGTGATTATAGGGCTGAGACCAGGGTGATATAAATCACAGTCTGCAAGACTCTAAGAGGACCTGCCAATCATTTCATCCAATCCCCTAATCTCACATTAGAAAACCGAAGGACCAAGAGGGAAAGCATTGCTCAACACCTTGTCCGTCAGAGAATGAGAACTCAGACCTCTGACTCCTAAGCCTATGCTTCTCCCCTCTGAGCTTTTTCTGAACGTACATCACCATTACCATCTCTCTCCTTATTTGACTAATACCCCTTGCTCACTAATACTTTGGTTACTTATTTCCAGTTGACTTAGTCCTTAGGGACCCTGAACATTCAAGTCATATCTATGCAGTCCTTTGTCCTCCTTATCTTCCCTGTCCTGTGGTTAAAAATCCATTTCCCAAATATTATTGCAACAAAGAAAAAACTAGGAAAGAAGTAATGAACAAGGGGTGGTCACTGTCAACCTAACATTCTTGTATCATTAAGCTCCTGCTAGAACTCCTGTGTCTCAGTGTGAAATGACTGCCCGCCCTTCCTACTCTGAGAAGATGGGCAATCATTCCCCTGGCCTGTTGAGCTCAAAGCTGTTGCTGTGGTTTGAATGTATTCATCACAGCTCCTGTGTTGGAAATGTAATTCCCAACCAACAGTGTTGAGAGGTGGGTCCTTTAAGAGGTGATTAAGTCATGAGGGCTCTGACTTCCTGAATGGGCTAATGCTGATACCACAGGAGTGGGTTAGTTACTGTGGGAGTGGGTTCCTGATAGAAGTATGAATGTTTGGCCTCTTCCGCCCTGTCTCTCTTTGCTATGCACTTGTGGGTATGTGCGCACGCGCGCACGCACACACACACTCGCATGTCTTTTGCTATCAGATGATATAATAAGGTCATTGCCAGATGTGGGCCTCTTGAACTTGGACTGTTGGCCTCGATAACTGTAAGAAATATGTCTCTGTTCTTTATTAGTGACCCAGTCTCAGGCATTCTGTTATGGAAGCATAAAATAAAAGAAGACTACTGCTACCCTAGGTCTGGAGAAGTGAGGTCAGGTTTCTTCTTGTTTGCTGTGACTGATAGTCTGGGTTGTTTTCAACTCCTTGCCTCAGTTTGTCTCCACTTAAACTGTCTCAATTTATGTTACAGTTTGGATCTTAAGTGTCCCTCAAAGACCCATGTGTTAAGGATTCTGGGGTGATGTTATTCAGAAGTGGTATAAACTTTAAGAGGTAGGGTCCAGTGTAAACTCTTAGGGCATTGGGGGCGTCCCTTGTTCTAGTCAGCTTTTTTGCTGCTGAAATCAAAAGACATGACAAGAACAACTAGAGGAGGTAAAGGTTAGGGTCAGATCTCTCAGTCCATAGACAGCCAACTTCATAGTTATGGGCCTGAGGTAAAGTAGAAAATCATGGCAAAGAAGTGTGTGGTAGAGGGAAGCAGTTCAGGACATGGCCAGCAGGAAGCAAAGAGAGAGTTCCATTCACCAGGGACAAAATATAAACCCACAAAGCACACTCCCAGTGACCTACTTCTTCTAGCCACACGCTACCTGTCTATAGTTACTGCCCAGTTAATTAATATCAGTGGATGAATGCACTGATTAGATTAATGCTCTCATAACCCAACCATTTGACTACTGAAAATTCTTGCATTGTCTCAGACCTGAGTTTGGGGGAATACCTCATACCTAAACCATATAGGCCTTTGAAGGGGATAGTGGAATCCTACCCCTCAGCTTCTAGCTGCCATGAGAGATGAATGATTTTTCTCCAATCATGCATTTGCTGCCCTGGTGTGCTTTTTTTTTTTTTTTTAATGTTTTTAGTTGTGAATGGACCTTTATTTAATTTATTTATTTATATGCAGTGCTGAGGATTGAACCCAGGGCATCAGACATGCCAGGCAAGTGCTCTACCACTGAGCCATAACCCCAGCTCCATGATGTGTTATCTTGCCTCAGGCCCAAAAGAAATAGAGCCAACCAATTATGTACCTCCAAATCTCTGAGCCAAAATAAATCTTTTCTCTTTATAAGCTGATTGTCTATGGAACTTGTCACAGTAACAGAAAGCTAACACAACTATCTTTCAGGTTCTTTGAACTGAATCCTCTGCCCAGTGTGGCAGTCTTTTCATTCTTTTTCTATTTCTCATTCTTTGTCCAACCAAGCTATTCCCCATTCTTCTCCCCTGGTCTAAAATGCCAAATTGGTATTTATTTTCCAATATACAATCACCTTGATTATCTTTTTGGATGGGTTTTTGTCCTCCAAAAGATTGTTAAGGACAAGGGCTTTTCTGGTATTGTGTACCACAGGCTTGTTACGCACTGAATGTCTGTGCAACCCCACTGTTCATTGTAGCTCTAACAACTCAAGTGACTATTTGGAGATAGGGCCCTTAAGGAAGTAATAAAGGCTGGACTAGGTCATAAGGGTAAAGCTGTTATGGATAGAATTAGTGCCCTTATAAAAAGAAACACCCACAAGTGCATCTCTCTCCCTGAGTATGCACCAAGGAAAAGTCATATGTATGTAGGGAGAAGATGCCTGTCTGCAAGCCAGGAAGAAAACTTTCACCAAAAACAGAATAATACAGGGCTTTGATCTTGGACTTTAAGCTCCAGAACTGCAAGAAAATAAAGATCGGTTACAGCAGTCCCCCCTTATCTGTGTCTGGGATATTCTCTAAGACTCCTGGTGCATTCCTGAAACCATAGCTAGTACCAAACTCTACATATACTAAGGTCTTATCATATACACATATACCTATGATAAAGTTTAATTTATAAGTTAAACACAATGAGAGATTAATAACAATAACGATAAAGCAGAGCAATTCTTATAAGTAAAATTTATAAAATTTATTTCTGGAGTTTTCTATTTAACATATTCAGACCACAGTTGACCTCAGGTAACTGAAACCTCAGAAAGTGAAACCATGAATAAGGGACGGGGGTACTGTATTTAAGCCATCCAGATTTTGGTATATTGCTATGGCAGCCTGAGCTAATACATGGCTGTTCACTGAAAACAGTCCCTACCATGGGAGCTGGAGTGGACTTTCAAGGTGGGCAGGTATATACTGCTCTTCTGTGAAAAGTTTAACAACTTTAGTTTGGGGTTCAAACCTTCCTTTACTACCACCCAGCAATCCCCATCCTTTCCTTTGCTCAGGACAACATCCTGCAATTGTGAACAAATCTTTCACTTCCATGTCTGTGCTGCCTTCTGGCATCCCATCAGATACCAAGTCTTAGAGATTCCACCATCCCAAGACCTCTTGCATCTCCTGTCACCAGGCAGGCCTTATTATGTTGGCCTGAGCTCTTGTTTCTTACTTGTTCTTATCTCTAGTTTTCATCTAACATACTGAAGAGGAAACAGGGACTCAGAAATTAAGCAACCTGAGCAAGGCTGCACAACTGACAAATGATAGAATGAGCACTCAAATCCAGTTGGGTTTTGCCCCACATCCAGCATACTTAACATCAGACCTGTCTAGTGCTCTTTCCACCTTGCTCAGATTTACAGGGTTCTGCCTTGTGGTCTTCTGGTTATTTATGAAACCACCGTATGCTCATTGCAAGCTCTCTGAGGACAGACTTGTGTTGTTCTTCCTGATATCCTAGGCAATGGTTAAGCCAGTCTTGTACTAGGAGGTTGAGACTAGGTACTGACTCAAGAGTGAGAAATAACATCCCAATGGTGATATAGGAAATAGGTACTTGGAGGAAGGGTGATTTAGAGATAGTCTACAGAAGAGATGATTCTGAGCTGGGCTTGAGGAGATGGAACTTGGAGAGAAAGAAGGGAGGTCTGAGGTGGGCTACGTCACAGGTTTGAGTTGAACCTGTGGAAGAAGCTGCCTTGGGGGGTCCTGGCACTTCTGTATAGGTACCCACTGTGCACACTGAGCAAGTTACTTAACTTGTTTAGACACTGGTTTTCTGAAGTGTAAAGTGAGAAAAATAAGAATACCACTGGGTTAATGTGAAGAACAATGAGGTAACACTTTGAGCCCAATATATGTTATCTAGAACTAATAGCAAACACTATTAAAATATTATTTTTAATAATATGGTCTGCAAGTTCATATGTGCACCAATATAATTCTCTAATTATTTAACCTGTATTCCTAGTCAATTCCATTGCTGTTGATAAAAACCAAAATCACTTGAAAGCATTAATAAATTAATAGAAACACTTTGGTTCCAGTGATTTTTCTTATCAGTGAATACTAGGAGTCCTTGAATATATTTTAACCTTTCAAGAGATTCTCATGTCAAAAATCCTAGAAACTAAACTGTTGGGAAGTAGGAGTGCTAAACATATTCTGGGTAGAGCAGATTAACTTGGCTAAATCAGACGTAGATTTTGGGAATAAATGACCTGGATGAAATGCCTGCTCCTCTTTCAGGTTATGCTTTTAAGGATATGGGTTCATTCTTTATCTTCCAATAGTACTTTAATTTCCTTACCCCAGCGCAGTAAATTGGAAAATGTACATAAAACACTCAAGAATTGAGTTCACTAATAATAGTGAAGGTGTAACCTTCGTGAAACCCAGTTCTGAAAGGCCTTGGCTTTTCTTCTTGGTTGGGACCCTGTTCTCAAGGTATGATCCTGAGAACTTGTCAGAAATGCACATTCTCAGCCCATTCCAGACCTCCTGAATCTGAAACTGGGGGTGGGACTGCTTTTACAGTCCCTCCTGGTGATTCTTCTCTAACACCTGCTGCAAAGTACGAGGCAGCCCCTGGAAATCTTTGGCTGGTGCAGGAACGTGAATGGAGAGGGCTGCTGATTCAACAGACGGCCTCGGGACTGACCAGCTTCGAGGCTGCCGGAAGAGGCCTGTGCGTTGACCCTTACTGACCTCCAGGTACAAAACACCGGTTAGTGCTTGCGGCCCCCAACAGAGTGCTCACCCTCTGGACGCTGTCAGAAACGGCCGAGCAGCCAAGCGACACTCCGCGAAGCCCTACGACCCTGTCACAAACGCAGCCTGGAAGAGAGAAAGGAAGAGAGAACGGGGTTAGGGAAACCGGAAACGGGGGTCTCGGGGCACTCTACCTGGGGGGGGGGTGGGGGATGGGGAGAGGGGGCCCCTCCTCACACACCCCGTCGGCCCCTCGGCAGCGGGCAGGGCGGGCCACACCTCTCCCGGGGGCAGGCGGGGGCTGTCGCCTCCGGCTTTGGGGTCCAGGTCAACGTCCTCCCATTCATTGTTAGTGCGAGCAGGGGCGTTTCCTCCGCCCAAGCACCTCCTGGGGAAATCCCAGCCCTCCGCATCCCCGGCCCTGCGTCTCGGGAGCGCGGAGCGGGTGCCGAGGCCCCACCCCGGGCGCCGGGCGTCGAGTCCCGGCCGCTGCCCGCGCTGCCCGCCGCCCGGCCATTGTTCGGGCCCCACCCCTGATGAATATTCACGCCGCGAGGGCGCCTCGCCCCGCGCCTCCCCGCCGGGGCTTCGGGGCGTGAGTGCGTTTCCGCCCGTTTTTCCTGCCGGAGAAGGAAAGGGGGAGCTGTTTTCTCTCTCCTCAGAATATATTTTTGGTGTCCCGTTTCTCCTCCTCCCGCGCCGCCGCCGCCGCCCCCTCCCTCCCCGCCTCCCCGCCCGCCTCCGCCTCCGCCTCCCGGGTTATCTTTGTCTCGCTGCCTCGCGCTCACTCGCTCAACTCTCGGCGGCGCCGCGGCCCCTCGCTCCGGGCCCGTCCTCGAGGCGCGCGGGGCGCGGGCGCCGGGGCCTGAGGCGGCAGGCGACGCCCGGGGGCCTGCCGGCCCGCGCCATGGTGTGAGCGCCGTCGCCGCGCACGCTCCGCCCGCCCCCCGCGCTGCCCGGCGGCCGAGAGCCGCGAGCGGCGGAGAGCGCGGCCGTCCCGCCGCCGCCCCCGGCCCGGCGAGGAGAGTCCCGGCCGGCCCGGCCGCGCGCGAGCAGCGCCGTCGGCGGCCTGGCCTGTGCCGACTCCACAGAGCCACAGAGATATTTATCATTTGCTTTTGGGGTGGCCAACAGGGAAAATGGCGAACGACTCCCCTGCAAAAAGTCTGGTGGACATCGACCTCTCCTCCCTGCGGGTGAGTGGGCCCCCGCGGGCAGCGGGACAGCGGGGCCGCGCCCTGGCCGGCCGGGCGCTCGGGCGGCGCCGTGGGCAGAGCCGCGGGCGCGGCGGCCCTTTGTCTGCCGCTCGGCGAGTGCGGGGACCCGGGCGCGACCCTCCGCGCGGCCGCCGCCCCCGCGCACGGGGGCCGAGCGGGGCGAAGCCCACCTCTTTTGTCACCGCCCTTTCTCTCCAACTGCCCCGTTTATTGATTCATTTTTGGGCCTCTTTTAAATGATAACCCCTCCCCACCTTTCTTTCCAGGACCCCGCTGGGATTTTTGAGCTGGTGGAAGTGGTTGGAAATGGCACCTATGGACAAGTCTATAAGGTCGGTGTGGGGCGCCTTCTTTGTTTCCCGTGGCATGTTGAAACTTCTTATTAGGGGACGAGGGAAAGGGTGATAAATACGCTGCTGACTGGAGGCCACGCCGCTTGGCCGAAGTTGGGAAAGGGCTTTCGCCTTGCATCCCCTGGCTTTTTAAACATCGAGTTTATATTCACACTGGCCTTAAAAGCCCTCATTTCCTGGCTTTGAGATAAGGAAATAAGCTACACTGTTAAGCTTGCAATTTAATTCAGCAAAATGGAAAAGGATTTTTCCCCCTCCACGACAACCTGAAATTTTTTTTTTCTTTTGCTCCAAATCTGGCTTCCTGAGTTTGTGTGTCAATTAAAATTCAGGATAGGCAGGCCTTGCCTATGATTATCCTAAACCACTGCCTTGGCTTTCTTGAATATTGTCATCGTGTTTCTTCGTTTGAGTGCTTGCCAAGTGCTCAAGGTGGGGAGTTTGTGTTACCTGGGACTACTTTATAACAACTCTGGCTATCATACCCTCTACTGATGGATACATGTTTTGGGAAAGCAGGGAGGAGTGTATGTTTGGGCACCAGAAGCAGGAAGAATTACAGTGTGGGGATTATAAAATATGAATTCCAGGAATAACCTGTTTGACAGCTGTGTAATTGAAACAGAGATGAGGGAGAGCGGGGAGTAGAGAGGATGCCCTGGTTTCACACCCACCCCAGGTCTTTCTTTACGTTCTTTCTTTATATTTTATCAACCCCCACCCCCCAACTGTAAATGAAACTAGAATCTGGAGACTGTGAGTCTGCACTGAGTAGCTGACACCTGATGTGACTAACAGTGTCTTGTTCATTTTATCCAGTGCACATTCTGGAGATTATGAAAGAGCTGTAGGTAATGGAGGCTCAGGCCTTGAAAATTCAAAACAATGTTAAATTCTCCCTGTCTCAGTTTGTTTCTTATTGCTAAACGTTCCCTGAAAGTTATCTGTACTGGGGGAGTTTTCTAGCTGTTAAGAGTGGGTACAAGGTTGGGCTTGAAGAAAATTATCTTATGAAGCAGAGCTTTGTGGTTCACTGAGGAATTGTCATTGTCTCATTAAAAATGGAGCTGGGGTAGGGGGAGGTTGGAAGGCTGACTAGACGTTTTCTTGGGCCAAGTGAAGTGTGGATCTTATTGTCTCCTTCCTGCATAATGAATAGGGCTTATCTATCACTTGAACATTTCTCCCCAGATCCAACTTCCCCTGGCCTGGCCAATGTACTGACTAGCCTGTGGTCTGAACTTGAGTCTGTATTCTTAGGTGATCTCAAGTGAATTAGCATGTGTTTTGTTGGTTAACAGTTGGGGCTGGGGCCAGATTTTTGAATTTGAAAGGGAGCCCTGTTAACTCTGCCTGCTGGGCTCAACTGAATTTGGAAGGCTTTGGAAAATTTTGGAAAAGATTGTGTTGTAACTCACCGAGTGACTGATAACTGGCTTAAAGATATTTTCCCTAGCCCCAGTGTTTGTTTAAGCACCAGGCTTTTTTTTTTTTTTTCCCTAACCCATTTTTTTTTTTCTGGCCAAATCTAAGTGGTGAGTATACTCTTCCAAGTGAGTTAGCCAGAGCTTGTTTTTGACCTGGTTACACAGTAGTTGGATTGTTTGTGTTTTCATTGGTCAGCATACGTGTTAAGGGCAGTGAACTAAACTATAAGGCAGTAGTCCTTTTTGAAACCAGAAGACAAAGGAAAGAATAAAACCCCAGTGTGGATTACTTGGTTTTAAGAGGTGGGTGCTCTTTATGGTAACAGTTGGGGCAGGTTCATTGTTGTTTCCCCTCCTCACTTCCTATTTCCTTCCTCTGCCCTACTCAGGCTGTTGAAGGAGATTTGCTGAGACTACAGTTGGGACGCATTTGCAATGACAGTAGTGTTCTGACTACAAAGTCTGTACAGTTCAGTAGAAATTCTCTAATTATGCAAAACTTCTAAGGAATTAAGAAATCTGCAAAAGTTGCATATAATCCAGAATAAAGTAGTGCAAGAGATTATGCTCATGCTAGTTACATTTCACAATTATGGAAATTTTCAGACATAAAGAGAGTTGATAGCTCAGTTTAACCGTTAATCAGTCCATGACTAACCTTTTTTCATCTGTAGTCTTCCTCCCTTTCATTATTTTAAGGTAAACCTCAGGTACCATTTTACCAGGAAGTAACTTCAGTCCATTTCTTTTTTTCTTTTAACTTAATCACAATGTCATTATCACATTTAGAAAAATATCAAATATCCAGTGTTAATTTTTTTCCTGATTCTCTCATATACTTCTCAGTACATGTTACTATCACGGGAAGTTCTTTGATAATTATGAACTGGTACGTGGAACTTGAATCTCCTCTTTTCAGTAGAGATAACATCTTTTTTTTTTTTTTTTTTTTAAAGGTGTAATTTCTAGAGTCATTTACCATTATGCACAGGAGTTTATTTAGGATTTTTGTTGGCTGATTGTTGGTTTGGGAATAAGATTTTTCTTTTTTTTTGGTACTAGGGATTGAACCCAGGGGCACTCGACCACTGAGTCACATCCCCAGCCCTATTTTGTATATTATTTAGAGACAGGGTCTCACTGAGTTTCTTAGGGCCTCGCTAAGTTGCTGAGGCTGGCTTTGACCTTGCGATCCTCCTGCCTCAGCCTCCCAAGTGCTGGGATTACAGGTGTGCGCCACTGCACCCGGCTGGGAATAAGATTCTTAATACTTGAGTTAACTTAATAGCAGTTAATTTATTACTAAATTTTTTAAGAAAAACATTTGTCAGGTAAAACACCTGAAAGCTGAAAAACGTGTATTGATTTATTTCAGTGTTATAGTTTGTACTTTCTAATTTTTTAATTACAAGTTGCTTATTTTGAGGTGACTGTATTTAATTAATGTGAAGTGAAGGAGTTGAGAGTTTGAGTTTTGATATGTTCTATGTTGTTTTTGTTTTTGCGGTGCTGGGGATTGAACCCAGGGCCTTCTGCTTGCAAGGCAAGCACTTTACCAATTGAGCTGTATCCCCAGCCCTTGATATGTTCTATGAAAAGTACTCTTTTAGGGGATATCTTCTAGTTTTTAAAATATCTGGAAAAAAAATGGTAAATGGTCTGGTATAATTGAATGGCATATCACCTTTACCTTAAAAAACAGTTGAGCGGTGGCACACGCCTGTAATCCAAGCGACTTGGGAGGCTGAGTCAGGAGGATCGCGAGTTCAAAGCCAGCCTCAGCAACTTAGCGAGGCCCTAAGCAACTCAGTGAGACCCTGTCTCTAAATAAAATACAAAATAGGGCTGGGGATGTGGCTCAGTGGCCGAGTGTCCCTGAGTTCAATCCCTGGTTCCAAAAAAAAAAAAAAAAAACCAGTTGAAAAGCATTATATTCTGTTCAGAGAGGTTTATTTCTAGCCTAGGTTTTTGATGGATCACGGGAAAGGATACTCAAACGTTAAAGCTTTAAAAAAACATTTTTATGGGTCTTGGGGTATAGCTCAGTGGTAAACAAGTTGCCTGGCATTTGCTATGCTCTGGGTTTGATCTCCTGAACTCTCATCCCCTAATATTTTTTGTGACATTCTGTCAGAAGAGTATATATATAACAGAAGTATCTGTGCCACCGTGGTCTGTATGTCTGTTTACCGAATTCCCTAGGTTGATAAATAGGAATTTCAATTATTTTCATCGGCAATAATATGAAAAATTAAAGCCAGAACTAAATCACATTTGTTTTCCATGTTATTTTCTATTTTATTGTTTTAAGTATTTATTTCACCATTTTTGTGGTTTTCTTGGTATCTATGGTTATTTTGTATTTTGTGAGCATATGGCCAGACTTAGAAGGAAAATTCTGAATCTTGAAAGGACTGGGAGTAGAGGGTGGTCAAAGAGGAATCCATTAATAGTAGTTGTTAGGGAGTTTAGAGTCCATCAGGTGAAGTGTCTGAAATCAGGGCTCACTCAAGGAAGGGATGGTAGATTTTATATATGTAGAATGGAACATGTCTGACCCTGTCTGTCCTTGGAGAAAAGGTACCAGGTAGACCTTGGAGGTTGAGCTGGAGGAGACTCTGAACCCAAAGGGTGGTAAGGGGAGCTAACAGAGCTCCCTCCTTCAGCTGTTATGCTAATGCTGTACTCCTTAGTTAAGAAAGGCAGGGAGGGGAGGGTATGCCGGAGAAGGGTTGAGTTACCTTTGGGAATGGCAGGTTTAGGGAGTAAGGGGTGCCTAAGGAAGGCATTATTTGTCCTGGAGTTAAGGACGGCATCATTCTTTAAACACTGAGGAGCTACTGAAAGTTTTTGTTGTTCTTGAGCCAGGCCCCATGGCAGTGAAGCCTGCCTGTAATCCCAGCTCCTCAGGAGGCTGAGGCAGGAGGGTTTCAAGCTTAAGGCCAGCATGGGAATTTAGGGAGCACCTTTCTCAAAAGAAGATGATGATGATGATTAAAAAAAGGGTAGGGATGTAGCTCAGAGGTAGAGCACTTGCCTAGCATGCCTGAGACTATGGGTTTAGTTCTTACTGAAAAAGGGTTTTGTTGGGATTGGGAATCTCTGGGAGTAGGGGACTGATGATGTTTTGAAAGGAGCAAGCAGGATGGTCCTGAAAGAGGAGGTGAAGGTTGAGTTAAGTTGGTGGCTATGATGATAGAGAGGTGAGGTTGGAGCAGATAGTTGGGAAACCCTCCTAGTTAAATTTAACTTGCTGAATCCACTTATTCTCTGCAGACTTTGGTATGTCCCTTTCAGTGGGTACACTGCCCACTATATTAGGAGAATCCTTGTGATTAGCAAGGTGAAAGTGCTTAAATTACTTTTGATTGCTCTGGTAAAATGCCATATTAAGTGGCTTTTAAAAATCATTACTTTTAACATTTTGGAGTAGGCACTTTAAACCTTTGTCAGGGATTCTCTAAATATTATCTTTTAAATGTAGCATCTCTTGTTTTTAATTGGAGGTGAGGACATCCATTAGAGCAATGTGAATTCTGTAGAACTAGATGTTTTCATTAGAAGGAGGGTTGTGTCATCTGATCTGATGCTGAGTGACAAGTTCAGACTTGTTCTGAGATCTGGATTTCCTTCTTGCTGGAAGGATTCTGGACTTGGGTAAGGTAGGAGGAAGCCACCCTCTTGAACAAGTATTGGTGTGTAGCTCTTAATGATTATCAAACCTACACTTCCCATAGCTGTTTTCACTAAATCAGGAACATCAAAAGCTTTATAGAAAATACAACCACCCCTTGCTGATGTTGGGTTTATTGCTTGAAACTTTGTAATAAGTGCGTATTTATTGGCATAGCTGCAAACTTGTATTTTACCTTTTTTCTTAACTGGTATTGGATATATGTGTTTTTGTACTTATTATCATAATCCATAAATATTATCCAGACACTTGTGGTATAGTGTATGTGTTCATGGATTGAGCCTGGAAGAGTAAAGTGACATTTAAAAAATTTTTTGAAATAATGCATCCTACTTTTTTTTGGCACTGGTGATCGAACCCAGGGGCACTTTACTACCTAGTTACATTTTCAATCCTTTAAAATTTTTTTAAAAATTTTTACATTTTATTTTTTTTTTGGTACCAGAGATTTAACCCAGGGGTACTCCACCACTGAGCCACATCCCCAGCCCTTTTTGTATTTTATTTAGAGACAGGGTCTCACTGAGTTTCTTAGGGCCTCGCTAAGTTGCTGAGGCTGGCTTTGAACTTGCGATCCTCCTGCCTCAGCCTCCCAAGTGCTGGGATTACAGGCGGGCGCCTCCTCGGCTGGCTTTTTTTATATTTTGAGACCGGGTTTTGTTAAGTTGCTAATGCTGGCCTGGAACTCGAGGTTTTTGTGCCTCAGCTTTCTGGATTGATTGGATTACAGGTGTGTACCACTGTGCCCGTCTTGCATGCTACTTTTGAAATAATACATCACTGAACAGGTTTGTTGAGGTAAATGAAGACTAATCTCTAAGGAGTTTTATTCCCAGGGAACTAAATATTGTAAATTAAGTATGTTTTATCTTATGGATAGATGTTTTAACATAAATTTCACACATGGTCTTTTATTTTGTTTCTTTGCTTTTATTAGCAGATACTTGCCCATAGGGTATGAGCAAACTGCTTGAGGCAAGAGCTTGCCCATCTTAGTGTCAGTTGTTTCCATCTCTTTCTTAGTTGTATTGAGTTTATGATACCTGTATGCTTCCTGTTATTACTATCAGTGCTTTATTTTTCCAGTAGTTTATTTCGATCATTTAAAAATTAGCAGATTGCCATAGAATATTTAAATAATTGCAGAATATCCTGCTTTTCAGATACAGGATGTCCAGGCATTGAATCTACAACTATGGTCAGAGGCTAGGATGACCACAGGGTTACCTGGCAGGTTCATTCCCCAAGTTGGGTAAAAGTGTATTAGGACATTCAAAGTAAAATGTGCAAAAGTGCAGACTGTTTGACCTTATTAGAGTCAAGTAGGTATTTTGAAAATTTATTACAAATAATTTTTTCACTAATTGAGTTTGGCTTCTTATGGCTAGTTTGAATGATCAGTGTTAAAAGTATTGTACCATTTTAATATTTAATTTTGGGGCTATTCCTTGATCATCAGTGTAGAAATTCCCAAGTACTTATTTAACTTGTAGAAGATTTGGTTGACAGTCGATTTGCTTTAATATGATAAGATACGAGTCAAGGTAATTGTTTTGGATGTATGGAAGGATGACTAGGAAGAGAATGGAGGAAGACAGGGCTCTGATACAGCTTAGTTGGTAGAGTGCTTGCCTTGCAAGGCACAAGGCCCTGGGTTCAATCCCCAGCACCGCAAAAAAAAAAAAGACTGGAGGAAGACAGGGTATTGTGTTATTGGTTGCAGTATGGCGGCAATATGTTCTTGGGCTATCTAATGTTATATCATGACTTATGAAACAGTATCTTTTGTTATGAGACTGACCCAGGTTTAAAGACTGCTGGAATTATGCAGAAGAAAAACTGCCTCTTGGGTTAAATAATAAAGCGTTGTATATTGGGAGGTACTTTTTCCTGTAAGAATTTCAAAGGAGAGGTGAGAATGATATGTTTTAGGACATCTTTTTTTTTTTTTTTTTTTTTTCTGTTTTGGTACTGGGGATTGAATCCAGGGGCACTCTACCACTGAACCACATCCCCAGCCCTATTTTGTATTTTATTTAGAGACAGGGTCTCACTGAGTTGCTTAGGGCCTCACTAAGTTGCTGAGGCTGGCTTTGAACTCGTGATCCTCCTGCCTCAGCCTCCCAAGTGCTGGGATTACAGGCGTGCACCACCGCATCCGGCTGTTTTAGGACTTCTGAAATTCAAAAACCGGGAACTTAGAAACTTTACTACCTTGGTAGCATTATGAGGAATTTAGAAAACTAAATTGGGGAGACAGTGAAAAACAACCATATGGGGTGGCTTCATCTAACAAGTGCTTACTGTGCTGTTACCTTCACCAGCCCTGTTGTGAGTGTTCGTATGTCATGGTGAACAAAACAGGTAATTATCTACCTCATGGGATGCTAGAAATTCAGGGGAATGGACACAGAATGCCAAAAATGGAATATCAACTATAAATTCTGTGTTATTTATATTTCCCAGGTCTTCTACCCAGCCCACTTATACTCAGACCCAAAGAATTCTCTAGCACATCACATGTGCACTGCAATGTGCTCTTTTTAAGTCTGAGTGACTCAGCCTCAGCAGTTTCTCTATACATTAAAATTCAGTGAAACAAATTATTAGAAAATTGAAATGAAAAAGTAGACATACAGAATACCAGCTTAATTTTTTTTTATTAGAACCAAAAGATACAATGTTACCCTGTCAGTTTGCTATAAAAGTTTTTACAGGTTTAACTCTTAATTTCTGAAACGATCTTGCCTTGTAACTCAGTCAGTAAACCATGCTCTGAGATGCTCTGAACTGGCAAGATAGATTTGGAGCAGGGTGCTTAGTAAGCTCGAGCTGGTTGGTACAATAGCAAGCTGGAGAATTTTGGGCTATTGCCCATGCCCAGCACTTGATTCTTCTACCATTGAGAAGCAGGAAGACAGCAGATGTGCTCAATGCCCAAATGTCTTTGACCTCTGGACATTATAACTGGGCTAAATATTGACAAGTTATCCTATTTAAGTAATTAAAAGAAAAAAAAAACCTTTTTACATTGAAATATAAAAACTCCTTATTTTAGCTAAATGGTGAGTAGAGCCTTAAAAAACTTACTGAAGTTTGACATGCACATAGTTAACAGGTGATACTGAAATACTCATTTCAGAATTTGAATTTATCCTGTTCCCCAGAGGCATCTATTTTTGATCCTTTTAGCTGCCACATCTTATATTTACTGCGATGTATCTCTACATTGTGAGCTTATATGGCTATTTCTTAATTTTTCAGTTTTGTACATTTATTGACTTTCTGTAGCAGTAGATAACGTTGAACTGTAGTTAAATAGTAGTTGGATATTTGCTTCTATACTTTCCTGAAATGAGTTTGTCATAATTTGGGGTTAATACGATAGTCGTTTATGTTATCATGACTATGAAGACACCATTATATGTGAGCCAAACAGGTAAATATGATTACATTTCCTTTTTTAAATAGCACCTCTTCCCCTAACATTATATTACTTGTCATTACTTTTACTCTTAGATGCCCTAGAAGATAAACCAGACACCCAGCAAAATTCAGCCTCTGTCAGCAATTTTTCCTAATGCTAAATATGTCAGATAATTTATTGTTTCTGATGCCGTGTTGATTTGAATTTTTCTATCCTGGAGATAACCTTACAGCTGGGCAGGTGTGATCACCCCTGGACCTGGTATACAGCTGTTGTCATGAAACTTCCCTGTTTCTTGGATACCACAGTCATCTTTTTTGGTTGAGTACGTCCAGTTGCATATCTTCCAGTAGCTATATAAGAAAATATATATGAGATGTGAAGGTTTTAAGTCTTTGCATGGCCCTAAATCCATGTTTTTATTCTTGTGTCCACTGCTTTGCCCCATGTCCTCTCATCTGGAGCATCACTTATTTCCATCTTTTTAGGGACTAAACTTCTGATTTCCCAGGGATGTAGAGTGATGTGGGATAGTCACTAGATTGTGTGAGATAGAGAAAGGGGTGCAAACTTATACCAGTTCTCCTGATTTTAGCCTTCTACCTCACTTGGTATGGGTTGTTTACAAATGATTTTTTCAGGGTTCTAGGGGGCAAATTGCCTCACATTTTGGTTGTGTTCTCTTAAGATTGTAACATTTTCTATTTTACTAAGTCATTTATTGCTCTGTCTACATTTTAGCTGTTCAAGCTGGTAAAAATGATCTCTATTGCCATCTTTTCATATCTGTTTTTTATTTACCTTATCATTTTTATGGGAGTTAAGCCGCATGACTCATGTGATCAGTCTACCACGTTTAACTAGAAGTTGTATCTTTGATTTTAAACTTTTGGTTTTGCTTAGACTTTTTTTTCTTTTTTTGGGGGGGGGGGGCGGAACCAGGGATTGAACTCAGGGACACTCGGCCACTGAGTCACATCCCCAGCCCTATTTTGTATTTCATTTAGAGACAGGGTCTCACTGAGTTGCTTAGGGCCTCGCTAAGTTGCTGAGGCTGACTTTGAACTCGCGATCCTCCTGACTCAGCCTCCCAAGTTGCTTGGATTACAGGTGTGCGCCACCACGCCCGGCCTTTTTTCTTTTTAACCAGGACAATAGTAATAGAAACAGCAACATCAACAACAAAAATGCAGCCAGGTCATCAGTGTCTTAGTATGTGACCACTGTGCTGATACTTAATTTGGGAGGAGCAGGCCCAGGGAGATAAGAGGAGGAAGGAAAGAGGCAAGAGATAAAGTGGTGCTGTGCTGCGGACACCACTTTCAAGGAGTTTAACAGGTTTTTTTTTTTTTTTTTTTTAAATGTAAAGCCCCTTTAAGGTATTTAAAAATAATGTATATATATGAAATTCATCCAGGTCAGTCTCTTTTGATTGATTTTTTAAATAAATTTCTTGAGTGGTACAACCATCACCACAAAGCATTCTTAGAATGTTTTGATCATCTCAGTAGGATCATCGTACCCATTTACAGTTGTAACCTAGAGCCCCAGGCAATCACTAATTGTTCTGTTTCTAGAAAGTTGCCTTTTCTGAACATTTTATTTAAATGGAATTAGTGTAGTCTCTCCCATGTGATTTCTTTCTCTTCACATATTGTAAGATTCATCCAAGTAGCAGTGTGGTGGTTTGTTTCTATTAAGGAATAGTGTTACAGTGTGTGAATATACCACATTTTGTCTATAAGTTCACCAGTTGATGGGTATTGGAGTTGTTTCTACTTGTTGACTTTTGTGAATTCAAAAGATGTTTTTAAATTTTTATGATGCTTTTACTGAAGCATCATAATCATACATACTTTTTTCCTTTTAGCAAAATTAGACATACAGGAATTTGATTTCAGTTCCCATTCCCTCTCTTCCTTCCTTCCCCTTTCCTCCCTGCTCTACTAATCTTCCTTTTTTTGATTGGTACTTTACATATCTAGACAGGTGAAATTCTGTGGTACGTTTGTGTATGTATATACATGATTCTGTTACTCATTTCCCTATTTTTTTCCTTCCCTCTCCCATTCTCCTCCATTGATCTTCTCTGTACCTTATGACATCTGATCCCTTCCCCTGCCTTCTTTTCCTTACTTTTCCCTAGCTTCTGCTTATGAGAGAAAACATTTAACTCTTGATTTTTTTGAGTCTGGCCTATTTCACTTAGCATGATTTTCTGTTTCCATCCATTTACCAGCAGATGCCATTATTTTATTCTTTTTTATGGCAGAGTAAAACTCCATTTTGTGTGTGTGTGTGTGTGTGTGTGCATGCATCAGATTTGCATAATCCATTCATCTAATGTAAGGCATATGGGTTGAGTTCATAATTTGGCTCTTGTGAATTGTGTTGCTATAAACATTGTAGTGGCTATATCACTATAGTTTATGGATTTTAGATCTTTTGGATAAATATAAGGAGTGGGATAACTGGGTTGTATAATGGTTCTGTTCTTAGTTTTTTGGGGAGCCTCTGTACTGCTTTCTGAAGTGGTTGTAATAATTTACAGTCCTTCCAGCAGTGTATGAGTGTACATTTTCTCCCATGTCCTTGAAATACTTTATTATTATTCATATTCTTAATAATTGCCATTCTGACTGGAGAAAGATGAAATCTTAATGTAGTTTTGATTTGCATTTTCCTGATTGCTAGAGATGTTGAACATTCTTTTACTATATTGGTTGGTCATTTGTGTTCTTCTGTTGAGAAATTTCCATTTAATTCTTCTGTCCTTTATTGATTGGGTTGTTTTTGGTATTGAGTTTTTCCTGAAGGTGTTTTTGCCTTGCATCACAGTCTTGTTCAGAAAAGCTACCTGATGGAAATGTGTGCTGGAGAAAGGACCAGGAATTTATCTGCCTGTATCTTCTCATTTCAGTTTAACCAAACATCTGATTCTGATAACCCTAGTGACTATTTGAATTAGGGAAAGAAGTTGAAAGTTCAGCTTTTCCTGAGATCTTTACCTTCCTCATTCTGGCTGTTTTTCATCACTATGAGCTTAAGTCATTTCTTTAAACATGAATACATTTTCTTATCATAATCACAGATTAGTAATCACAGATTACTATCCATGAAGTTACTGATATTAGGAACTGGGTTGGACTAGTTTTTCATTCTCACTAATTGTTGGGGATTCCGTTGTATGATAGCTAGCCATTTGCCATGTGAGTTTCCCTTTATACCCAGCAGAAACTATTGAAACACCGTAATTTAAAAACACAAGACAAAATCTATTTTCTTAGGTCAGAGGATTGTATTCCAAGTTAAATAAATACTTTGCTGCGTTTCATGGGGGAATGAGTTTACTCATACTAATTTACTCAAGTGTACCTTCAAAATATTTTCTCATCTTTTTAAAAATTCATCTATGATTTTTTTCCACTAGTGAATTAATGCATTCAGATAAATCTAATTGCTTTAAATAATTGTGTGCTTTTTGAAAATTCTTGAACTTGAACATATTCTTACCTGCTTATGATAGTAAAAGAATACCACTGACTACCAGATCCCTGCTTCAGTTTTTGAGATTGTCTTTGTGTAATTCATGTGTAATTTTATGACTGTTCAATTTTGAGATCTGAGTTGAGGTTTTGCTTATTAAGGCACATATAATTTCTTGGGGGATCCCCAGTTAGATACTGAGTATTGCCTGCGGTGAAGCTGAGGTTGTGCATTTAAGTGACACAGTTCATTAGGTTTATTTATTCACTTAATAGGACTCGACTCAAATTCTAGGACCTCTTTGGTTTGAACTTGGTGTGTTAGAGCATCACAGATCTTGGCTCTGTGTGCATGTGTCCATTCTTGTTGGTCCCTCCTTTGATTCTCAGAAAACAAACAAAATTTAGGGTGTACCAAAACTTACTCATCAGTATTTGAGGGCTTCTTATCTGTTGTTTGGTTCACTGTCTACAGTTGTTTTGAACCTGTTTGCTGAGCAAGATTTCTCTTATTCATTTATTACCGAGCCACTTAGTGCATGTGTAATTTGTACCAGGCACCATTTGGTACCAATGGACAAGAAAGGCAGTCAGCTTGTGCCTTTGTGTAGTATATAGCCCAATGTGTAAGGCAGAAAATGAACAAACAATTTAAGAGGATGGTATTGCTGAGGGGGAAGAGCAGGGGCCTATGAGAGCATATGACATGATAGCTAAGCAGATTGGATAAAGAAGATATGGTGGCTCACAGCTCTGATATTCTGGTTGATGAGGCATAGATGTATGAGGAGAAATAGTCTCTTCTGATTTAGAAGAATCTGTTGATCCTATGACTCATCATCTTGGTTAAACCCAAGATAGGAGGGGTGTGTTCCCTCGATTATGGTGATTATGGTCTTCATTCTTGAGCCAGCTGTGTGCCTTGCCTCCAACATCTGCTGTATTGAATCTCCTGTATCACTGGAGAGTTACCAACTTATTCATTTAGCACAAACATTTCCATCAGAGGTAAAGTGGAGGAGGAGCCCTCATGACACAGACCTCAGAGTGTCCTTTGAATAGTGTCTCAAATGATACCTGGTGAATGGATGACCTGAGGTAGGCCGTATCTGCCCTACCACAGGAGATTGCTTTGTTCAGCTGCTGGGCCCCATGACGTTAGGTCTGCAAAGGACCTCTATAAAATGGTAACTTTGGTGTACAGGTTTGTGATAGTAAGTAGTTTTTAGAAGTTTTTTATAGTTCAGGTTTTAGAAGGAAATGATTAAAAGATGAAGTGATGAAATTTTGCATTCTTTTTATTTGCTCCATATAGTTGGGGCATCA